>VWZT01012388.1:0-19839 GCA_013397055.1 Pachycephala philippinensis | reverse complement strand
TGGGGACAGCAGAGCTGTCACCAGCTCCCCCCAGACTGGGCACTGGGGGTTCTGCACCAGGCGGGATGTTCAGTTCCTGGAATCCTTCCTGTTATCTTAGTTCAGATGTGCAAAACCAGCTGCTGCTGAGAGAATCCTATGTCAGACTGATGGGTTCCCTCCCAAAATGCTGCATTCAGTTCTGACCCAGCATTATGAAATCCAAGAGCAAAATAGCAAGCTGGTTACAGAATCTTGCATCCTAGAACATTTCTATATAAAATCACAAATATTAATAGAAGCTGAGAAAATCAACAACGTTAGAAAACAAGCTTCAAGCACTTGGACTAGAAGAGCTCAGGCAATAAATTTAATTGAAATGAACCCTCTCTTTCTAACATGTGAGCAATGCCATCAAATTTCCAAAACCAGTGAAAGAGGGACCCCCAGAAGGAGAGGTTTCACACACAGCAATGACATAGAACAGGGCAGGGCAAGCAGCTGCGAAATTTATAATTTCTCCATTGCAATGAAGGATTTACTTTAATTTTACTGTAGCCACTATTAATAAAGTGCAAGATTTAAGACTCTTGAAAAATAAAAATAAATAAATAATAAAATAATCCCACCATACCAAAAAGACAAACCTCTTTTTCTTTTGCTGTCATGAGGCTCCTGGAAAAAACAATCAAATCATCCTGCAAGTTCAGAGGTGCAAAAGAAATCTGACTTGATTTTCTGCACCAAACCACAGGTGGGTGTGTCCAGTTAGTCATTCAGAATAGGAACAAACAAACTAACCCATATTTTCTAAGATTTTTCATGGTCATCCTCCACTTTCTTAAGGCAGATTGCACCAAAGACCTATTATATTCTGCTGGGAAGAAAGATGCTTTGAGTTATTTAAGCTTTGAAGTGCATTTAAAAATTACTTTCATTTAAGTCAGGTATTCCCAGGCTTGAAGGTACGGCATAAATAAAATTGGTCATTTGCCTGCAATATTTGCAGGAAGAACACATTGAAACGCCCGTTCACATGAAAATCTAAAAAAATCTTAAATTTAATTCTGGACAACACCAGCCAGAGACAAGATCTGAGTTTGGTTTTCAAAGCAATTGAGACCAAAGCCTGTGTTTAACTTCAGCAGAGTTGTGTTCAGCAGCTCTGAAAACCAGGCCTGAAATGACAAGAGATGTGTTTGGACCTGGGTCACATCCCTTTCAGTACAAGCCACCAACTGCACAGTGATAGCTGCTGCTCCAACAGGAAAATGCTCTTTGGGATCATTTTAAGCACAAGCAGAAGCCCAGCCCGGTGTCAGCTTCTGCCCAGCCGCACGTGAGCCCCAGGAGGGGAAGGACAGATTGATCTGGAAGCTCCTGAGTGCCCTCGGTGGACCCGGGCCTGGAGCCATTCCCGCGCTCCCGATATGCCCCATCGGTGTTTGGGGTGGCCAGGCCATGGGGCCCCGGGCGCTGGGGAAGGGCTGGGGGGGCAGGTGCCAGGGCAGGGGGCAGTTGGGCTGGGCAGAGGCTCTCCAACTGCCCTGGATGTGGAACTGGAACCCGGCAACTGCCAGAACGGCTGATGGAGCCGCAGCAGGTGAGTGGGGAAGGGGCAGCTCTCCCTGTGCCAGGCCCAGAGTGGGGGCCAGGGTGGGCCTGGGGCTGTCCCGCGGGGAACAGTTCCCTTTGGGAACAACGGGGCATTCCCAGGGGCTGTTCTAGAGCTGACGGTAGCTTTGGTGCCGGCCGTGGGGACAGGCCTGGCAGAGAATGGGGACTCCTGGCCATCCCAGAGCACACCCCTATCTCCTCCCATCACCGTGGGCACTAACGAGGGAGCAGCTTTTCACTGCGTTCCCAGCACCCCAGTTTACAGCCCAGCCTCAGCACTTCCCAGAGGCTGCAATGGGTTTCTCCCAGTCACCTGCCAGATGATTCCTTGTGGCCCAGAGGAGCCCACAGGAAGGATCAGAGGGTGCTCAGGTGGCTGGAGCACTTCTGTTATGGGAAAGGCTGGAAGAGCTGGGACCACTCTGCCTGAAGAAGGCTTGGGAGAGACCTTAGAGCTCCTTCCAGCACATGAAGGGACTCAGGAAGAGCTGGGGAGGGACTTTGGACAAGGACCTGCAGGGACAGCACAATGGGGAATGGCTTCCAACTGACAAAGGGCAGAGTTCGATTGGATATTGGGAAGAAATTCCTCCCTGGAGGAGAAATGGTGAGGAGGGTGGAGAGGCCCTGGCACAGGTTGCCCACAGCAAACAGAGGTTGCCCTGGAAGTATTCAAGGCCAGGCTGGATGGGGCTCTGAACAGCTTCCCTTCTGGTGTTCTAATCAAGTAAAACACTTTCCTGCAGGTTGTTTGTTCAATTTTCAAACTCTGGGGCTGAAAGGATTCCTAAGGAGGGGAGGAAGAGCTGAGCTGCAATTTCTGAGCTGAGGAAGGCTGGGATAACATTTAGGACCAACTGCCTCAGGGACGGCCACACAAACCTGAGTGTGCTCATCCCTGTGTTCCTCCAGGTGGCCCAGGAGCTTGGACTGAGCCAGCAGTTCCCTTCCCACATGGCTCCTCAACAGGGACCTTCCTCAGGAGCCCCTGAGGTGAGTACAACTCTGCTGAGTTGGCTCCACACCACTTTGAAATGGGACTTAAGGGAAGGGAGCTGCAGGAACCCTGCAAGTGGGAAGCTGCTCGGCCATGGTTCTCCTTGTCTGTCCCTGAGTGGGGTTCATTTCTCTGTGCTTGACTTCTGGATCCCCACTGTACCTCAAAAGAGACTTCCTTCCTCTGCTCGGTCAGTTTAACATCTTTGACAGTGAACATGTACAACTATAACAGGAATCTGATCTCAGATGGCACTGTTTAATTTTATTGTAGTCACAGTAATACATGTCCTAAGCACATGCAATGTGCTCAGTGTAGAAATAGATTTCATGTGTTTAAGTAGATTTTGAAATTGGTTCTCCATCAGTGAACACCCATTCTTGTTGGGATCAGAAGAGGCATCTCAGATGGTACTTTGGAATAGGACAGAATACCTGCCCTCCTTTTAGCAGGATAAGTCAGAGAAGGAACATTAGATCTCCACTCAGGACTATGAAAAGACATTTTTTCCCCAGATACTTCCATTTTATTTCATTCTGTTTTCTTTTCTTCATTCAATTTAATGTAATAATATGTTCCAAATCTATTTATCCAAATGCATCCAGAAGAGTTAAAAGAATGGAAGGCAATTAATTTTAACATATTATCCCTTCATGTCACCTTATTTGGTGCTAAAACCCATAGTAAAGCATTTTCAGAAATCACTTCTGGAAACAAAACAAAGCTCTCCTGGGACATTTTGCAAAGGCAAGCTATAACAAGTGCAAAGGGGAATGGTTTTAAGCTGAAAGAGATTTAGATTAGATATTAGGAAGAAACTCTTGGCTGGGAGGGTGCTGAGGCCCTGGCACAGGGTGCCCAGAGAAGCTGTGGCTGCCCCATCCCTGCAAGTGTCCAAGGCCAGGTTGGACGGGGCTTGGAGCGACCTGGGATAGTGGAAAGTGACCCTGCCCATGGCAGGTGACTGGAATGAGATGATCCTTGAGGTCCCTTCCAACCCAAACCGGCCTGGGGTTCTCTGAAATGACTTTAAATCCTGCTCCTTCTCTAGCAGGCGTGGCAGCACGCAAAAGAACACAAAGAACACAAAGAACGACCCCGGAGTGGCACAGACAGAGCGAACCGTAAACGGAAAGCAGAAAGCCACGGCAATCTGTCCGGGACAGAAGCAGGAACACCAGCAGAGAGCGGCACAGGGACATTCCCGAGCGCTCCGCTCCACATTCCTCTCTCGAGACTCAGGGAAATAGAAGCGGAGCTGATCTGCGCTGATGAGGCGGACAGCGAGTTTGAGCCCGGCGGCCCGGTGGCGCCCGCAGTGCCAGCAGCAGCAGCGGCAGAGGCGGCTCAGCCTCCTGCCCAGGGGCACAGCCTGTGGCACCGCGCGGGCGCAGGGCTCCNGGGGCTAAGGGGGGGGGTGGGCCCGGCACGGGAGGTACGGGGCTGAAGGGGTGGGACCCCCCAGCACTGGGGGTACAGGGCTAAAGGGGGGGGACCCCCCGGCACTGGAGGTACGGGGCTGAAGGGCTGGGAGCCCCCGGCACTGGGGGTACGGGGCTAAACGGGTGGGATCCCCGGCACTGGAGGTACGGGGCTGAAGGGGTGGGACCCCCCAGCACTGGGGGTACAGGGCTAAAGGGGGGGGTGGGCCCGGCACTGGAGGTACGGGGCTGAAGGGGTGGGACCCCCCAGCACTGGGGGGACAGGGCTAAAGGGGGGGGACCCCCCGGCACTGGAGGTACGGGGCTGAAGGGCTGGGAGCCCCCGGCACTGGGGGTACGGGGCTAAACGGGTGGGATCCCCGGCACTGGAGGTACGGGGCTGAAGGGGTGGGACCCCCCAGCAAAGCCACGGCAGGGCTGTGCCGGCGCTCCCTGGGGCAGCGATAGCAAAGGGAACCGGGAGCACCAACCTGGAATGCCTAGGGTTGGAGACAAATCCTGAGATGCAATTTCACCTGATATCTGAAAATGAGGAGTTATAAATAAACCACAGAAGGGGGGAAGTGTTGGACTGAACCAAAGAATCTCGGGCAATTTTGTATTTTTCTCCAAGTTCTTAACTGTATTAATGTGTGGAGGAAATTGAAGTACCATAGAGTGAAAAAAATGCTCCTCTCTTTAATCCCAGCTCTATCAGCAACAAATGCCCTCTCAATAACTGGGGAGTTTTCACTCTGCCCAGCTAATGTTTTCTCTCCACTCTGACTCCAATCCCTTCAGCCAGGCACTTGAAACCCTGAGAAAGGGACCAACTGCACTTTTTTTAGCACTGTTCTGCCAAACTACATTCAAAAGCATTTGTCAAATATTAGGGCTTTCCAGTTCACAAGCAAATATCCTACTCCTAATTTTTTTTTCTACAATACTGAAATAACTTTTTAAAGTGATAAATATTACAGCAGTCAGTGAGTAAAATGATAAAGTGTCACCCTTTTTAAGTGCTTTTTTGACCCCTATATTCTGAAATGAGCTGTGGTAGTGACAGCACCCCTGGTCATGTAAGAAGAAAGGAGGGCTTGTCCCCTCCTAAGAGGAAAGGCTGGTGAATGGACATATCAGGAAAAGGGATGAAGGAATTAATCCCTGGGATTGCGGACAGAGTGATTGGGACACAGAATTGTAGGGCTGGGGCTTCTCAGCAGACTCTTAATCCAGCTTTCTCCAGAAGCAAAAACCAAAACATCCCTGAAAGACCCTTCTGTCCTCTACTGATTTTTGTAATGCTGACTTTAGTTAAAGCCAGTCTCTTAGACTTCAGTTTTCTCCACTGATCACTCACAAAAAGCATTTCCACCTAGCAAATGGTGTGTTCTAGTATTTGGTTTTGTTTCATGTGCAGTTTTGCAGTAAAGGCTTTGCTACAGAGGATCCCTTGAAGTCCTCTCCAGATGATATTTCCAGACTTGCCAGCTGGATTGAGTCAAAGCTCGTCATCTGCTACTTAGAACTGGGGCAGCCTGACCTTGCTCTGCATCATTCACACAGGTAAGAGAAAATATAGATTAGATTCACTGCTAAGACTGAAATCCAGAATGAAACAAAGACTAGGAATAAAGGCTGTGCAGGAAGAACCAGTCTAATAGTGAGAAAAGACGAATCAAGAAAACACACCTGGCACTGGTGTTTAGATTGGACTAATCGCATCTGTTGAAGTGAAGGGTCTAACACACAGGCTAAGGTTCACCCACGTTGCACCTATGCCTTGTATAAGAGTATTTCAAAGTATCTCAGGTTCACCTTCCGAAACATTCCAGACGCACGGTGTTTCCAGGGAGATGGGCCCGACACCTGCAGCTCCTGCCTGGGGAGCTGGGGGTTAACAAGAACTTGTGCTGCAGCAGTTTTGCTTATGTTACCTACATGCCAAAGGCAAGAGAGAATATTCCCCTGGAACATTTTTTCTAGAACAGTACACAAACCCTTAATGAAACTGCATTTAGGATAAAACCACAATGAAATTAATCTTTAAGTAATATTTTTAGTAATATTTTCTTCATCAGTCACAGCTGGAGAGAGAGGGAGAGGGAGACAGAGAGAGAAAGTTCACCTGACATTGGAGATGCAGCATTGAGTTGTAGAGCAGAAGTGCATATGGTATCTGCCTCAGTCACCATTTGGTTCTTAGAAGCTTTAATGACGTAAGAAATCTCAGCCTAACCTTGTCCATCCCTCTTCTGTCTCCAAGGAGCATCATTCAGAACCCCTCTCACTTCCGCAGTCACCTGCGCCAAGCCGCTTGCTTTCGGTGCCTGCACAGATACTCGGAGGCTGCAAGGTACTTCTGCTGCTTGGGCTTCCACAGGGCTCCCCTGCACCCCTTTCCTTGCAGCTCTCAGCAGTGACACATCCTCTAAGAGCCGGGCTTTTCCAAAATCCACAAGAGTTTTGCATTGGCTTTGTGTACGTGATCGCAGGGGCAGCAGAGCTCCAGTCCTCCCAATTCATGTTAACGTGAATAATCCCAATTGCAGCCCTAAGTAACACCCGGGGCTATTTGTTGGCAGAGAGTTTAGCGAGCTAAGAATGTATTTGCTGATGCTTTTCTAAAAGTTGGACAAGGACTGGGAGTTCTGTGTCACCTTTGGTATAAACCTCACACGACACTCTTTGAATAGAACCACCTTTCAGTCTGGCACAGACCCCCTTCTCTGCCTGCACACTCACTGCTGCTTTTATCCCCAGGAGCGCCATGGTCGCGCAGTGCCTGTACGTCTTGGCCGAAGGCGCTGGCCTGAAGACCAGTGACCTCATCCAGCTGTATTGGCAGGTAACAACTGACAGCCTGGGGAGGAATCACAGGATCTGCCAAGCTGGGAGGGACCCCCAAGGATCACTGAGACCAGCTCCTGGCCCTGCACAGGGCCATTCCCAAGAGTCATACCCTGTGCCTGAGAGTATTGTCCAACTGCTCCTGGAGCTCTGTCAGGCTTGGTGCTGTGACCACTTCCCCAGGGAGCCCATTCCAGTGCCTGACCACCCTTTGGGGGAAGAATCTATTCCTAATAGATATTCCTATATCCAACCTAAAGCTCCCCTGATACAATTCTGGATACAGTTGCTTAAGGCATTTTTTCATAAGTCTTCCAGAGAGCATGGAATCACTTTTTCTCTCCATCTCAAAGACAGTTTCTCTAGTCCCTGTCTCCTCCTTGAAGATGGAGGCTCATGGAGTCTCCATCCAAACCACCTGGTTGTTTTGTTTGGCTTTTTTTAACTAGCCACTACCCAACATGACATGTATCATTTCTTTGCCCTTTTTTAGGCTATGACTCAAGAAGCCCTTAGTGGAGAAGTCTCTTTTTCTGTTCTGTACACACCTTTTGAAAAAGAGGACAAGACTGACAAAATAAAGGAGGCCAACAAGACCTTTGCTGAGAAGCACCCTGATTACGTGCAGCACATATTTACAGGTAACAGCAGGCTTCAGCTGCCCTTAAGCACTGTGGACTCTGTTTGTGTGGCTGAATTCAAAAGAGTTGGAGAGAGTTGGAGAGTTTGAGCTGCTTGGGCTCCAGACACTTCCACACCGCTGTGGGGAATTGGGCAGAATATGCTTTATCTCAGGCATCAGCAAAATTTAAGCTGTTGATGCAAAAGGCTGCAGAGCCCTAAAATTCAAAGCCCAGTGAGAGCTGGATGTGTTGGTTTTGTTGTCCGTGTTTTGGCAAGGTTTCTGGAGACCATTTCACTCCTTCTTAGACTTCCCTTATTTTTCTCCAAAAAAAGTAACTTCTCTTACAGCTGAAAAGAAATATGACAGTGGAAATTATTTTCCCTTCCCTATGCAGATCCTCATGGAATTCACCTGTTGCCAGAGAGGGCTGAATCTCATCCTGACCAGCAGTACTTACTGACTCTGGGCTTCAGAAACAAAGAGATTGGAAAAACTGTGGAAACGTCTGTAACTCGAAAACTGCCAGTCTTTCCAGGTATGCCAACTTGCTTAAGAACTGGCCTGGCTCAGGGGTGACCCCCACAATCCTTACTAATGAGGGGGCGAGGGGTGTCTCAGGACCCGTTTCTCCATGCCAGCTGCCCTGGCAGCCCAGGCAGCTCTTCCCATCCCCTTCACTCCTCCTCCAGTTCACCCAACATCCTGCCAGCTCCCCTAAACAAAAGGGAGATGAATAAACAGCCTCTGTGGTTCTGTAATTTCACTTCCTAGGCCAGAAAACAACTTTCAGTCCCAGCACGGAGGAAGAAGCAGAAATGTTTTGGCAGAACACTGGGAAAAGGATCATGGCAGCCATGGCTTTTATAGGAAGCACCAAAATAAAGGTGAGTATCCCATTCCCTTTCTGATATGTGGTGTGTGGGAAGGATGTGTGTTTTTGGGGGGTAATTCCTGCTGCACATGCTCCTCCAGTGTCCAGAAATGCTCCATGAATTGCATTAGAAACAGAGCTTCAGGGGGTTTAGACACTTAAAAAGGAGTCCTAATGACTTAACAGTGACCACAGTTTCTTCAAAATCCCTCTGCATGCAATTTTCTCCAATCTTTACGGCCTATGATATTATATCCCTACTTCACATAACCACCAACACAGTTACTCACTCTATTTCATGCCCATAGTAGACTGCACCTCCCACCCGGATCTCCATCAAGAGTTAATCATTGCTACTTGAAGCATTTCTAGTGATTGAGATCCGGATCCCTGTGGAGTAAAGGATGTGAAATAATCTTCCCATCTATTACAACCACAAGCCAGGTGATGGTAGTTACTCTGCTCCATCCTTTCTGCCGTAATGGACACAGCATTCAGCACCGTGGCTGACAATTAGCACAAAGGTCAACAATCAAATTTCCACATAGATGAGACTGTTTTCATGCAATTCTTAAATTATTCTCCTGAAAAATGAAACATGAGCTAGAGATCTGGGGAAGCTCTGACTTCTCTCCTTCCAGAGGGCAGTTGCTGGAGCAGCAGTAAGGGCCGGAACTCACGCACTCAGCAGAGGGAAAGGTGTGTGGGGCTTGGCCAAAAGCATCCACACTGGGGTGAGGGAAGTGGAGTGGATGGAGGGCAGATGTCCCTGAAGAAACACAGCTGCTTCTTTCCAGTGCTTTCCTGAAGCCCTTTGCTCTTGGCTTTGGATGATGAAAAGCCCAAGTTCCCAATGTGCAGGGTAATGCAAGTGGCAGCTTTGGGAAAGGGGATCTGTTCCTGCTGGGGGCATTCCCTTCAATGCACTTTGAGAAGCTACAGCTACAGAGTGTGGGTTGGATACTGGATACACAATAAAATCCTGGTCTTTCTGACAGCCCCAGAAAAACTGCAAATTTTAAATTTTTTGGCCCCCCACTTCTCTCTTTGCTTTTGGAAGGGAGATTCCTCTATTGCAACTACTGCAGTCTCAAAAGAGTAACAGGAAGATAAAAAACTTTGAAATCAGGCAGGTTTCGCACCCCCCATGACTCCCCTCTTCTGTAAATTAATTTGGAGGAACAAGACCACATAGTTCAAGCGGAGCTAAGCAGTGAGGTCTGGTTTCCAGGGCCCAGGGAAAAGAAATTCATCCTGTCAGAGATGAGAACAGAGTGCTGCCTTAGGACTGCCCAAGCCAGTCCCCACTGTAGGCATTTACACTGCTCCCACATACCAGTATTTTCTATCAGCTTTACACCTCCCCTATGATGTTTAAATATTCTTGTGGAAACACAAGTGCACTCCCAGAAAACCCAGGGTAAAACTCCAGCACCACTGAAGGCAGCAGCCAACTGACTTTTTTCCAAGGAGGCTGGCACAGCAGCCCCGTGGTTTAGGCAAGGGCTACCTTGGTGTCACCTCCACAGCAGGAAGGACAGGGAACTGGGCTGAAACGTGAGCCTACGGGTTCATAACCAGTCCCAGGGATCGGTGTGGGAGCTGCCATGGAGAGGAGGAAAGCCCCAAGAAAGAAGAGAGAGTCACTGAGTTGGAACAAACAGCTGCCAGGTCCACATCCATTGTCAGGGGAAACATATTCCCTTTCCTGTCAGTTTACAGAGCGTGCGGTGATCCCGGCAAGACCAAACCTCTGACTCGAGGAGCAAATGGCAGTGCCAGTCCTACCTGGGAATGGAGATGGGCACAAAGCCAGAGCTGCTCTTCTGCTGGGGACTGACATCTCTTTATGGCACTGACAGAGATTGGGCCACTTTTGTTTCCTTTAATGTATTCCACAATTGTCTTCAAGCTACAAACATGACTCCGTCTTATTTCCATCACACATAAGCTAAATTAAAAATGGCCAAACTTTAGCTACGGACTCAAGCATTACAACTTACTCGGAGAGGAAAAAATAATATATTTGGGATTTAACAGAACAAACATTTCTTTCAGCTGCTCTCTTCTTCATTTGTGGATGCAAACGTACAATCCAACTTCTTGTTCTGCTCAGGCTGGTTTTGACCAAACCACCTCAGTGCTAAAGCCAAGCTCATTAAACCATGGCAACACTTAAGAGAAGTCAATTCTGCCCCCCTGGTTTTGCAGCCACACAGCCTGGAGTTCACATCATTTATACACACACCGCTCTGGCTAAGATGTGAAGGGAAAGCTTGACACACCTCAAGCCTGACATGTTTCTGGCTGCCTGGAGGTCAGAGACCACCTCTGTATGTTTTAGTTCCTCCAGGGTCTGTCTTTGAAACCATGGATTGGCCTGTCTGCACCCAAACCATGAGCTGACACCCTGCACCCTTTCCTCAGCCTCTTTCCTGAGACTGGAAAAGCCATCCAGGAAAGTCAGGTGATGTTCAAAGGAGGGGGTGATGGAAAAGCCCTTTCCAAAGGAGAAAACTGCCTTCTTGTTTGTTATCTGCTGTCTCCCCTTCCCACCTATCATGATGACATCTTTATTTTCCTAGTCCTACTAGAGAGGTTGTAACAAGAAAGTCTCTTTGTTCCCTCTCTAAAGCCTGTCCCGGCAGCATGGCCTGAAAGGTGCTGAATGCACACTGCTGAGAGCAGGACCAGCACAAACACAGATGAGAAGCCTTGAGGCACAGGACTCCAAGGATCAGGGTGTTCCCTGTGCCTCTCCTCTCACCTCCTCTCTTTTCCCGGGCAAACAGGATGAGCGTGGCCCATGTGCACGGGCCATCGAGCAGTTCCACCACGCCAGCCTGCTCAGCCACCTGCAGAGAGGGGAGGAACAGGCCCAGGTGATGACCCAGGCGATGGCTGAGCTGGCGACTGTTCCCTACCTGCACAGAGTCTCTCAGGAGGATGACAAGCTGGTAGGTTTTGATTTCCAACACTTGTTTTGGCCTCTGCAAGCTGGGAGACAGAGCAGGAAGGGCCAGGGCAGAGTTCTGTACTTCCACCCTGTGCTCTGGAAGTCCTTTGTCCAATGTGGGGACCTGAAAGAGTTCTCAAATCCTCTTTCAGTGCTTTGACAGAGGAGGTGCTGATCACCTGCAAGGGTGACTGATAGAACCTCCAGGACTCACTTGTCAGTATCTCTTGAAAATCCCTTCTCTGCCCCCAAAACCTCCCCAGATCAGTCTGGAAAAATAATTGCAATGATTCAATGATCATGCTGCCTTGACATCTCTGACCTCAGAAGGCACCTGCAGCAAAACAGCCTGAATCTGGGTACAGCTGAGAAGGAGAGGGGGAAGGGAGGGAGAACTGATTTTCTGTGCTGGGTCCATCCACCATATGCTCTCTGTCTCAGAACAAACCTGTCTGCCTGCTCATGGTAACTTGTCAGACTTGCTGCAGACGTACCCCAAGTCAGTGAAGAACCCATGAGGCTGTTCTGAGAAACACGGACTGGGTCCTTGGCTGACCCAACCCAGCTCCAGCAAGGGCCAGCAGTGGGATGCTGGCTGGAGCCAACAAGGTCAAAAGTGATGGTATCCAAGGGGGCTGGGGATAAAAGAGGAGGGGGAGACATCTTCTTGCTCTGCATCAATGGACAGATGGTATCTCTCTTCCTCTCCTGAAGGGACCCCTTTGGGTAAGCCTTGTGCCTCCAACTATGTTGGAGCACACCCGGGAATGTTGATACCTACAGGCATAGTGCCAGTAGATCTTAATTCCTTGTCATGAGTAAAATGACTGGGAAGAGACTCCAAAAACTTTTGTTTGGATTCACTTTAACTAACTCAACATTTTGGAAGAGAATTTTTTAGAGTGCAGCAATAGCACAGGTCTCAAGTACCAGTTTTCCCCAGTTTGTTCCTAAACACTGATGCTAAGGGCAGGACACCCTGGATCCAACCCTTTTCTCTCTGTCTCTGAATTAAGAGTATCTGAACCATTTTCCAGGGGCTGGGAAGGGTGCAGGGTGAGGCAATGCCAGGACTGGCCTGGAAGGGGACTGTGAGGAGGCAATACTACAGTATTTTAGGTCCACAGGAATGCACTGCAAAGGCTGAAGCAAAGATGACTCGGCCGTGCTCACTGTGTGAAAGATGAGTGTAGTGGGTTGAAACTGAGTTGATGGACAAGCTTTTACCCCAATAGCGCTTTTGTGATTTGCACATTTAAATGGGCGCAGAAACACGGGAATTTCCTTTTTTGTTCCTGCTGGAAGGTGGGGGGCTTCCGAGCCTCTGGGCCCCGACCTGGGCCCAAGCCAGGCCCTTTCCCCCGCTTTCCCCGCTCCCCTTCCCGGGCGCAGCGGCACGGACCCCAGGTCACTGCAGGGAAAAAC
Source organism: Pachycephala philippinensis (assembly GCA_013397055.1). NCBI lineage: Eukaryota > Metazoa > Chordata > Aves > Passeriformes > Pachycephala > Pachycephala philippinensis. Next base: position 7,098 of record VWZT01012388.1, on the reverse strand, counting down.
CATCCCGGAGCCGCGGGCAGTTAAGAAACAGCCACGAACTGCGCACAGCTAAACCCAGCCAGCGCGGCTCCTGGGGACCATGGGCCTCCCCTTCCCCTGCACACGGCCAGCACAGCTCGTGCCCAACTGAAGAAGACACCACGCAGCCAGCAGCATAAAGAGAGCGAGGCTTTCTCCAATGTAAAGCCCAAACAAGATCAATCTTGTTAGCATAGCGACTCCAAGGTCAGAGAGAAAGGGAACGATGGGATCACGTGGGATGAAGCTGAAAATGGTGGCAGGGAAAAAGGGCAGCTGTGCTGTGGTGCGTAACTTAAAAATGCTTCCTGCAAGCCGTAATAAAAACTGTAATATCACAAACTGTTTTGCCTCTTTAATCCATTTAAAGTACATGGGGGGATGAAAACTCTATGTGCAGCCTGCCAAGAACAAGGTGTCCACACCAGGTCACCTAGAAGCTGTGAGAGGTTTTTAAAGATTTAAAGAAAGAGAGCTGTTGCTTTCAGGCTGGAATAGCCCATCCTTAAATGACTAAAACCCCATGTTGTGGCCCATGACTGGCAGTGTGAAGGGACTGTGAGATTTTCATGGGAGAGATTTTTTTTTTCACTTCAGCAATTTGTATTTACCAGGTAGATTGCTGAGTTGAGAAGAATTCCACAGCATAGCAGAAGAAACCCTTTTCCTTAAGCATAAGAAAGAGACTTTTAAGAACTGTAACACTGACCAAATCCCATGTTTTGTTATCCTTTGTGCGACTGGGTTAGAAAGAGGGGGTGCTGGAATAAAGGGGAGTTTGCTTTAATTTCTTATTATTTCTTTTTACTTTTAATTCTGTTAGCAATAAACCTTCTTTATACTGCAACTGTTTAAGTCTGAACCTGTTTTGCCTTGCAGTTTTCCAGTTTTCCTCAATACTTCCTTATTTTCCCTGTATGCAAACATTGGATTTTGTGTGCTTAACGTTTAGTTGCGTTAAACTACGACAATGAGTCACAAAATCATCAGAGTGAAAATGATTTTAATTAGGATATAATTTGTGTATTCAGAGAAATGATTTTTCTGTGAATTCCACACTGATTGTTTGTGTCTCGGTGCCACAGCTGCAGTCCCTGATGGCAGATGCCATGGACATCCTCGCAGGAAGAACTGGAGAGCGTGCGTGGACTAAAATACAGAAGGTAACAGCCTGCAGCGAAGGGCAGGAGAGCAGGTTGTTCCTTGGGCAGGAAATGTCCCTGAGTCTGGTCTGTTCAAACGGCAGAAAAGAGAGGAGGTGCCAGGTGAAACCTGACCCCGTGCCTTGACGTCTGTCCATGCTCAGGCCTGGGAGTCAGCGAGGGTCTGACCGTATCCCTGCTCTGCAAACACCATCCCAGCTGATCAGCTGCACCAGGCACAGTGCAATGATGTCAGCAACTGATGTGCCAGATCAGTTCTTATTTGGGGGGCTGGAGACAACACCTATTCTATAAATACGAAAAGCACAGGCAGACCATGCCAAACCACGGTTCCAGGTAGGAACATCATTCCTCTGCTGCTTCCTGGTGGCATCCCCAGCAGGGCAGACACTGCTAGATGGTCCTAAAGGAGTTGCTGTAAATCCTGCTGCTGTTCCGGTGTCCCCTTTGCCCTCACTCCACACCCCAAACATCACCTGGGACACGTTTTCCTTCCTCTTTCCACCCTTTGTGCTCACCCAGACACCAGCACTACCCCTAAAATAGAACAGGCATTATTAATGGCAGAGGAAAGTTGTGCAGACATTTTAATTTGGTCTCTGGCTGGAGGGTCCTGGGGGCTCAGTGGTTGTGGTTAATAGCACCAAGCCCTGCACTGAACCTCTGCACTATGGGATCAGTCTTCCCCAGACCTCCCATATGCTTTTGGCCAGTCCTTTTATTTCAACTTTTTCAAAATGAGGCTGGCACCAGGAATCCTCTCTCTAATCCTCTGCATGTTTTTATGCCAAGCACATCACAGCAAAGCCAGCCCATGACGCTCTTTGGAGAGCCCCAAGCTCTCTGTGCACCTGTGGCCATGGATCTCTCGGCAGCAAAGGAGCCAAAGCCCAGGCACAAGTGCCCATCAAGCTTCACCAGCACAGCAGAAAACTCTTTTCCATGGCATCATGCATGGTGCTATGTGCAGCCCATCCCCTGAAGAGGCCCCCTTTGCCAGCCCTGTGGGCATGAGGTGGAGGCAGAGCTTCTCTCCCAGACTCCTTGTGCCCTCAGCACCCCAGGGCAGCAGATGGAATGGTGCATAGACTTTCCTGCTTGCCTCTCTCAAAAGCACACCCCCCTCACTGATCCAGCCCACGGCCAGAGCGTGTGGCACGGCTCCAACCCAAGGCCAGGGCTCAGGAGCACTTTAGGGACAACTCAGGACATGGATCAATACAAGAGGAAGCCATGCTCGGATTAATTCCCAGTCCGTTCTTCTGCGCTGTGCCTGAAGAAGCCACACTCCACTGAATGCCTGTCAGCATGGCAGAGCAGGATTTTTTTTTTTTTTTTTAATTATTTCAGCTTAAAATGCAATGGACAGATTGATTCTTTAGATCCTCCCATGATGCAGGGTCTGCTTCTTGAGCAGAGCTCTGTGTGAAGGGAGTCTGTTCCACAGCAATGAAGTAACTGAATCCAAACAGAAGTGGAGAAAACAAAAATAATGACAAAGTCAGGTACCACTGCTGCAGCCAGTTGCCCAAGAGGAGCCTTCGTATATTTTTGTTTCTAATGACTATTAGTTTTGAAATAAACTAATTGCAGAAGCTTTTAAAGTTTTTATACAGGCGAATGGACTTGCTTATGACACCACTTATTTCTAACTGCAGGTGGCACTAATCGAAGAGTACTTGAGGGAAGGAGAAGAGCATTACTTAAGGACCCCACACGTACAAATACCTGGAATGGAAAACACAAACTGGACTCCAAGGGGACAGGAATATTTGAGACTGGAAAATACAACCGTGTTCATTCCCAACCCACGAAGCTTGGCCACAGGGCCAAAAAAAAGACGCATAGTTTTTGCAAAAAGTTGATTTTGTAGGTATTTTGTAGCTATTGATATCAATTTGATAGATGTTAATCCTATTTTAAATTGTATTAACTTGAAGTTGTATTAATTTAAATTTAAATTGTATTCAATTGTATTTAACTGTATAAATTTAAGTTGTATTAGTTTAAATTTAAGTGGTATTAAATAGTATTTACTTGCATTAACTTTAAGTTGTATGAATTTAAATTCAGATTGCATTCATTTGTATTTACTTTTATTAATTTTAAGTTATATGAATTTAAACTTATATTGTATTAAACTATTTAACTGTATAAATTTAAGTTGTATTAGTTTAAATTTAAGTGGTATTAAGTAGTATTTACTTGCGTTAACTTTAAGTTGTATGAATTTAAATTCAGATTGCATTCATATTTATTTACTTGTATTAAAGTTGTACAAATTTAAACTTGTATTAAACTGTATTTAGTTGTATAAATTCAAGTTATATTAGTTTAAATGGTATCAAACAGTATTTACTTGCATTAACTTTAGATTGTATTAATTTAAATTGCACTAAATTTTATTTAATTGCATAAAACTAAGTTGTATCAGTTTAAATTTAAATGACATTAAATAGTATTTACTTGCATTAACTTTAGATTGTATTAATTTAAATTGCACTAAATTTTATTTAATTGCATAAAACTAAGTTGTATCAGTTTAAATTTAAATGACATTAAATAGTATTTACTTGCATTAACTGTAAGTTATATGAAATAAGGTTTACATTGCATTAAATTGGATTTACTTGTATTAATTTTAAGTTGTATGAATTTCAATTTAAATTGTATTTAATGTTGTAAACTTTTAAGCTGTATTTGTTTAAATGTCAGTCGTATTAAATTGTACTTTATGGTATAAAATGTGAGTTGTATGATTTCAATTTAAATTTTATCCAGTTGTGATGCATTTTACCACACTATATTTACTTTAACATTGTAAGCAACACCAGCCTCCTGCTCTGAGCACATCCTGTGTCCAGGCTCTGTCCCACCCTGCTGGCCTGACCACGGCCCGAGCAGCTCTGACACAGGGATCCCCCACCTCAGCTGGGCAGCACCGAGCCTCCCTCGCCTTCCCTGCTGATGTCTGTGTAACTCAGCTCACACCAACAGCGTGCTTTTATAGCTTGGGTTATAAGATATCTCTGTAACCTTAGTATCAATATAACCCAAATCATGGCTTTTTATCAATGTAACTTGAAGAATATCAATATAACATGAAACATAGCCTTCTATACTTACACAGCCTGAATCTCAGCTTTTACTTATGTAGCCTGAATCATAGCTTCTATACCTGTAACTTGATGCTTATAACCTACCTATAACCAAGATGCTTATAACCTAAATAATAACTTTTGATACCCATATAGTCTAATATGAATAACTTTTTATACAATGTAATAGCTAGTATATAGCTAACTAGTTGCTTATGTGCAGAAAAAAGAAAAGAGAAATTAAAAAAAAAAGAAAAGAGATACAAACTTACCAGGTGTATAGCTTTAGCGATAAATAAGTGTAGTACTAATGAGAAATTGGCAAGCCAAAGCCAATTATCCACAAAACAAAGAATTTAGACCGGTTAAGACCAGATGGACCGAAGAGCATCATAATTGCGCATGCCTCAAAGACAAAGTTGAAAAGTTCAAGTCCGAAGAAGACTTTAGAAGCCTTCATCAAAGACCCCCAAAGACCCCCGAATTGGGGAGGTGCATGCACAGTGCAAAGAATTATCTAATAACCATGAGATCGTGCTATGTAAATTAGTTCCGGCGCGTATGCGATGCTGCTGTAATGACATAGCAACATTTAGCAAAATTTTACTGTATAAATATGCCACCGCACTTGACAAGGGTGGGTGAGTTAGGAGGAGAAATCCCCCTCACCACCAGCGCCGCAATAAACAAATGCCTGCTCTATAGACATCGGTCTATGGGGATTTATTTTCAGCCTGTCTTTTGGGCATCCCTGCAGTCACCGGCACCTCCCAAGGGTAAAAGCGGCAGCCGGGCCCTGGAGGCTGCGGAAGCTGCGGGGGCAGAAACACAACAGGAGGGGAGCAGGAGAAAGCAGAATGGAGCCCAGCTGCTGGGCCAGGGTTAAGGGTGGGAAGCCCTTTGTTCTCCTGCATGCCCCAAGGGCCGTATTTTCCCCCACTGGATGGGAACTGGTTCCGAGCAGGGCACAAACCCTCCAGGGAGGAGCAGAGCTGCCCCTGCCTTCTCCAGGGCCTCTCTGGGGCTCAGGGCTCAGCCCTCCAGGGCAGCGCCTGTACCGGGGGCACATCTGGCACCACTGGGGCTGCACGGGAGCACAGAGCCATCAGCAGGGAGCGAAGGACAGCCCTGCTTTTCCCCAGACACCACCCGAGCAGTTGTGCCGGTTTTGGCCAAATTTGGAGGAAAATATCCTCTGATATAAGGCAAGTTACAGCTGCCCCCTCCGGACCAGGATACGGTCTCCCGGTGAGGTTCTGATGTTCTGAACAAGTCCAGAAGAGAAGAAGAAGAAACCAAAGTCCCAAGAAAACAAAGTTTAACTCTCCATCTCTCTCCAAAGACAGAGCTGAAAAAGCAAGAAGGGTGCTTCCTCCACTCCGCTCCCCGCAGAAGCACACAAGATAGCCGTGTCCTTGAAGCACAGAACTGCTTTGAAAAAGTTCATCTGACTTTTTTTTGCTCTCGCACTCAATTTTAAAGGCACAGAAAGGCACAGGATTCATATCTGGACGATATGGGATACACACCATAAAGTCACCCCAAGACAGCAGCCGATGCTCCACTGGCAGCCCCAGCTCGCGGGCACGGTCCCTGCTGAGGCTGAGCTGCCTTCTGGCTGCTGCCTTTGCTTTGCGAGGGAAGAACCTCATTCATCCTTACAGAAACCACGTTCGGATCATGGCATTTTCTGATTCAAGGGGAATTTTAAAACAAAAAGACTGAAAGAAAGGGAAAATCCAGCCCCAGGCCAAAGACTGAATGAAAAGTCCAGGACCTCAAAGGTACTGAGCCACTTAATTCCCATGATCTTTTATCACAGACACGAGACTCAATCCCACAGATTCTCAGCTGCCAGATACCATTTTCCCAGGCTCTCAGAAAAGAGTTTGGAAAACTAAGAAAGAACTGGTGAAACTCTTGGTGCTCCTTTGTTCATTGTTCAAGTAGTAAGTAGAAAGAAACCTTTTTGTGAAAACCTGAGCTCCTTAAACATGCAAGACAGAGAGAGGAAGAATTCTTGCTCTTTGGAAATGGCATCATTTTGCCATGGAGTTGGTTTTATCAGGGGAGGTTTTGTGACAGCCAGTGGCAGTGATGGGCAGACCTGCACTAATGCACAAAGACACTCTCCAAAGATCATGGAGTCACAACACAGACTTTGAAAACCTTAAACAAGTCCTCTTAATTGGAGTCAAGTGGCCTTATAATGCTGCAATAGTTAATCCCTTCCAAGAGTTACAGTGAACTCTGAGTTCCCAGAAGGTCATTTTTCCAGAACAAGCCCCAGAGAACCGCAATGTGGGGCTGAAGTGCCGCTGCCTGTGGATCTCCCTGGATCCCCTTTGCGAGGAGGCTCCGTGAGCAGTGCCGGCAGCCCCGAGGGCCCAGCTCCTTCTGCGGGTGTTTGTGTCCCAGAGACATGGCCCGTGTGGGCACAAAAGCTTTTTACAAGCCCACAAAAAAGTTTAAATCAACTCTTAATTCAAGTGTCTTGAAGGAATCCCCATCCACTACACACCGTCTGTAACACCATGCAGCACATGGTGCTGTAAAGAGTTTCCCACTGGATCTGTGAAAATGCTTCAACCACTCTCCCTCAGCCATTTTCCTCCGAGCCCAGCTCAGCCCGGCCTCCCGAGCACCCCCAGGCCTCGCAAGGCCGCAGCCAGGCCGGGCCGTGCCGTTCCCCTGGGGCCGCGCTGCGGACACGGCGCCGGCCCGGCCACACGGACCCGTCTGCGCCGGGGACCACGCGCCGCCGAGCGCTCCCCGGGCTGCCCGGGCCTCGGCACCGGGCACGGAGCTCTGCCTGGGGG
>VWZT01012387.1:19392-34808 GCA_013397055.1 Pachycephala philippinensis | reverse complement strand
GTAATGTCACAAACTGTTTTATTTCTCGGTCAAAGACATGGGGGGAAGAGAATTCCGTGTGCAGCCTGCAGAAGAAGAAACATGGCCACACCAGGTCACTTAAGAGCTGTAAGAGACTTTTAAGAGAGTTGTTGCTTTTCAGGCTGGAATTTGTTTATCCTTAAAAAGAATACCCCATTCTTGGCTCATGATAGCAGTTGTGTGAAGACTGCAAAATTCATGAGAGAAATATATTTCACGGCAGCAGATTTCCAGGCGTGTCTGTTTGCTAGTGGCAGTTTGGAAAACCACGCTTGAGCAGAAGAAACCTCTTTTTCTTCAAATATGGAAGAGACTTTTAAGAACTGTAATTCTGACCTAAAATCACGTGTGTTATCCTTTGTGCGAGTTGGGAGAAAAAGGGGGGAGGTGCTGGAAAGAAAGGGGGAAGTGCCGGAGGGAAAGGGGGAGTTTGCTTTAATTTTTTTCTCCATTATTATTCTTTTATTACCTTTAATTCTGTTAGTAATAAACTTCTTTATATTCTTAAAAGTTTTGAACCTGCTTTGCCCTTCTTCTAATTCTTATCTCACAAAAAGTAAAAGAAAAGCGAACTAAACCACCACACTAGATGACCTTTGAAGTTGCTTCAAATCCAAACGATTCAGTGATTCTATGAAATTCAGTAAAATCAATGAGTGACAAAACCATAAAATCTATGTTTTGTGATAATAAATGTAATACCTTTATTTTAGCTTCATAATATTAACCATTCAGGATAACGTTCCCCAAATTTGAAAATAAATTCAATGAGGATTAATAAATTTTACCTTCGTTCACTATGATAATCACAGCTATCACTATTACATTTCTTTTGTATCGTAGAGTTTTTCCCTGAATTGATACAGTACCCCTCATTTACTGGAGTAATTTACAAGGCTAAGCAGTTTTTCCTAATGATGTGTTATGTATAAGATTTTGAAAAGCCTGGAAGAAGGTTGCTCTGTTGGGTTTTATTTTGAAAAGCCTGGAAGAAAGTTGTTCTGTTGGGTTTTATTTCTTGGGGCTTATTTGTGGGGTTTTTGGGGTTTATTTTAAAATATATTTTGGAGTTTCTTTACAGCAGTTTCATACAGGTGTCACTGCGAGCCCCAGTTATCAATGATTCTCTCCTCCCCTTTGAAGAAGTCCTTGTGGAAATTTAACAGCAGCAATTCAGTAATAATCCATATGATCTTTCAGAGCAATCCTGTACTTGAAGTATGTTTTTACCTTTAAATTAGTCAACATTTACAAAGTCATACAGATTTCTTTCCATTCTATATATCAGGAAACATATTTGCATCATATAATGCAGTTAGCTGCCTTATTAGGATTTTTCTCTACCTTTGATTTAGGCTTTGATTCTGAAAATTTAACAGTGTCCTCTGTAAAAAATACTAGACTGAGCCATGAAGTTGGCAGCTGAATTATTTTCAGGAAAAGGAGAAAGAACCTTTCGGCCTTGACCACATAAGGAGTTTGTAAATTAAACAGAGCCAGAGCCCCAAAAAGAAAACAGTAGGGCACAGGTCATGTCTGTACATTTGAAATCTCTCCTGTAATGTGTCTTCATCACCCAAGACTTTCTTAAGCATGCTAGCAATTAAATAGTGACAAGACAGTTCATGAATCAATTCTGTGACATGATTCATTTACCAAATGCATGTCTCTAAGGCATCATGCACCCAGTATAGTGCTAATAGGTAGCTGCTGTATCATTATCTCACAGTAATTTTGCATATGAAATATGTCTTATTGTTCTGTTACCACAATATGTGTCCGTTTGATCAGGAATTGTGAAATAGGAAGACATTCATCTAATAGCCTGGTTTGGTGTATTTTTTTTTGTTGTTTACTTTAACTTATTAAAAAAAAAAAAACAAACCAAATACACATAGTATTTAAAATAAAACCATCAGACCTATGTGTTCTAAGCATGTTCAAATGTTCAAAAATTCTAAGACACCATCTTCTTTGGACAAAAATAATTGTACTAATGACACTCTTAAAGGACTTATTGTGCATCAAAGTTAATGATGGTATGACTTTATATTGTTCTTACATTCTTGCATCTATGACCTTTTTATCGTGAGTTAGTAGGGATGCTTCCACTAGAAATAGTGTTTTTTAAAAAGTTGTTGTATGTAAAACTTTTTTCATACTATTCACTGTTGAATGTCCACCAAATTGCGCACAAGCTTAGAACTGCTATTCAGTCTTTCTGTTTAATATATAGAACATAAGGAGATCTTGTTTCACAAATAGAAAAGACACATTACAATTAAAATCGTATTGGTTTTAATAATTTTTGAACATTTAGAAAAATGATGGAGAAAGATCCTAGTGCAAATACATGTACGTATTAACTCCTAGTTTAAGAGGTGAATCAGCATATAATGCAGAGTATAATTCAAGTACTTTTCCCTTTACAAAACAAAGCATATATGTAATCCAGATGAAATTAACTCAGAAAGATTTCTGAAACAGAGAAACAACTTCAACAGTAGACAAATATTTGGTACTCATCATGTTCATTTTCATACAGGTTAGTGTTCCTCTGTTTTTTGAATGTCGTTCTTTAGGAGCAGTGAAGTAAATCTGCATAATACAAGGAATCACTGAAGCCCTTTTGAATAGGATGTGCCTCTTTCCTCTGCTGAAATATCTCCCTCAGTAGAATGGATTAAAGCTGGGAAAATAAACCCTTACACATACTTTTCATGAAGAAGGCAGCACATTTTTTTCTGCAAAATATATGGGTACCTACAGAAACTGATTTAAATGTTGCAGTTGTCAATGACCACCTACCCATTGTGCTCCACCACTTTTTTTGGCTACAATGTATAGACTTCTTATGTTTCCACATAGGTATAAAATGAGTATCTTTGTACTGCTTTTTTATGTCCTCTTCTCCCCATGCATGTGTGCATATATTACTGGATGGGATATTACCAGCTGAAGTTCATCTACCCAGTTGTTTACGTGTACACTCAGCTCTCCCTACCATAAACATCTCAAATTCTGATGAATAAAGCATAATAAAAGTACTTATTTTGATTATGGCAGGACTTTAGTCTGATTAACTCAAATATAGTCTTAAAAATAACCTCAAAACAGAGAACAAACGAAAAAATTTCCAATCATTCTGACCTCTCCTTTTTTTTTTTAACCACTGTGAGGTTATCAATAATATTCTGCAGTCCTTTTGGAAGCATGCTTTACTTATAACAAAAACAAGTAAAGAAAAGCAGTAAGTCATGACTGATATTTGTTTGAAAGCTTACTTCTGGCTAGGAACACAGCCAGTACATGGTGAATCCATCAAGGAGGAATCCATCTTCTCTAACTTCAGACACCTTCATTTTGTATATAGACTCAGGTAAATGGTTGCCTTCTGGTAAAAGAATAAAAGAAGTAAAAAGAAGAGGGAATTCATCTGTTTTTGAGAGTTGCTACAAGAAAGGATAAATTTTCTTCTGAGGTTGTCTTCCACTGTCTTCAGAGGGATTTTCCATAACTAAAGAATTTAATTAAATCTAGATGCCTAATTTCTGAGAGATACAAGTGACACAAGCTGCTCCTTTTCCAGGCTACCTATGTTATGCCTTCATGCTATATCTAAAATGGACATCTCTATTGTCTTACTTACAGTATCATGGCACTGGAAAATGGTATAATTAAAGAAAAATGATAAGTCAAATAAGTTCAGTGTTAAAATTCCTTATGATAGGCTTAAATACACAAATTGCAATTAAGAGCAAGATCACTATCACTCTATCTGTAATATGAAAGCCTGGATTTCAAATTTGGTGTTTTCCATCTAGTCTAGAAGCTGACCTCTCAGTACTCCTCATCAGCCGTTACATCCAAAGTTTCCATTAGAAATTGCAGCTTATTTTTCTCACCATCTGAAAATTTATATGAGCTTCAGTTTCCTCTCCATTTTCACTCAGAACCTTTTAAGACTGGCCCTATGGCAATCATTAGTGCATGCAAAATAGGAATAGTTTTAATTTCTCTTGGGTTTGTAAAGACAATACCAGATTTACTATTGCTTGAGTTTATCACAGGTAAACAAAGTAGATGCAGTTTCACTTTTTCCTTGACATAATCCTTGGAATAACATAGCTGAGATGTATTACAAACATAGCTTTAACATTATAATCTTTATAGTGCTTATATATTAAATTCTTTACAACTGAGAAATACAACACTGTTATGGTTGTTTGCCAATAGCTCAAAAATAGGACAGTTTAATAAATCCCACTGAAAATCAGCAGTAATTCTCAGGGTAGTCTTATGGATGCTGGAATATTTAGACATTACTCTAGCTCAGAGCTAATATTTGCTCCAACATACATATAAAAAGTCTAAAGATATTATGTCCTTTTTGTTTCCCTCTGGGTATTCTTTTCAATAGGATTTAGAAAATAACGTTGGTTGTGGACCTTTTAAGGTATCTACCGACCAACTATCAGCTCTTCCTGTTTTCTCAACCCAAAGTTGCTACTGTAATCAGTGTGAAATTACTGCTGCATGGAATCTTTCCTACACAGCAAATAGTTTGGTGAATCAGAACCAAGTTATTATGATATTAAATACATATTAATAAAAAAAGCTCTTGAAAATAAAGGCACTTCAACGTGATTTCAGAGGATCTTAAGACAATTTGTGTTCTTCCTACTTGTCACAGGGGTTTTTTTAACATTTGATAACTTTCTCGTTTTTCAGGCCTTGAAAACAAAGGAGAGAAATAAGGTATTCATGATTTTGTATAAGCTTATCTATAGAAATAGTTTGGTACATTTCAGTAAAGTAATGGAACTTGATTCCTTTTTTTTTCCACAGACCCATATCGCCATAAAGAAAAAACATGATGATTAAGGTAAACAGTCAGTTTGTATTGAAAGAAACCCCAAAGAAACAGAAAGGGAAAAAAGGTAAAGAAAGGAGGACAGGGGGATGGGAAGAAGCACTATTTGTAGTTTGAGAGCAAATATTTTTTCAAATTGTAGCATGATAAATTCCTTCAAGTTTCAGTACAATGCAACTGTGTAATGTAATGCCTATGGTTACAGTCATTTTGGAATATAAACATACAGACAGAGATAACAACTGATTATTCTGTATGGAATGACTTGTCTATGACTCTAAGGTAAAATATGGAGCAAAGAAGATGATATCATGAGCCTTAAAAGTCCAGGTGCATGGTGATATTAGAGGCCTCAGGGATATAGCTGTCAATTATAGTTTTCAGGTAGACGCAAAGTGAGGAGCTACAGCCAGTTTTGGTGATAATAGGATGAACATGTTAGGAGCCAACAAATATCTGAAGGCACAAATCCTGCTACCACTGCATAAGCTTGTTTTAATATAGCTGCTTTGGGGAAGTTATCACAGATATTAAGAAACGATACGGTATTTTTCCGAACATGAATATTTGGTTTTAGTTTATGCTTATGTAGTGAAATAGGTAGTTGCAGTAACTATGGATATGTAAAGTACATCTGTCTCAATTAATGTGCATGTCTGTGTCTGCGTGCATGTGTGCACATATGTGTGTGTAAAAAGCACATTGGAATTAAGTGTGGCTTAACCAATAAATCTTGATTAACAATATGAATAGGATTTCTCTTCTGCTTTTCCCCTCCCGAGTCTTGCTTTGAGGTTGTATAATTTAATTGTTAACTTGGATGCAACAAATTAAGAAAACTACATGTAGTAGTATCATATCATCCAAATTATCCAAATAATTTTATTTTCCTAAGACATTTTCTCTGTATATTATACAAATATTTGTGAGTACTGCTGGAGTGATAATATCAGTAAGTTTAACCTTACATTATTTTTTTTTTGTGTGTCTAACTCAACGTTTCATGGTATTTATGTGAAGAAAAATATTTACGTGTTGCATATTTCTTTAACCTACTGTCAGCAGATGGAAGAGGCCATGCACACACGATCAACAGAAATTGCAAGAACAGAAGAGAAGCCAATGGTGCTGGAATGGCACCCATGGGGACACTAAACACAAGCCTGGAATTACAAGAGCGATGTTTTCATAACAGCAGCTTGTGCTTGCAATTTTTTTTTCTTCCTGGCAACAGTGTTAAAATATTAGCTTTGAAGAAAATCCAAGATTTTGGAACAGTAAAAGACACACACACAGAAATTCTCTCTCCAACTAAATTCAAACTTAAAAAGAATAAAGACATCATTTACTTATTTTACTTAATCCTTTTCCATTATTTTTTTCCTCCAAGGTACAGCTCTACAGATAGGAAAAATAAAGGAAAATGAAAAGATGATAATAACAGAAAGAATTTTTACTACTAATAATAATATGTTAAAAAAAATACACGAAGGAGAGAGAAATTGTATCAGTTTTGATGGGTAGGACAGATAGTTTATATACACCTTTCTCAGAGAAGTAGTAATCTTCTAGAGAGGTAAATACATGCTTTTTAAATTTTTTTCCTTGTTCAGTTATATGTTTAAAAATAAATGCATATGAGTACACATATATTAAGAGACAATGAAACAGAAAACCAGACAAAAATTTAACACATTTAAATGCATCTCAGACTATGTTCTCTTATATATTTATGCATTATGAGCTGGAAAGTGACATTGCACGCTCTTTTCTTTTGTACAACACATAATGCAATAACAGTTGTTTTTCCTAAATTATACTTTTGCAATTTCGATGACCCCTATCCATATTTTCCCAATGGAGATAATGTCACTTGAAATGTGCCTTGTTCAAAGTCAGGATCTAACTATCAGAAATATGCCATGTAACAGCTGCTACACCCAAATAAACTGTAGGAATAGAGATGCAAATTTCAAAGTTTACTAGACAAGGTAGGGAAAGACACTAAGGATGAGTATACTTCTGAGTCTAGAGATATACAACTGTTTCTATTCAATAATAAATTATGGTATTAAAAGCACTCCCTCTGTCCTTGATAGAGATGTAAAAACCCTGTGTTTTCAAGCAGCAGTGCTCTAAGAGATTGCAGGTATGATGATGCCTTCAGTTGGACCTAAGTAGCTGTCTGTATTTCTGGATTGTCTGTGGACCAGACTTCCAAATTTATTTGTTTTCTGGCTCTGTTATGTTATTTCTTTGCTGACAGAGGGAGAGAACTTAATAAAATAGGAGTAAACATTTTCAACATTTCTGACACAGTTTGATAATAACAATATAGTCTATTGACATTTTCATGATTTTCTATATGTGCACCAAGTTTTTTTAAATAATCTGTTAATAACATGATTACTAAGAGGAATCCTTGCCCTTTATGAAGCCTCCACATCCTTGGCAGTCATAAGAAAATAAATGTTCTCTTTTGAGAGAGGTTTCAGTGTGAAATGAATGTAGGCAGAAAAACAGTAGCAGGTTTACTTGGTTACCTCTGCTGCTACTTACGTCCAAAAAATTTAATTATGTGTCAATTGAAAAGAAGTACATTCTAATCTTGGAAGACCCCTCGCTCCCCTCCTTGCCTTAGCTTTTATATCTGAGCTGATGTCATATGGAAAATCCCTTTGGTTAATTTGGGTCAGCCGGCCTGGTTGTGTCCTCTCTCAGGATCTTGCCCACTCCCAGCCCGTTGATGGGGGGAATGTTGAGACAGTGCTGATGCTGTTCCAGCTCTGCTCAGCAGTAGCCAAAGCACCGTGGTGTTATCAGCACATTTCCAGCTACCAGTGCAAAGCATAGCACTGTGAGGGTTGTGATGGGAAAATGAGCTCCATCCCAGACAGACCCATACACATGGCTCCAAAGGTGATATATGGTGATTCTTGTGTGTAGATGCAGTATTTAAAAAGAATTATCACTGGGAAATATCTTCAAGCTGTTTAGTAGTAGCTGTCAAAAGTGGTCAAGATTTCTGCTGAGAGTACTCAATTATATTTTTTAACTATCATTAGGGGGTATATGCACAGCTTCTCTTATACTTTTATCATCAATTGTAAACTACTAGAAGAATTATCCATCCAGAGAAAATGAAATGTTTTTTTCTCCAGATGTCTTAAAGGCAGCATAGCTTTGAGAAATATAAATACTTTTCTGTCTCTCTCACTACACATGTATATATATATATGCACTTATATATTTGCAAACCAAAAAGCTATTTTATGTTCCTCCATTTCTACCATGTTTGCCTAACTCAATATTTCTAGACCCTCACCTAGCTAGAGGCAGCACATAAAAATATAGTAAAAACCCAACATTAATCTGTAAAAAAGAGTTTACATCTCAGTTACCATCCCAAACCACAGCTATGATGTTAGAGGGACCTGTGATCTTTGATATATTATCGTTTGCTCAAGGTTTCCCCTTGAGAAAAGCATCAAAAAAGATGGAATGGTAAACAGAACGAGAGGCAGAGAGGCATAAAAAATAGTGTCTTACTTTTGGGAGTCTAGTTCTTGTTCTAGTGGAGATAACAGAGAGCATTGACACTTCTGTTGAAAACATGAAAAAAGAAATGTTCAGGTTTGATTTAATGATGAAGAAGCTCAAAAGGTATTTGCACTTTGGCAGTGATAAAGTTTTGGAAAACTTTGTATAAAAAGTATTTATAGCAAAACCTGTAAAGCATGATGCAGCATGATGCAGCATGATGCAGCATGATGCAGCATTCAGAGTAACGTAGAGAGTTTCATTTTTCAGGTCTTTCTTTACCACTGTTTATGTTATTCCATGATGTAATACTTCTGACTCCATACTTCCACTAGACTTGTTTTCATAGTTGCATTCATTTTCTTTTTAATATCAGAGTATCTTCTCTGATCTAGGTAGTATAAATGCTGTCTCCTTTTGTCTCTTCAAAGTATTTTTGTGGCTATATACATGAACATTTATCCATATTTTCCATTTCATCCTACAAATCCTCTTAATGGCTTCCTGTTTCCCCTTTCCGAGAAATTCTAACAGTGTTATTTTATACCTTATTCTAGCTCAGTCCTGCTGTTCATTAGAGGTTATCAGGTGATAGCTCTAATCAACCAGACCAGACACCGATTCACAAGGCTCTTTGAAATTGATTCCATTATTCATACACCACCATAATGTCTGTCTGTGGCACCTTAAGGAGTCACTCCATAAATTTTTTCTGAAGAATTTTTCCATCTAACGTTCCTTCAAGGAACTTTGAATTAACCAGATTAAGAGTAGGATTAGGAAGCTTTTGTTGTCATTCATGGAGGAAGGAAGAGGAGGATAAAAATACTTGTGAATTACTAAATTGCCAAGGCCTTGATCAAAGGCCTGAAAGACCCTATTGGGGGGGGGGAACAATAGGTCTTTGTTTTATAGGACTGGATTAATTGTGTCTGTTTGCTATAATTTAATGAGATTATTAAAATTGCAATTGCTGCAATGATAAAGCAAAGTTCTGTCTACATGACATGCTCAACTTCTGCCCACTACAGGATTCACACGTTTTTTCAGTTTAATGTGTGTTCCATTCAGTACATTTTCACATTGCTGTCCCCTAAATTTTAATTCCCTCTGTTTGTGGCAAACACTGTTTTTGTCCTCCTTTGATATGGACTATGATTTGAAATAGGTTAGACATAGGTTTAGTGAATTAACTGAGGGTAAAGCATTATAGAATTAGCTGTAGCAGTTAAATCATGGGGACCTGGTGCTCTCCCTTATTTGATGCTTTAGTATTACAACATGAGACATTAAACATGAAGTAGATACCTGATTTTGAAAATAATAGTAGAAGATGATTAAAGCTGATACTTTTCAAAGCTAAAATTCAATAGAATTTCCAGACATGGTCCATTGCAAGTCCCTGCCTTACTTACATTTTTTTAAATGTACATTGCAGCTACAAGTTAAATATTTAATAAATTTAATTAAATTAATTTTATTAGATATTTTAAAAATTCAGAACAATTTTATTTAAGAATTTTCATATGATGTAACATGGATCTGAAATAAAACAGGAATTCAGATTTAAATAAAATATATACTACATCATGACTTATATAAATTGCAATACTTTCAAAAATGACAGTGATGATTCTATATTAGTAGCTATAATCACTGAAGAAGCTGTGCTTCTGATCATACTCAAATTTTTACTAGTTCCTAAACTTTGTGAGACTGTTTACATGANTTAGATATTTTAAAAATTCAGAACAATTTTATTTAAGAATTTTCATATGATGTAACATGGATCTGAAATAAAACAGGAATTCAGATTTAAATAAAATATATACTACATCATGACATATAAATTGCAATACTATGCAGCATGACAGTGATGATTCAATATGTTCTATATTAGTAGCTACAATCACTGAAGAAGCTGTGCTTCTGATCATACTCAAATTTTTACTAGTTCCTAAACTTTGTGAGACTGTTTACATGACAGACCAAAAAATTAGGTCAGTATGTTTCTTTCTCTTATGGGTGACTCATGAGAGTCTGAACTCATATGGGTGACTGAACTGTGTGTACATCATTCTCTTAAATTTTATTTGAAAGTATACAACGGGTAAAGAAGGTT
The DNA here is from genome assembly GCA_013397055.1 of Pachycephala philippinensis. Taxonomy (NCBI): domain Eukaryota; kingdom Metazoa; phylum Chordata; class Aves; order Passeriformes; genus Pachycephala; species Pachycephala philippinensis. The sequence continues at coordinate 24,252 of VWZT01012387.1, read as the reverse complement.
TTATGACTGACTTCCAGAGAACAGTGGTGAGAAAGAGGAAAAACATGTCAGAACATAAATTAGTTTTCCATTATTGGAAAGAGGTCGTCCTGATGCTCTGTAGTACATTAAGTAATTTTCTCTTCCAAGGCCGTGTGTTGTTATCTGCTGTTATAATGCCTTTGTCTCTTAGTTGCATAACCGAGCAGAGGAAAAGCCATCTGAATCACAGAACCACAGAATCACAGAATAACAGAATGGGTCAGGATGGAAGAAACCATAGTGGGTCATCCGCTCCAACCTCCCTGCTCAAGCAGGGTCACCCTAGAGCATGTGGCATGGGGTTTTGTCTAGATGGTTCTTGAATATCTCCAGTGAGGGAGACTTCAGAAGCCCCAGTGCAGAAAAGGAAGGGCTACTGCCCATGGAATCAGTCCTCACGGCACCACCAGTAACTGAGAAGTAAGTTCTTTTGCTTCTTAAAGCAATCTTTTAACTTCAGGGGTGTTTCCACCATACTCCTTTTGTATGTCCAAACAACCGTTTCTTTCATCTAGTCACTAAAAGATTATCAGATCCTCTCCAAGCTCTCATAGCATCCCCAGCTTTGTTCAATTACCACTGATTTAATTGCTTTCGATGGATCAAGAGTTCTTTTCTGTTTCTTGTGACTCTGCTTTCATTTGTCCCTGTGGTATTCTGACTCAGATATTACATTTTCTTTCTTATTTTCAGACCAATTGAATAGACCTTTGAATAAAATAGAATACCCTTCTCCATTTCCTGTGTTGTTTCACTTTCTTCTGGTCTTCCCTTTACATGAGTCAACAACATAACTGAGATACTGTTTGCCCTATTACTAAAAATATATATATTAATTTGTTCCAAGTCATGTTTTCTCGCTACCCACTAGAAAAAAAGTCCATAAATGACTAATTTAGGCATAAGTCCACTGAAGTGGAAAGGATTTCCCGCTCCTAGTTTTCAAAGGTGTATCTTCTCTTCATTTCTCATAACTTTCCTAGACACTTCTTTAGATCTTTCTTTCTCCTCAGAGCATATATACACAGCTAGACACAGTTTCAGTGTCTGAGTGTGACACAGAAAAATCCCTCTCTATGTACCCATGGATAATACTAGTGGAAAATCAACTTTTAGAGCTGCACAGGAAACAGTTTTCCTAGCAAGGAAATTTCTTTATTTTTTGTTTGTTTGTTTGTTTGTTCTTTAAAGTACATTAACAAGACAGACATCCACAGACAAAAAAAAAAGTAAGAACATAGAAGACCCAATAGTTTGTAGACTAGAGTACTAGATTATAGTATCTTAATTGCTGAGGTGCTGGCCTGACTACATGCACTTTGTCTAATTCTTTTTGTTCGGAGTTTTCCACTTTGTATGAGTAATAAGATGTTAAATGGACAAAGACTTGTATTTGCGTTTTCTGCAGCTCAGAGTAAATATCACAACTACCAGAGTCTCTTCAAAAGTGGTACCTTTCCATGAATAGTTGTGATGTCAATCTTTGATATTGACACTGGTAGTTTCTAAGCAACACAAAACTATATGTAAATCGTGGTTATGCATTAATCAAGAGAGATGGACTCATGAAATCTCTCCTTGGGAAAACATGTAAATCTACAAATAATTCTGAAAATAGCTGGCTACCAAGACCATAAATACAAGACTGTATTTATTTTGGTCACTGTACCAATCCACTTTATTTGCACCATACCAATGGAACCTCGAGTAGAGGGAAGTGTAGTCATAACCAGTCTGAGCTCTGTACTCTATTTCCTGTGAAGTGTTTCATATGGACAGTTTGGTGTCTGAAGGTAGCCAAAGGAAACCACTGACATTATTGCTGTTATCATCACCAACAAGGTAGTAGTTTTTCACCATTAACAGTGGGGAAAAAGCCAAACCAAAACAAAACCAAAAGCCCCAAAGTAATTACATGTACAGAAGAGATTATTTAGCATTACCAAAACACCAGGTATAATGTAAAAATTTAATTGTCTTTTTTAAAAAAGACAAACCAAGCACCTGGGAAGAGAAATTAAACACATATGGAATAGAGAAGTGGTTAAAAGAGCAAATGATCAAGAAAATAAGGAAATAGTCCAGGTAAAAATATATGGCTTTAAATCTGTGGGAAAATATTTCTCACTGATGGTATTGCCTACATGCATAACAAAGTCATTATTATTTGCTTAGCAGATCCCCTCACATACAGTATTACGGAATGGGAATGATGAAAAAATATTACTAAATCCCAACTTCATGACATGAAATAACAAGAACTAAAGCTGAACTAAAAAATATTACTTTTTCACTGAGTTTTGTAATGGAATTTTTAACTAAAAACCTTTCACCCTGAAGAAAGTGCTAAAACAATCCATATATGCTTATTTCTTTAGAAGTTTGAGATAAAATACAAGTAAAATGTGCTTCAGTGATACCTATGAGAAGTGAATATCTTACATGTATATTCAGAGTTGCCATAGTCATTATTTCAAAAAATAATGTTTTTATGTCAATGCTTTGAACATTATGGAGAAAACCCAGTTTTTTGTCATTATTTTAGTAAGAGAACTCAGTGCCATGTAACACGATGCAAATGTGTCTGAAAAAAATGCATTATCTAAAGGATTATTTTACCATCAGTAAACAGAAAAGTGATTTGGGGATAAGCTTTCATTGAGTCAGGTACTTATACAAATGTGTAAATGAACAAACGTGGCTTCCACTGAAAATTTAATTAATTGACTACATCTTACCACCTGTAAATGGGGAGAATGATACTTCCTTTTTCCTGACATTAGATTGCTCTGCTCTTTTGGTTACAAGCTTTTGAGGCTGGAAGAAATTTTCTAGCAGAATGGTGTGTGTAACAAGTATCTAATGTTGGCAACAGTCCCTGGATTTTGCTATAAACCCAATATGCTTTTTGGATGAAAGGGAATATGTGTAGAGCAATTTTAAGTGCATTTTGATGAAGAATTTAATGCGTATCAAAATATTTCCATAAACAATGAAGACCACCAAATGACCAAGTCTGAGAAACGTGGTTGTATTTGTGTGCTTTGTTCTTAAACAAGATGTAAGATCCTCCCCATCTGCTCAACCCTTGTGAGACCCTACCTGAAGTACTGTGTACAGTTCTGGTGTTCCCACTGTAGCAAGGACATGGGATTCTTTGAGTAAGTCGGGAGGAAAGCCACAAAGTTCATGAGAGGACTGGAGCATCTACCCTATGAAGATAGGCTGAGAAAGTTGGGACTGTTCAGCCTGGAGAAGAGAAGGTTGTGTGGAGACCTCATAGCAACCTTCCAGTATCTGATGGGGGCTGACAGAGAAGCCAGAGAGGGATTCTTCATCAGGAGCTGTAGGGATAGGACAAGGAGCAATGAGTACAAATTGAAAGAGGGGAAATTTAGGTTAGATATTAGGAAGACGTTTTTTACTGTGAGGGTGGGAGACACTGGAACGGGTTGCCCAGGAAGGTTGTGGATACCCCAAGCCTGGCAGTGTTCAAAGCCAGGCTGGATAAGGCCTTGAGCAACCTGGTCCTGTGGGAGGTGTTCTTGCCCTTGGGGGCTTGGGACTAGTTGGTCTTTATGGTCCATTACAACCCCTTAACATTCTGTGATGCTGTGTGGGTTGTGCTGAATAGTCTGTGACCAAGAGAGTTCACTGCTCCAGAATCTTTACTTTCTTTCACTTCAACAAAAGCATGCTAACTGAGCAATCTTGATAATGTTTAAAGCATATAGGTCATTTGCAATCATGGTAACTTTCATCAGTGTGAGAGGTACCTTGATTACAACAGGCCTAGGAAAAACAAAGTCTTGCTGGGGAAAAAATAGGAAAAAAAATAAGAAGTAATAATTTTACTTTCAAATTCTCATTTTTGAAAGGAATAAAAAAGCCCACAGCATAAAGAACCTGTCGGAACTGTCAACATAATTAAAAAAACCCTTTTCTATTCTGGGTATGTCTGCTTCAGGACGGCAACTGAAGAGTAGCTATACTTATTGCAGTTTTTCATGACACTGATAGTAATATCACTTGCATGAAAATAAAGAAATATTTAGGTTCATATTCAGAACCTTTTCTAATTATAATAAGCTTGCTAACTCAAGGATTTTTGATAGATGTCTGACATTTCTATGAGTAATGCTGATAGTTTTTAGTAGACACCATTTCCTAAATGTATCTTTCTTTTCTTAATGGTACACAACACAAAGCATAAACCTTTTTAACACAGGTCAAATACTTCAGCTAAAGTCTTAAGGGAACAGGTCTAAAAGTGAAAGTACTCTTTTTTTCCTGTTCTCCTATTAGTACACCTTTTGGTGTCCATTAGGAATCTTTTGTTTACTTATTTTTGTTACTACTGCTGTTACTACTTTGCTTATATAAAGTTAAAATACATGAAGTAACAAAAAGAATCAAGACGATAGATAACATAATATGAAGTGCTGGATCTGGATAAAAAAATAAAAAAGAAATTAAAGTATACATGTGGTCTTAGAAACACAGAAATATCCAGAGACCTACTACTTAGTCCATTAAAATCTGTTCACATTTGGCTGTAATTTTAGGTTTACTTCTCTGAACATTTTGAATAGATTTTGACTGTTCTTTCTAGTATTCCTATCTAACATGAAAAATTACTTAACCAATACCAAAATGCATGACTCTGGTCTTCCAATTTTAGGTAACAGATTCTGAGGTAATAGAGAGTTCACTGTCAACCAGGTTTCTGAGAAAAAAATCTCCACAATTACAAGGTTAGGTGATCTGTCAGTTTTCTGAACAAGTCATTCCTCTTTGGGCAAGTATACTACCAAAAAAAAAAATAAAAAATAAAAAAAA
>VWZT01012387.1:0-19381 GCA_013397055.1 Pachycephala philippinensis | reverse complement strand
AAAAAAAAAAATCAGTACCTGGATCCACAGATTCAGCAAGGACAGTGTTTTACAGTATGGCTTAGCCCTTTCAACATCTTCAGTAGTACTCAAAATCTAAATGTATCTGTTTGCAATGTAATTTTTACACGTAAACTTGGATGCTTAATCCAATTGCCAAAACTTAAATGTGTAGAACCATTTGAAACACCCTGTGCCATGCAAAACATCAACACAGGGCTTGTAAACATCAGTTTGAACCTCTTCTTGCTTTGCCCCAGGATACTAGACTCACTAGAGGTTAGGTCAATCATCCTACTGTGTCTCCAGTTCCACTAAATATTTAGTGTTCTCGCAAGGGAATCAAGTTTCTAGTCAATTTAGCAAACAACGTGTAGAGGGATTGTCATCCATCCAAATAGAGATAAATAATTGAGGGTGAACTGAAGTTCTTCTGATTCTGATTATGCTTTCTTTCTCAGCTCCATGTTTCTACAAATGCTCTGACATTTGCTAATGGTGTAACTGTTGGAGTTGTATTGTAAACCAGCTCAGTGAAACAGCCCATGTTACAAAATAAGAAAGAACATGTATTTTCATTTCCAGAGGAGAAAATGAATACAAGACTACATTAGCAGTCACATTGTTCTGATGATTGTTCTTTTGTCCACATTATCTCTGTGGTACAATGGTAGCAACCAGTACAAAACTTCCCTCCCTACAGCAACTTAATTAAGCAGGCAGCAAATTAAAAAAAAGCTAATCCAAAACTGTATACATTGCTAATTAATTTTCAGAGGGGTAGAAAGCAGGTGAGCAGCTCCTTCTAACATGAATTCAAACTAAATTTTTTAACCTAAATCAATCATATAGATGGGTTTTACAATTAAGCACATTTGTTGGATAGAGTTGATGATCCAAATGGAAAGGTCAGACACTAGTGTGAGGCAGAGCTTAAAAAAACCCGTCAGTAATACATTTGAGTAGGAAATGGATAAATACTATGGAAGTTATAGGCTCAATGGTTGGAAAAGTGAGAGGAGCTATTGAAAGCACAAGTGTAATGGGAGGAGACAGGAAGAGGAATAAAGAAACATGGAGTGATACTGAGATAAAGATGACATGGGAGAAGAGACATGGGAGAAGTGAACCTCATATCACTGGCCAGGGCAGTCCCTAATGTCTGCAGGCTGGAATTCTCCTCCCAAAGAAAGCATTGTTCTCCCTGTACAGCCCAGTGTAGAGCCTCGGTTTCCCCATCTATCCACCTTCCCGCTGAAGTCAGACACATCAAATCCTTCTTAAATACACTCCACTTGCCTCATCTGCATTATCACTTTCACAATCTCCAATAAACTGGGAAAAAACGTCTTATCCTCTCAGTCTACATTCTCATTTTGTTGTTGGATGGGACTGTTTTAGCACAGCTGGTGTTTCTGTTAGTGATTCATTTCCAAACAGATGCAAAAGATCTCATATCCACCCCATAAGAAAGGTTGCTCAGAAATGTCTCTAGGCTTAACTACGTTGTTGACATCTTGCTGAGAAGTTCCTTTTCATGCGTGGCAAAGAGGGAAAGGGACAGGGATAGTGGCAGATGACTGAAAACATATCTGGAAGCTGTCAGTGCTTATACTTCCTTTGTCTTTTTTTGTTTTTTCTTTTTTAAGTTAGCTTGTGTGTATTTCAGTTCACAATGTATTTTTTTTTAAGAAGAAAATACTGAAAGGGCACAAATCATATAGTCTGATGCTACATATATTTGTGGGCATTTAAGAATTAATCCAAGACTTATTGATGAACTTGAACCTTAACCAATTCATGTGGCCTCTATAATAGAAGGAATAGATAAAGATTTTGTACTTCGTATGCACACTGAGCATCTACATTCTTTTTTCTTTAGATTTATGAAATGAAAGATTTATAGCTGCAATTCAGTAAAAGTTTTTAATGCTCCAGGTAAAAATAAAAGGTGGCTGAATATACCGAAGTATTTATTAACTGAGTCTGGTTCTCTGAGGGTTTGTATCAGCAAGAGCCACTGACTGAGATGAAAAATCTGTTCTGATACATTATGGCACAAAACTTTTTTCCTGGATAGACCTTCTCAGATTTACTTTCAAAGCCTCCTGCAGTCTGACATTCAAGCTAGCAATATTTAAAAGACCCAAAGATCTGGGAGGTGGTCAATTCTCATTTAAAAGAACTACCTTGTTCTATCCTTTTCTTTTAATCATAATAAATCATATTTGCTGTTAATACATTGTTAAAAGAACTCTTTAAAAAAAAAAAAAAAAAAGTGTTATTCGATTCCAGTGTTGCTTCTTGTCAATTTAAAGTCCACTCTAAATTTCTCTTACTGAAGGATTTTGGTCATTACTATCTGTGGAATGAAACAGATCAAACAAAATTCCATGTTCAGGCAAACACCAAATAAAAAACATTAGCAGGCATTAGGTGAATGAAAAGAACTTTGAAACAGGAGTGAACAAAAGGGGTATTTGGTTTTCTCATATTTTGTAACCCCAAAATTCTAATCCAAGAGACAAGACCTTATTAGTTCTTATACTAACTGATGGAAGAAAACGTAGCCATGGAGCTTCCTCTTTAGCCTCAGTGTGTTAGGGTTGATCATAATAAAAATTCCTATGAAATTCTTATTGCTGCTTTATCCTATGATGAGATGAGAATATGAGGATGCAAGACTTGCTCATTTATCTCTCAACAAGAATACTACTCTAAGGCAATTATTCATGCTTTAGTTACCACTAGCAAAAAATAAGTCATGGGAAACTTTCACCCACTATGATCATGCAGTTGTAAGGGCCTTCACAGTGCTCCTTACAAAGCTGTAATTTCACAGCTGATTTTGGCTGGGATAGAGTTAATCTTCTCCATAGTAGCTGGTACAATGCTATGCTTTGGATTTGCTTCAAAACCAGCACACTCAACAATGTGCTTCATGAATAATAAGTGCAAACTTTTCCATAGGAGTGCCTACCTCTAGGCAAAAGAGACACATCTTAGAGTTTCCTATCTGACATTTCAAACAGTATTTGCTTTAGCATTCAAAATCCTTCCACTCCTACTGCTATTATACAGCCACCTCTGCAGTGCTTAGTCATCCTCAGAAGATGTGAGTGGAAGATCTGCAAGGGTAGTTTTCTATAGCCTTAGCACTCCAAATGTGCAGATTCCCAGCTAGATTTCTAATTCTGCTTTTACTAAGTAGATATGCCAGCTCTTAGCACTTTCCATTTCTAACCTTCTTCTATCATGTTTTTGTTGTGAAGCCTTCACCCTTTGAAATAAATTGCAAGCAGCACATTTGGAGTATGAGGAAGAATAAGCAAACTTTCAGACTTGAAAATAATTGAACTTTCTGACAGGCTTTGATGTCTTCTGTATTCACACCTGTCTTTAATAAAAACATCTAAGTAATAACTACCAAAAATAAGTCTTATTCTTACATCTACTCATCATATTCCTTTTGGCACTCTAAAGTTATACACTTAGTATTCCCATTATTTCTCAACTAAGCAAAGTATGCAGAAACAGCAAAATCACAAAAGTGCAAGATTTTTTCTATATTTGAAGAGAAACTTTCAAAAATTAATAAAGGACTTAACTAATAAATCAACATTATGAAACAATGAAGACTACTGCACATTTAAGTAATATAAAAGAATTACCATGAGAAGCCCAGATCAATAAATATTGGAGAAATAGTGATAATAGTGTTGATGGTAGATGCTGCCAGAGCTCAAAAAAATCTGAAATTTGAATCAATTGTCCCTACAAAAGTCTGATTTTGTTACATGTACGTTCAATTAATTGAGTCACACAGCAGCACATTTATGCACTCAGAAACATATGATCTCTTTTATCTTGTATGGGCACTGCACACAGGAATAACCATTAATCCTGAATTGGACTGATGGAGAGCTCTGCCAAACGTTATTCAAGCCTGGTTGACGATTGTCCTCTGAGGACAGCCTTTTCCATTTTTGTGAGGGAGTGAGCTATTTATGTTGGTGTGAATATGTCAGACATTCTGTCAAGGACTAGTCAAGAATAGGTTGACTATAAAAACAGTTCTAAAACTCACTCCTCACCCTTTTCAACCATCTACCATATGGTGTAACTTTGAGGGATCTATAGACTAGAAATGAGACTGAAGGAAATTGGTAAACCAACAGCAAAATCCAACCCACTCCATTCCATGGTGAGAAGCATCTTTATGAAGCACAGCTGTGTCTGTAAATGACTCTTCTGACTAAGCGTAAACATTTGTAGATACCTACATGAGAGCTTATGTTCCTGAGCTCCATTTACTGCTTAAATCTAGGTTTCTAGCACCATTTCAGACACTTGGCTAGTTCTTCTAGTTTCTCTTCTCCCTCTTCAAGAGTGTGTTTCTGATTCCTCTCTGTCGTTCTTGGGCAGATATTCTAGAGACTGTAATGTGGATTAGAAAGCACAAGGTACCTACATCTAGACAACTGAATTGAACCTCTATGTTGTGTTTAGCAGTGTGACAAGACGTAGTTAACCCCAAGAATGCCATTGCTCTTTAACAGTAAAAAAAAAAAGAAACCGAGAATGACCAGTTGACCCGTTGATACGTAGTCCTCCTTACTGGAGATGACAAATTCAGGTCATGTGAATTCCTCTCCAGGACCTTTATGAAAAATCTCCAAAAGGATATAAACTAATGAAAAAATATCAAAGAATGTATTGCAAGAGCTACAAGTATTTTTTTTCTTTTTTTTTTTAATGTTTAGGTACTCTTAAAGAAAAAGAGAACTTTCCCTGTTACAAATAAAAGCAATCTGAAATAGAAATACAAATTAACTCAGAAATATACATTTACTCTTTATTGAAAAATAACAATCAGCTACAGTTGTAAAGTAAAATAATTTGTAATGACGTAAATCTAAAAGTGAATTTCGGTGGACTCTCAGTAACACAGAAAATATTCTTTTTTCTTGTTATACATATTTTTACTGATTCTTTTTCTAAATGCATGTTTAGATACATGATCTGTCATAAATAAAAACAACAGAAAATCATTTAGGTGCACTATATCTTAGCAGAGAAAAAGGAAAAAGAAAAAAGGGTAGTTTGGTTTTGATAAAAGAAAGTTGGTGGCTACTGCAGTGAGGAATGTAGGAAGACTTAGCAGGAAAACCTCACTGTCACAATCTATTTATAATTTATATTCACAGATGGCAAGATAAATGGTGTCACAAGTAGAAATAATCACTCTGTCATATTCACTAAACCTATTCTTACAGATGTGATACTTACAATACATTTTTTCATCATTGCAAGAATACAATGGAATGGGGTTTTTTTACTACTTCCCTTGAAGAGAAACTTCCTGACTGGTTTGCATTACAGATTTTTTTTGCACTAAGAACTAAACTTTTCTCCATCTTGATATAGTAGTACTTTAAAATTCAAATAAATTCTTGTTTTTTGGTCTTGAAAATATTGTTCTGTCTTAGATTGCTCCACCATGGCTGTCAATCTCCAGCAGAAGAGAGACCTCTCACTCAGAGTGGTGACCTTTGTATTTGTACATACTGCAATCGAAACATGTTCTTCACTATTGCTTGAAAGACACACAGCAATTGTTGTTTGGAATTTTTTTCTATAATTTTACTTTCATATGCAGGCGGCAACTTTATAAAAGCTTCTTAAACTTTTGCTTTCAAAGGCTATGTTTACCTCCATTATTTCTCTTTTTGAGAGTTATAACAAAGCCTGATCTTTTCCTTTTTTTTCTGAAGTCTTTCACCAGTACCATTTAAATACTTCCAGTTATACCACACTTGCTGTAATAATAATAATATTATAATCCATTTGGTATAATTAGCGCTCTGTTTAGTTACGCAGATAGTCAGCTGATAAAAACTGAAGTAGCTATAATCCAAAGTGATATAATCAAACCTGAAGGGAACATAAAACCTTCAAATTCACTTGGAAAGTCAAATGATTAGCAAAACACACATTTATTCAATAAGAATCAGAGGCAACTGTGACAAATTTTGATTTTAGAAAAAAACCAATTTCTTGGCATTAACTGTAGATATTTGGAAAGATGAAGCTACTTGACAATGTTTTCAGTTCTTCAAGTGGTTTCACTAAGTTTCATAAAAAAGAAACAAGCAACTTTTTGAAAAGATCAAGCAAAAATCAAATCTTCTATGGAATTATGAAGCAGTGGCCTCACAGAGAACAGAGTTCAAGAAACTATCCTGGTTATGATAATACATATAAGATATCTGAAACAAGAGAAGTTTTAGTTTTTAGGTATTCTTTTCAGCCACTCCACAGAAATATTCAGCTGCCAGCACTGTGATTAATATCTAGCAAAAAAAAAAAAAAAAAAAAAAGGAAGATGCAAGGATAAAAATGAAAGGATAAAAAATATCATAGAAGTCTACATACATACACTTGCCTGCCCTTGACAAAAGTATCATCTCAAGATCTCCACAGTGCAAACATGGATATCGACCTTAAAATAAAGATGTTCCTGTTCATATTAGTACTTACTATTATATCTTCACCCAGTGGACTACTATTGACTACAATTGAATTATAAAATAATAGAGTCAGAAGGGACCCACAAGGATCATCAAAGTCCAAGTCCTGGCCCTGCACAGGACAGCCACAGGAATCACACCATGTGCCTGAGAGTGTTCTCCAAACACTTCTTGAACTCTGCCAGACTTGGTCTTTTGACCATTTCCCTGGGGAGCCTGTTCCAGTGCTCAACCACCCTCTGCGTGAAAAACATTTTTTTAATATCCAACCTTAACCACCCCTGACACAACTTCAGGCCATTCCCTTGGGACATGTCACTGGTCACCACAGAGAAGAGATCAGTGCCCGCCGCTCCTCTTCCCCTCATGAGGAAGTTGTAGCCTGCAATGAGATCTCCCCTCAGTCTCCTCTTCTCCAGGCTGAACAGAATAAGTGACTTCATCCACTCTTTGTATATCTTCACCACCCTCGTGTCCCTCCCTCCTTTGGATGCTCTCTAGCTGTTTAATGTCTTTCTTATATTGTGGCACCCAAAACTTCCCCCAGAACTCGAGGTGAGGCCACCCCAGCGCAGAGCAGAGCCCCTCCCTTGCCCAGGTGGTGATGCTGTGCCTGATGCCCCCCAGGACAGGGTTGGCCCTCCTGGCTGCCAGGGCACTGCTGACTCACGTTCAACTTTTCATCACAAGGGACCACCCCCAGGTCCCTTTCCACAGTACTGCTTTTCAGCATCTTTTTCCCCAGTCTTTACATGCATCATATAATTGTACATTATGATGATTTTTAACCTAAGCTATTATAATGTTCCTGTCTTTTTGCTTCCCACAACAGGCTTTGAATAAGTAATTTTCTGTACAGGATGCCTGCAAGTAATATGGTAGGTAGTGTGAGGTACTGTGCTACTGGGGGAAAAAAGTGAGTGTACAGTGTGATTTACTGAGCTGTGACAATGACCTTCACTGCTGCAAACACATACACAATGCAACATGCACTGAGGTATTTTATGAGTATTTTCAGCTGCAGGAGCGGGCAAATTCAGCCGGCATGATTATAAATTCCCTGATACATAATGGAGGAAAAGGTGCCTCGTTGTGTATCTGTTGCATCACCAAAAGGTTTTTGAAAGGTTGCGCCGCATGTACAAGGCTACAGGTCAAGTAACAGAAGTATAAAATAGTAAGCATAAGATTGCTGCAAGTTCTGAAATATGCCGGTGACTTTGGATTTGCATGGAGGATTTACATTTTTATTAGCATCTAGTGAGCCAAACTACACAATGAGTCTGGCAAATGTACCAACTGCTGATAGATAGCCAGTAATTCCAGGGAACAGAAGGCACCTGATGTAATACTCAAATATTTGTTTGCATTTTTGATCTACTTGTTTCTTTTCTGGAACATACTGAAAATGTGTGTCCTGTTGTAAACAGATGAGAATCAAACAATGCTTTGAATACAACCAGAACCAATGTGTGACAGATTCTTCTGTGTCTAGCTGTATCTTCTGGTTTAAAGGTTTCAGAGAAGCTCTGCTTTTAATGACTGCTATTTTCTATTAAGAAGACAGATAGCATTAGTCACATTTGGGTATAACTGCCTAAAACCCAATAAACACTGTAAAATCAGATCGGTTCAAAACTGTCTAAACATATAGGTGACTAAACTTATAACCATGTGATCGCCCTGCAGGCACAAAAGTGCCTGTTGTAAGTGTACAGGTGCCCATGTTCTACCTTTTGATTTACAGAAAGTGAAATGTATGTGGTAATATACATGAACTGCTGAGGGGCGATAATGAACTTTTATGTAACGCTGGGTACCTTGAGCACAAAGTTTTAAAGAAGGAGTTTTCCTGTCACAGTGTCTGTTCTCTTTTTCCTTTCAGAACAACTTGCTCAAATTCATCAAAGCTGCTGTTAACTTGACAAACAGTTTCTGAAGTAATATCTGTAACAACTAAACTGTGAGCATTTGACTTATTGCATTGTGACATTAAAGAAGACAGAAATATTACAAAAAAATCTTCCTTACTGTGTACAGTTGTTTTTTTAACTCATCCAAAAAGCTTACAGGCATTTAATATTTTAGCTGAATTTCTCAGGTGTCTTTATGTGGGTGGACTAAAAGAAAAAAAAAAAAATTGGTTTGTGTCTTTCCATAAATTGGAAGTTTATCTGCATTTGTCTGAACTGGCTTCAGGATGAAAGCCATTTTTTTGTGAAGACAGTAATTATGCCAGCAGCCTAGAATATCCTGCATATACTGGCATTCAACTCCAGTTTGTATTTCTGTTCCCAATACCTTTAGTGAATCTTTGGGCCTTTCTGTTAACAACTTGCTTCTCAGTGGGCTAGGAAATGCTTGTCTGTCACAGAAGTCTATCAAGTTCTTTGCCAAATCACATGCATACTGACAGTTACCATTTACTGATGAGAGATGAATACTGATGCCATAGTTGCCATGGAATAAATACTAAACATGAAAGAGTATGATCCTCATCACAATAGGCACATTGAATAGTTCAGTGCTAATGTGATCATATTTTGCAGAAAGCCATTAATTTTCATTGTCAGGTTCCTGTTATGACCTTCCAGATAGCATGGCTGTTGTAAACCTTTCTTCTTTCTTTTGTAAACCTGGCCAGTCCTTGGATTTCTGCCATGGCAGGGAGCTCCCAGCCAATGGAACAGATGGATCACACAAACAGGCTCTTCTTTACTGAGTTGGATGGTGACTGTATAAGGTGGCAGGGCTAATCAATTTACTTGCACATCCCAGATTATACATAGCACAGGTAAACCTTTAGTGGAATTACATCAATGTTTGTGCAACAAGGAGTCAAGCATAGCAAGCTGAGAAAGGAAGCACACACTTTATGAAAGATGTAAGAGGAATATAGAACTCTAACAACTTGCATTTAGATCATTTAACACGGCTAAACTTTCTAATGCCTCCCTTTATTAAAGTCCTCCTTTACTCCTGACATTTACTTTCCCCAGTTTCAAATTCACAACTTTTTGACACTTCTGATGTATTGGATTCGATTTCCCAAACCTCATTTCTATTGTCCCTGACAGAGTCTTCTTCATCTGATCCCTGGTTTCTGGCTGAACATACTGCTTCTTCAACAAAAGATTCTACACCGTGACAGGATGGGAAATTTCATAATACCACAGATTTAAGGTCAAAAGGAACCATTAGATCATCTGATCTCACCTCCTACACAGCAGAGGTTATTTCATGCTAGTGTAATTTTGTTTATTTCATGCTAGTCTACTGTCATTTTGAGAATATTCAGCCTTAATTCTACATGCCTTCATAATATTTTTTTTAATAAACTTTTTCCCAGTGTAAAATCTTCAAACTTACTGTTATTTTTCACTAATATTATTAATAAAACAGTAAATGTGAAATTGTGCTCATTTTTCTGTAGAGATTTCAAAGATTTTGGTAGTCTACATTGCTCTACGACACCTAAAGGACAAAATTCTAATCGATAGAATCTATCCTTGGGTGTTAGTCATAAAGGACATATTGAGAAATAAATAGAAAGAAATCCACAATCTAAAAGTCAGGAAAAATAAAGCAGCTAATCACTTTTTTTTTTTTCTTTCAGTCCACCCACACAATATCTAAAGACAGCTGAGAAATTCAGCTACAATATTAAATGCCTGTAAGCTTTTTAGATAAGTTTTAAAAACAACTGTTCACGGTAAGGATTTTTTTTGTTTATTTCTATTTTTTTTAATCCTACAATGCAATTAGTCAAATATGCACTTCATTGAAGTCACTTGAATGCATACTTGTGGAGGAAAATGTGATTTTGAAATTCTTCATTACCTGCTTATTAATTTCATACCTTTAGAGAGAGAACTCTCATTCTTCTGCAAATTAGTATGTGGTCAGAAATTGATTCATATTAACATTCTAAGACACAGAATTCAGTTACCATGATGTTGATGCTTTATGAACTGAGAACCACTAAAACCCAAAATTGACTTGTTTCCAACTGTCAAAATATAACATATCGGAAACACTAGCCCAGAAAATGTGTATGGATTTTCTAGAATTAAATCAATATGTATGTGTACTGTATGTGCATAAATTGAAGTTCCAAAACAATTTCACATAACAAAGACTATGGGCATACATCTTCCATAAACACTTTTATTCTTGAAACAGGAATGACATCTATCGTATCACGAAAACAGTACAATAACCTTTTATGACATGGCAGCTTTTAGGAATACTATACTTAGGCAACAAAGGCTGTTTTGCAACTATTTAATTCTCAGTTCTCTATCCTGGTCTGGACAAAAGAGGAACAGACCTGTTTTGTGTCCCAGTAGCAAATGCTTTGAAACTGTTAATATATGAATAGTAAAAATGTACTTATGTATAATAATTACTGGAATAGGTCATTATTTTCTCGTCTATACCCAAGCACTCATCAAAACCCAAAAATCACATATTCCCAAGCAAGAGTTTCATGCCACTGTTTCAGTTTGACTTCAGTCTTCTGGAAGAACAGGTGTAAGGGAGCAAAAGCCCCATTTCTTTGAATCTTTGTAGTCAGATAACCGTAAGTGTAACCATATTTCTGATATAAGCAAATACATAAATAATTCGAAGGGGTTTCATGTGTTGAACAGAAATACACACATTCAGTACTATGATGTCTCCCGTTACCTCATGATTGAGGGGATAAAAAAAGATGCATCCAAACTGGTCCCCTAATCCATAAAAAAACTTTTTGCAGACAAGACACATGATCATTTTAAAGATGACTGAGGGAAATTCTAAAAGATAAAGACATAGAAAAGAGTTAGGGAAAAAAAAAATCAAGGTAGAACACAAAAAAATAGGACATCTGTTCCAGTTTTTAAAATATTCACATAGTTTCATTTTTCAAAGCATTTCAGTAGACATAAAAAGATATTGGAATCTTATAAAAATCAGGAGAAAACAGCTTGTTGAGTCAGGGGTTGATAGGCTCAACTCATTTTTTACTAGACGACTACACATAAGTATGCAGGGAAGCAATAAGGGAAAAACACTGCCACAAAAGTTTCAGAAAAATACAGCCACAACAGCTTAGGTCAAGGGTTAGCAAATGTAAATGAAAAACAAACCACTGAATTGCAAATACAAAGGTCCCTAGCATTACAAAGATTAAGGAATCGGTGACATTGTGCACCAATGCACTACTTGATTTCCCCAAGGGAATCACTGTTGTTCAGGACACTGGCCAAAGGCACTGTTCTCTCAGCACTAAATTTTGTAACCTAGTCTGTCCTCCAGGGCAGTCTGCCCACCTTGTATTCTGCTCTAGGCTACTTCAGAGTTCAAAGATCACTTTGGATGTAATGCACACTTCCTGCTCTTTAGGCTGTTACCCGTGCACCACAATATGGTTATAACCATGGAAAGACTAACACTGTAGCAGCTACGAACAGTATTCAGATAGGATGTAGTGTTGAACTTAATAGTCCAGAAGCTGAAGGCAGCCAGCTGACAAAGATGCAATACAGTGGGAGATGTAGCTAAGGGGAGCTACGTACTTTCTCTATACTCTGTTAGGGGTTGTGCAGTGAGGCATTTCAGCATGAAGGATGCCTTGATATGTGGTTGTGCACCACTGCTGCAATTCATTCAGCAACTTCTGTGTCGCTTGCCAGAAAGAAGAGAGTTTTATCCTTGAGAACATGATCCTGCACAGCTCCCACTTTTCCAGGAAAGTCTCATATATTTTGCTCATATTTGCTAATGAATTCTGTTGTCCTATGGCTTCAACAAGGTATCTGAGTATTACGTTCCACCACTCTACTCTCATTCCCATACTTCATGTCTGGGGCATGCTAAACTTACATTTTTGTCTTCCTAGGTCTGCACTGCTCATATTGGGCCATTACCATTATTTAACACAGTTACATATTGTTCTACCAGGGTTCATATACACAGAACTACTATTTCACAATCTTTGGAGCCACACAAGCCCTTGAGCTTGGCTATGGGTGCATGACATAACCACTGCCTTGACAATTGTTTCACACCCTTGATGCCTATTAAATGACCAGAACTATCTGCCTAGTTTCCCACTGGATGGCTTGTTCTTTTCTGCCTAATTTCCCATTGGATGTCTTGTCTGCATCCTAATAAATTATATTGGGTAAAAGAATATATGTAAAGAATCTAGGCATAGATTCAATTACATATTGCCTTATTTACTCATCTTTTATTTCCCATCTTTTTTCCTTCCTGGCAGTGATGACTTCAGTGCATTCTGTATAAGGTTGCTCACATTTTCTGCTTCCCTGTGCATTTTCAATGTCTTGCTTGCATTGACCCCACAGGTTTTATCTACACTAGGCAATTAAAGTGCCTTCAGCCATGCCCTTACATCTTGAGGTGAAGCTATTGAATTTATCTTATTTTTGGCAACAGTACATTATTTATTTGCAGTTTTTCTGATGATTTTCAATGGCAATAATGAATCATTTTTGTACCTCACAGCATATGCTTGTTTTCTCAACTCAATTCCCTTTGGAATAGCCTTCAACTTCTGATCCTTAGTGAGGATATGTGCTGCAGTTCCTCAAAGCTGAGAACATCTTGTAGAGGAGGAGAGGCCTTGCTACATGTCTGGAATATGAGGACAGGGCTGAGAAGTATGGCTTAACTTCAGGGTCAAGGAGGAGAGAAGGAGGGAAGAAGAGAGGGAAAAGAGAGCAGAGGGGGGTGAAAGTGACCTTTCACATCCTGTAATTAAAGGGAATCTTATTTTTGCTGATACCACATATAGAAAATGATGTAGTTACAGTGATATGTCAGGACTGTCCTCAGAAGTGACAGACACAGCCATGATAAAGCCACCCTGAAGTTCATTTGGGGGGTCAAAAAATGCAACCTCAGAAAAAGGTAGCTTACACAAGTTTTCCTTTTTTTTTTCCCTAGAACTCCTTGGAAAGCCTCCTTTGTTTCTCTTCAGTGGGTAGAAAATTTGGGGGGATCTTATCAATGCCTATAAGTACCAGAAGGCAGGGTGCAAAGGGGAAGGTGCTAGGCCATTTTCAGTGGTGATGACAGGACCAGAGGCAATGGGTGCAAAGCGAAATACGGGAGGTTCCCTCTGATCATCAGGTAATACTTTTTTTTATGGGCAGGATGACCAGGTACAAGTTGCCCACAGAGATTGTGGAGTGCCCATCCTTAGAAATACGCAAAAGCCTTCTGGGCATGGTCATCATCAACTGCCTCTATGTAACCCTACCTGAGAAGGGGGTTTGGATGAGATGACCTCTAGAAGTCCCTTCCAACCTCAACAGTTCTGTGATGACATAATTACTTAATTAGAAATCCAAAGATGTTTACTTCCAAATTCAAACATTTTGCAGTATCATCAGCTATTTTGAGCTAATTGCAGTCAGTTTCAAGTGAATAGCAAAAAAAACTCCAAAACCACCTTCAATGTACAGAAGCTTATATAAATCCTGTAATAGGTATCCTTAATTTGACATTTCATTAGCTGAGTACTTCATCACTTGGCGTTATGCTAGACAGACTTAAGACAGTTTTCTGAAAGCTCAGAGTTGTTTTCTCCATCATAAAATGTTCCAGTTGGTAGCTTTTATGTTTGCTTAATATTTTTATAATTCAGCATTGCACTCCTAATTACAAGTTATACCAAAGCAATCAAAACAAGTGTAGTAAAGGGTGAACTATGCAAGATATCCTGTCTACTGATAGATCACATAATTTTCAAATAATGAAAGCAACAGGATTCATACCACAAAGCTGTCACATACATTTTCTAAGTAAGAAAATATTTAGATTGGATTCAGCTTTTTGCTAGTGCATAAAATAAATCTGACTTAGAAATGAAAAGCAGCTTTTTTTTTTTTTTTTTAATTAGGGCTGAATAATAATTGAAATAGTTGTTCTTTGCTATTGCTTAGTGCTTTCATCAGAGGCTCTTAAAAACTTTGATTACTGTTGAATAATATTCTTTTTAGGAAGTTATCTTATTTTACAGATGGAGAAACTGTGGTCTACAGTCCTTTTGGTTTTTTAGGAGTCATGCAAAAAATACATGATAATCCTAGGAACAAGACTTGGATTGCCTTGGTGAAGGTAATATTAGTGTGTTGTAGCAAAATGCAAAAAACCTGTAAAGTATAATTGGACCAAAATGTCCACGTACAACTGCTAAACTTGTACTTTCACCAAGTTAATTTTGGTAGAGGATTCTTTGTACTTCTAAAAGACTGTAGACATATATCATAAATTAGAAATTAAATTCTTCAAGGTTTCTGGATTTTTGAGCAGAGGCTTGACTGATGTGAATTAAAAACAAAAGTGAAATATTTCTGTTACATATCTTTATCAAGCTGAAATTATGAGATATCTGCAAAAATGTGGGGTTTTTTTGATATCTCTAACAATGATTGCGCAATTTTTCATACAACCAAATAATTTCATTTCTCCAATGTTATAACTCTGTTTAATAAAAGAATCCAAGTATTTCTACAGGCACAAAACCAGAAAGAGGTAGTGCATTAAAGTTTTGCCAGCATAATTTTAAGTTAAATATTTGGTATTAGGATATCGATGAGCATGAGACTTTGTTCTAAATGCCACATCACATTTTTGGGAAAAGCAATGTTGACATTATAAGAGTGCTAACAACAAAATTCATGTAGGATAAAGATCACAGTTGTGATAAAATTCTATTTAGAAATGTGAATGCAAAAGTGCTAGTGCATAATAATTTTAAAGGCACACTTTAAGCAGCATTCAACAGCAGTACACATCCATTGCAGGACCCTAACTACCAACCATTTTGCTTAGAAAGGTACCCTCATGCTTTTCATAAAACAATCTCCTATGCTTCTCCCCTGATTTTATAAATTTTATAAAAGTGATACAAAAAAGGTGTTTGTTGAACGAATATTTTTTCCAGGTTTACACAGAAATCAATCAACCTTTTACTGTGTCTATCCATCAGAAAAACCCCGACAGAAAAGGGACAACTAAAGTGGATTCTGGAGATGCATAAGGAAAGGAGTCTAGCTCTGCTACTCACTTCTTCTCTTATAACTTTAAAATGATATATGATTTGGGTTTTACAATGAGGCTGGCTATTTCTGCAATAAAATGTTGATGTTATTAAAAACTGGGAAACTGCATTGATCGTTTTCTTGATTGGTTCATTTAATTATTATCTGTAAATACCTTCATTGCAACTTGAACACATACAGCATTAAATTTTCAGTTTTCATAATAAAATATAAATCAATAGTGTTTATTATTTGATACATATGAAATTATTGCCTAAAATATTAATTTCCAGTAAAATATATTTTTACATTATTTAACACTTTGTCCCTATAGACATTTATTTTCTTCTTATTAAAAAATAAAATCTTGATAAATTAAAAGAAGATACCTTGGGAAAACAAACTTCTCAAACTCTGTAAGCTACAATAATTACATTCTAATTAGCAAAAAAATCTCTAAATTCCCTGAAATGATGATATGCAATTATACTATTGCACTGACTTCTATTGTCAATTAAGAAGGAGTTTTAAAATAAAAAAGTTTACCCTAGCTCTCAAACTGAAACTCTTCAGATTCTCTAGTGACTTAATTCAGAAAGTGGCATTAAAACACCAGAATTCAGGACTCACTAAATTTTATGTGATGGAACACATACTTTTATCTTCAACACTAGTGAAAATGCTTGTTCCTGGAATGAAAATCTGAAGAAGGATGGCTCAGAAGCAGTCAAGAATACCAAGTGGAATAATAAAAATTATATTGAAAGGACTTGGAGACCATTTCTATGCCACTACACATGTTTGTGGTAATCCATGTTCTGATTACTGAGGGCAGATATAGTTTCTTTCCCCTCTTTCTATAGATGAAAAATACCCATAAGATCTGGAAAAAGTGCACAGAAGAGGAAGTATGACCAGGGATTGTGGCAAAGATTAAATAAGGTAAATGAATGATGGAATAAACAAAAACGGACATCTTTGAAACTGTGAATGGCATAAGGAAGACAGTTGTTTATTGTCTTTCCCAAAATACAAATGAATGAAACTAGCAGATGGTAGATACAGAATAAACATAAGGAGGAATCTTTTTATAAAATGAAGACTTCAGTTGTATAATTTCTTGCCACAGCATCCTGACAAGTTTAAAAAGCTTGATGGATATTCAAGAGATAATGGACAACCCTGAGCAAAGGAAAACCATCAAGAGATACTAAAAACTTAGAAAACTTTGTTTACAAGTTTCTCAGAGGCAGATTGTTGGTGGTTGGGAAACTTTCAGAGAAGTATCACCAAGACTTTACCTTACTCTAATACTCTGTTTCTATTATGCTCCTATTTTTCTGTTGTCATCCAGTTTTGGAGGCAGAGTTCTAAGTTAGACAGACCTTGGAACTGACCTCTGATGTCTATTCTTATGCTATGGTGTTCTTTTCTGCTCTTATGATCAAACATTGAGAAGTTTGTTCAACAGCCACACAGAAGATGGCAACACTAATCACAGGGAACATAGAAAAGAGACAGAGATCAAAATTTTCTTGGTTTTCAGTCATTGTGAGATTTTTTAAAAAATATTTTTAGAACTTTGTGGGAAATAACCTCATGAAGTTTAAATTTAATTTATAACTCGATGAGTCAAATTTCAATTTTTAATAAATAACATTTCCAATCACTTCATTTCAAGACCTCAAAACACCTTTACAAATATACTACGTTTTTCAGAATCATGAAATCTATCTTTCAAGTTAGGAAAAAGAAGCACATTATCACAAAGGGAAATTTAAAATTAAAAACTGTAAAAGCCTTTTAATTAAAATAGAGAGATAACTACATATATAAATAAGGCACTATTTAAAAAAAAAAAATCAAATGAAAACAAACCAAAACTTTCCCTGAAAATCCAAATTACAGATTATAGAAAAATGCAGATCCCCCTTACAGTGCAAATCGGTTTAAATGGTGACAATATTGTCACTATTTTAAAGTACTTTTGCAGCTGTGTGTGGGAAAAGTCTGGATGTAAAATTACATTCTAATAAAGAGACATTGCAGTCAGTATGCCTGACTTCCTACACACAGTATAAGGGAGACAAAACTTAGATTGCAGCTTCTTAGTACATTGCTTTGGATAAGTTCTTCTAATTGTGAGAGACTGAAATGTGAATGACTCAAACAATCAGCCATTTACAAAAGCCCCAGGGGCTTTGCTGAGGCCAGGTTTGCACCCCCCAGCCAAGGGGAGGAGGAGAGGTTTGGGTGTGTGCTGGCACACCCTCTGGTCTGCCTAAGAACAGCCCAGGTGCAGAGGGGGTGAGCACCTGTCACTGGGGGATGACCATGACACACTGACCTTTGTTTAGCAACAAGCGGGTCAAGAGCCAGATAAGGAAAGAGGCCCATAAGAAGTAGATCCCGCAAGGTGAGATAATGCTTTTTATCATGTCGACCTTCTCCCTCCTGATAAGGCTCAGGTGCAAAACTCTCTACTAGGGATGGGGCCTGGGTGTTCCCACCAGAACCTGAACCTATATTAACCCACTGAATGTCTCTCATCACTGAGGGACTAAGACTATTACTTTGACTAATAGCCTTCTACATTTTAAAAATTAAGTCTTGTCTCTGGATGCATGGGTGGTCATATCTTTCCCCTCTGCTATCTACTCTTACCCTTTCTTCCTTTTTCTTCCTTTTGCCTATAGATTTTCTTATGTGATATTTTTATACATTTATATTGTTATATTTCTGTAGATAAAACCAAAACGGCTACATTCTTTCTTTCCATTGCAACCAAACTCTTCTAAAATAAACTTGCCAAATACACACACACACACATATATATATGTATAAACACTGATCATTCAGTGTTATTTTACACTAATCCGCCCCAAGGGATCTATTAATGAGAGCCTCAGTTACCTGCCTCAGGGGCAGCTTAAAACACCAGTCAGATACTCTCACCAGCAGTCCTCAAACCTTAACTTTCCACAATTTTATTAACAAAGAGTGTTGTCCTGTAGTCTGTTAGTGTGAGACATCCACGTGTGCTGGCAGTTCCCAGTGGGTTGTTTTAGTTTTACTTTTGTTTTTTTTTTTTATTTGATTTGTAAGTCAGGATTCATCCCCCAGTTTAAATGAAAGTTGAGCAAATAATGTGAAGCAAATAATTTACACCATCAGTGTAAATTACGTATACCAATTTATCCTACCTGTCTAAGGCACCTATTTTAGAATTAGATTCATTTAATTTTTGATGTAATTGCTTTTCCCCACTGGTTAATGAGGAAGTTGATGACTAGATATTATGAGTGGAATTAATGTCACTTAACTTTATGTATCTATACTGTATATGTCTATATCTGAAGGAATCTCTGGAAACTCCTTTGTAGTGTCTGAATTGATATAAATATTTTCAGGGAAAGCTTATTTAATCATCTGCACTAGTTTTGACTAGGATAGAGTTAGTTTTCTTCATAGAGGTTAAAGAGGAGTAATGTTTTGGATTTGTGGAGAAAACAGCATTGCTAGCAAAGAGATGTTTTCATGATTGCTGAGCAGTGCTTACACTGAGTAAAGGCCTTTTTTGCTCCTCTCCCCACCCCACCCCACCAGCTGGGAGTCTGGGAGTGCACAAGGAGTTGGGAGTATGTCTGGGCGGGACAGCTGACCCCAAATGACCAAAGGGATATCCTATACCATGTGGCATCATGGTCAGTGTACAAAGCTGGGGGAATAGGAAGGAAGGAGAGGGGTGTTCAGAGTGATGTCATATGGTGGGTTAGCAAAACTTAGGGCCTTGGT
>VWZT01012386.1:174819-262464 GCA_013397055.1 Pachycephala philippinensis | reverse complement strand
GTTAAAATGTAAGGCATCACTCAAACTCTGATAAGCTCCTCGAAGATCAGGCATTGCCACGGGCTGAGGTGCTCCCTGCAAACTGCCCCCTGGCAATCCAGCCACCATTTGTCACATCAGCTTTCTGTAAGCAACAGTGCTCGTGCCCCTCTAGCCCAAAATACCTGAAATATCTCGAATAACTTCAGTGACTCAGCAGCTCTCTACCCCTTCAAAGAGGCAGGGGGTAATTTGTAAGCAAACAGAGCTAAATTCAATCAGCTGTTCACAACAAATAATTTGAACATCTCTGCGTGTGCAGTTAAAGCAGATGAGCTTAATGTGAAAATGATGGCAAGTACAGAATCACTTTAATAGGATGATTAAGAACTGTGGGCTCCTGGGGAAAGCAGTGCAGCAGCGTGTGCACCTGCATCCATTAAAAGCAGCAAAATCTAGGGAATAACAAGCTGTAACTTGCCAGCCCATCTGAGGGACATGGGAAGAGCTGGTGGGAACTGGGGTGGACAGGGAAAAGAGAAAATCCAATGTAATACAGCTTGGGATAATGAAGCTCACATGGGGCCACACTGGATATTTGCCTCCCTCTTAAAATCGGTGCAGATTTTGGAACATATGTGGAATCTGGGTTATGGAGGCAGAAAAAGTAAAATTAGAAAGGCACAGGTAGCATTTCTGCCACCTAATCAACTCAATCTACTCTGCTCATTTTTACTATAACAAGAACATGCCTCAGTCCCTGGAAGAAGTCTGTGAAAGCTGCCCAAAAAACAGAGGGGAAAACAATCCAAAGTAACTACAAGTTCTGAGGTGATCTCACTGCCCATGTATATTCATTGTTTGCTGCTAGGCAGAAATATTCTTTCAGTCCTCTTGACGTGGAAGAAGTGGGAAATTACAATTACAAAATACCAATATCTTTTCTAAAATTAATTGACTAATTTTTAACAGGTAATAGATTTTATTGCCTTTGTAGTATTCCTTTGGAGGAACACGTTTGTAAAGCCCATCCATATTTATAGGTGCTACAAATATAGAAGTATATAAATATGAAAAAAATGCATAGATATATATTCCCTCCCTCTTCTTTCTTTTGCATTGCAAAGAAGGGACAAATTATGAGTAAAAATATCTTTAACAAACCCACCCAGGCTGCAATAGCTGTGTTAAGGCTCCCAAGGTCACAGGAGATGTTTTTGTGTGACTACCAGTGACAAATATCAACACTAATGTGAGTTTATTGATGAGCACCATGGCAGAGATGGCCAGGAAAGTGAGGTAAAGGCCCTGCAGTGCACAGAAACTGATAAAGTGATTTCTCATCTAATAAAGGATGCTGGTATGTCCCTCCTGGATTGGAGGGGTGTCCTTGAATTATCAGGCAGCACTTCTTTACATGGAACATCTACCTGCTGCTAAACACACCATTATTTAGGGAATGGTGTGAGTTCATCATCATTTACATTTTTCTTTAGATTCAGATACCATCTGCTGCTCTGTTTTCTTTTGCCTAATGTCATAGTCATAAGCATGTAATTACCATACTCCTACTCATTTTTTTTCATGT
Source organism: Pachycephala philippinensis (assembly GCA_013397055.1). Classification (NCBI taxonomy): domain Eukaryota; kingdom Metazoa; phylum Chordata; class Aves; order Passeriformes; genus Pachycephala; species Pachycephala philippinensis. The sequence goes on along the minus strand of VWZT01012386.1, from coordinate 260,897 downwards.
TCTTATTCATTTCAAGCTTAATTTCAGTCAGTTTTTGTCTTTAGCTTTCTTAAACCCTGCAATTATTAGAAGACACTTAATGGGATCAACAGCAACGTTTCATGCTGCAAGGATAAATTTTGAAATGGATTAAATGAGGACAGATGACAAAGCGCTGAAAGCAATCTTTATATCAGAAGGAAAGGAAAAAGTAGCCTTGTAAAAACTAACAAATGATGACTTTGTATGTATTAAAAACTCTAAATCTCAGAGGTTTTTTCTCATAGTGGTTAAAGGAGAATTTGCAATCCTGAGAAAGTGTAGGCCTTTGTAAATATTAATGTAGGAAAGTGCAACCCTGGCTCTGCTCTTCTGTCCAAGTTCAGAAAAAACTCAACGTGGGTCAACTCTGACCCTCAGAGTCCTGCTGGGTTTGCTGTTTGTTTCTGGGTTATTCTGTAGCTTAAGGGGGTTATAAAAGTGAGGGAGAGGGATTTGTATACAGCTTGTGACAGGATTGGGGGCAATGGTTTTTAACTGATACCACCCTCACAGGGAACAATTCCTTCCCAATATCCCATCCATCCCTGCCCTCTGGCAGTGGGAAGCCATTCCCTGTGTCCTGTCCCTCCATCCCTTGTCCCCAGCCCCTCTCCAGCCCTCCTGGAGCCCCTTTAGGCACTGGAAGGGGCTCTGAGCTCTCCCTGGAGCCTTCTCTTCTCCAGGTGAGCACCCCCAGCTCTCCCAGCCTGTCCCAGAGCAGAGGGGCTGCATCCCTCTGATCAAAATGGGTATTTCCATGATGTTTGCACAGCATATTCCAGCACAACCATTGGAAAACAGTCAGCACAACCACACAAGGGGATGTAATACCACTTCAGGCCAGCTTTTTGTTATCAAATGCCCCAGAAAACACTAAACGGCTCCCAACCTTTTCCCTTCAGAGGCCTCTTGGTGCTGTGCTGAGATTTGCTGTCCCAGTGTCAGGGACAGAGTGGCTCAGGCCCCTCCAGGGATGCACATGAGCTCTTTATTTTGTGTTGGGACTCCTACAGCTCTGGCTGGGCCCCTCTTCTACGCTGTACATGCCACTAAGTGCAAAGGACTAAAATAAATATTTGCATTGTTTGAGGTGCCTTGCCAGGCTGGGAATGTGCCCACGGTCTTGCTGGCACTGAGGCTGCTTTCCTTCCAAAGCCAGGCCAGCAGAAGTTGGCATGAGGCTTTTAACTTGGTTCTAGCACGATGCTGCCAGAAGAAAAAAGTTCTATAATGATATGGATGGCAAGTCCTTTAAAACTACACTTCCTTGCATTTTCCAGGATAATTATTCTGTCTCTGCTAAATCTCCAGGCGAAACTTTCCAGGAATTAATATTCCTTTGCGTTTGCCTTTGTACTGTGAAAGACAATATTTAGGTCCTTCCTGAGGGATGAAAAAAAGTTGTAATGGAGACCAGAGCAAAATAAAACCTCCCACGGATTCAGAGAGGGAGCAGCATCCCAGAATCCCTCACATGGTGTTCGCAGGTTTCCTCTGCCTCTTTGTTTGAGCCTGGAGCCCAGGATGGAGCTGTGATTGTGGGAAATGCCTTTTCCCCCACGTGAGAACATGATTGTTGTGCTGAGGATTGCAGAACCAGCTTCTCCTTTCAAAGATAACAGTGAAAGCTTTGCACTTGGAGCCTGATTTGTGCCTTGCTCTCAGTACAAATTGAGAATGGCTACAGGCTGAATGTGAATAAATGATTTACCTCAGCCAGCCTTTGTGAGAGGAGGGTGTTAATCTGTGGAGACACACGGTGATGTGTGTGTGTGTGCCTGGCAGAGAGGTGGGGCATGCACAGAGAAAGGTGGGGAAAATAGTTATTAAAAATAACTATGGGAATAAAAGACACAGCACAAAGCAATGGTGTTGGTTAAATCAGGAATTATTTCATGTCTGAGAAGTTTCAGCTCTTCTGGGATCTCTTCTGCTTTTCTATAGTGGAGATTTAACACCTGTAGGGGAAGCAAAAGAGCCCTTAAGAGGCCTAATCTGTACACTGGAGTGAAATTTAATCTTCAGCTCAAATCTCTGTCTGGAGATCACAGGGAGAAGACTGGAAATGTTGCTGATTCCAGTGAGTGGAAGGTGTCTCTGCCCATGGCAGGGGTGTGGAATGAGATAACCTTTAAGGTCCATTCCAATCCAAACTATTCTGTGATTCTATGCTATTATTAAAATTCATTATCAAAGTATTAATGATTAATCCCAGTAAATCATCAGAAAAACACATTCAGGACCAAGAATTTGGGTTTTACATAGCAAACAAAAGACTCTGCTCGATGAGGACCAGAAGATATTCCCTATGCAGGGTTTGCCACTTGGGTGGTGTTGAGGAAGAGTCTTCAACCTGAGACCTTTCTGTGGGAACTCTGAATGGGGAAAGGTGTTCAGGGAGGAGGAAGAGGGAACCCCCCAAACCTTGAAACCAGCTCTGAAACCTGCTCAAGATGTCAGGGAACAACTAAATTTAAGTACAACCGTGTGTACTGAGACTAAACATTTATGTCAAGACTAGACATAAGCATTGAGTATTCAGATTCTCCAATTATTCCACTTGTGTTGCTCATTTTGGAATGAAGTAAAATTCCATTGCAATGGACTTTGTAGCTGTTTTCCAAAAAAAGGGGGGGACTGACCAGGTCACATCATTGCAATGACACCACAGCCTCGACTTTTGCAACAATGAAGTGAAACAGACTTTTTAAAACATTAATTTTATATGAAAAAATAGCTCATGCCAAGTCATTTCTCATAATCACATTTCATTAACAGTAAAGTTAACAAAATCACAATATACAGATATAGCATGTATTTATTTATATATGTCACTTTGTATTAACCATTAACTCTATGTAATAAAAATATATTACAACATTTGATATGTATGCACGAAGCACAAGCCATTGTAAACAGAACAGACAGCACAGGCCCCATTATTCAAATCTGGACTCAGGATTAACACTGATTTTGCTGTATTCCTTTAAACTGTAGACACAAAGGATTTTATGTGTGTGCCTTTGCATGAATGGATTTATTTCTCTGGAATATCTCTCAGGAGACTATCAGAGTTTAGCTTACCTGGGACCCTAAAATCCATGTTACCACTCTCGAGTGTGTTGTCATTACAAAGAGGTATGTGCATCCCTTTATCCATGCAGTTTAGAAATTTATATTCCCATTTTCCCCCTAAATAAATAGCCCCTGCAATTACACCCCATTGTTATACAAAAAAGTTAAATGCAATAAATTATAGTGGTATATTTATAATAATATAATCCAACATGCCCTATCTACAGCAGCTATTTTGAATGTTATTTCATAACTATCTTCCTTCAGACTGGCTCTAGGTGCTTTTAGAAATAGGAAACCATCTATTTTCAATATTTGCAAAACAAAACAAAGTACTTTAAATACACAGACTGAACTTTTTGTAACTCTCATTATATGAATGGTCCTTTCTCACCCAAGCAACCCCACTGTCCTTGCAGCAAGGAGTTGTAAAACCAGCTCCTAACATTTTTTTTTTTAATAAAATAATCTTTTAATAGTCTAATCTAGGGGCAAATGTTTATATCTCACTGGATCTGGAGGGATTGGTGATAAGTTACATTCCTGCAAGAATTCAGAAGGGAATGATTAGTGCTTGCCAAATACAGGGAAATTTTAATCCTAAAATAATCTTCAAAAACAAAAATGCCGTGAAAAAAATTCTAAGGATTAGAAAAATGCCCTGTGTATAAAGAAAGTTAATCAAGGCACCTCTTAGTTACCTATTTCTATTTTCCAAGGCAATATGTGGTAATAGTTTTCAAATGTCTTATCAGGGAAGCCCTATGGTTTCTGCTATAAAAAGACCCATTCTTTAGTCTGGCTGATGCAGGTAGCTTTATTTTACTTGAATGAGGCTGGGCACAGAGCACAGAGAGCTCATCCCCAACCCTGTCACTTGTTTGCTGTGTGACCCCGAGGGCACCTAGCATTTTTCTGACTTTTTCCTCAAAAAAATCATTCAATTAATGAGATTTCTTCCTCCACATTTTTTTTTCCATCTGTTGCTCATTGATCCCATTAGCAAAACAGGAGGAGGATTTACCTGGCTGTGCACAAGGATTTAGTGGTCAGGAGGTAAATTAAAACACTTTGGTATCTGACAGGGCTTTGAAAAGTTTTTGTCCAAGAGCTCAGTGTAACACAAGTGCAACAGCAGAGCAGGACACTGGGATGGGCAGCACGGAGAAGGCTGCAGCCAGCTCTGCACCATGGACCTGCTGCTTTCCCACTGATATCTCACTGGGATGCCCTGGAATTTCCTTCAAAAGCACTGGATCCGAATCCCAAGGGAATGGGGATTTTCGGTTTTTTGCTCTTTGCACAACTTCTAAAAAAGGTTTGTTTTAAAGCTCTAACAGTAGACCTACAGTGACTAGAAAACACTTTTCTAATACCAGAAAGATGGAGAGGGACTTTGGACAAGAGCAGGGGGTGACAGGACAAGGGGAAATGGATTCAAACTGACAGAGAGGAGGTTTAGATCGAATATTAGGGAGAGATTCTTCCCTGTGAGGGTGGGGAGGCCCTGGCACAGGGTGCCCAGAGAAGCTGTGGCTGCCCCTGGATCCCTGGCAGTGTCCAAGACCAGGTTGGACAGGGCTTGGAGCAGCCTGGGACAGTGGGAGGTGTCCCTGCCCATGGCAGGGGTGACACTGGATGATCTTTAAGCTCCCTTCCCACCCAAACCACCCTATGATTCTGTAACTCAGTAATAATTCCAAATGGAAATCCTTTTCCTAACATGACTTTGTGTAAAAACAATTAGCCATATGAACTCGTGCCTTTGGATACATTGAAACCCTGTGAAACAGCATTTCTTCAACAAAAAAAACATTATTTTACTCCACAATTTGCACCCCTGCTGTCACACCCCTGATGCTTTTGCTTCTTGGCACACACATTTCTGAAGGGCACTTACAGTCTGTAGGGCTAATCCTCCTCCTTAGAAATACAGACCTGTTTGATAAACTACAGCAACTTCTCCAGTTCATTAGATCAGCAGTATTTGCTTAAAAACCAACAATCCTAAACACATATTTACACCACACACACCAGGAGTACAGGTAAGAAGCTGACATTTTACAAAGACTCAGCAGTTCTTTTCTCCATGTAAACTTTTATACCCTCCCAACGGGGACAGCTGCCTTTTAGAGCAGGTTGGGTTTCCTAAAAAAACTTCACCCATCGAAAATTTTCACTATATTGAGTGCTGAAAGCATGAAAAGCAAATTAAAAATAAACAGATTTAAGGCTACAATATCACTGTTCTCACTTATTCAGGTGTGGGGAGGTTACAAAGATATAATCCCTGATTCTGCAGACACATGAGCCTGTGCTCAGCCCTCATAATCCAGCAAAGCAAACACACAGGGATCAGGATCAGGACCTAACTGAGCTTTCCGTGCTCATCAGTGATTTTCAGAGTCAAGTAACAACGAGCTGACAGAGGTGTGAAGTCTCTGCCTTTGCTTTGAAGCTTTGTTTCATGATAAGAACATTGAGTGTGGGGAGAAGACAGATCTAACAGCAGTGCAAGCAATTTCCAAAGGGTTGTTCCAGAGATATTCACTGTACACGTAAAAATGTATGGGACAAGGAATTCAGAGCCTGCTTCATTTAGGATTAAGAGAGGTAAGGGAGCTATGAAACCTTAGGCGTGTAGGTGCAGAAAAATTCACATTCTGCAAGTGACCTGAACCTCCTGGACTTTAAGAATTAGACTCTCTGGTCATTCAGAAAATGTGAGTAGTTTCCACATAAATTATCTGAAAACCATTAACCCAAAAGGCTCCTCCTGTGGCAGCTGTGCTGCTCTTGCAGCCTCACCCCATAATCTGTGGCACAGCTACAGGGCTTTGACAGGATTTTCACCTTTTCCTTTGGAATAAGTGAATGTCTGAGAGACTTGGAGAGCTCTCAGGGTGGGAACAGGGCACTGGGAAAATCCCACTGCAGCCAAGGAATCCCAATCGTTGCAGCAAAGCCAGTTTGTATTTCCCAACCTCCCTGACCCTCAGCCTCCCATTCACATCTATTCCTGCCTCACTTTTGGAACCTCATAAAGATGTTCTGATACAGCTGTTTTTTGAAATTAAGTCTAAAATGTCTCCTCAAAAGTTATTTTTTAAAAAAATATCCTTGCCAGAAGATTTTACTGTTGATGTGAAGCAGACCAAGATCATTCCCTAGAAGCATTGGCAAAATTGAGAGGGTAAATCACTGCCAGCAGCAGGGATGTGGCTTTTGGGGGCTTTTGGGAGCCTTTTGAGGGCCTTTTGAGGTTCCTTCCAACCTCAGCTGGTCTGTGGTGCTGTGATATGTGTGGCTACTGCTGCAGCAGCCGTCAGGCTTCATAAGGATTTGTCTGGAGCATTTTTAATGTCTAGGTTTTATTTTTTTTCAGACTTAAAGGAAGTTCTAAAGAGTCTGATTTAGGGCTGCTGAAAAGATGTTGTTAGGGTGATCTGCTCAAAGAGGAAGAGCAGGGATAGAACTTTATGAGTTATGTGGTTGCCTGACATTGGGAGTGAGAACTTGCACTCCCTAAATCCTGTTTACACCCTTCCATTTGTAAATACCATAAAAACAGGGCCCTACACATTGAGAAGACATCTATAAAACCTGGATAAAGTCATCTAATGGGCCCAGTCCTCACGTGAAACAACCATTATTTTGATTTATGTCAGGAGAGGGCGTGGTACTTAATAATTGTTCAACAAACCCTTATCAGTCTCTCATAGGTTTTGCCAAATGCAATCACACAGATCTTCACATTCAAACTGGCTCAAGAACATAACATAAACCAGGATCACAGTTCACAGTTAGGGCTCTGAAATTATATAAAAACCGTTCAAATGAACAAAGGAAAAAGCTCAGAATCCGCAAAACGACACAGTGGACTACATTCTCTTCATCATCTGCCAGTGCTCTGCCTGCCAAATTTACAAGCTATGAAGGAAATGTTAATTGAACATGCGTGTGAGGAGTAGATATTGCTTATGGGTCACAGATAGCAACAAACAGAAAACTGCATATTGCCTAAGCAGCTGCCCAGATTTTGCACATGCAGCTCCAGATTTTGGGCACAGGTTGCAGCCAAACTTTACGAACTTTTTCAAAAATATTTAAATAACAAATGGAAATCCCCCCCTCCCCAACCCCTTGCACACGTGTGTTAGACAAGAGAACAGTTCTGCTTCACGAGCAGAGAGAATAAATACTGTGCATTACATTTACCATCAGTATTTGAACTCACTCGAGTCGGAGTGTTGTACAGCACATAAAATACTCAGCAGACAGATAGTTACTCATATCTACATTCATCACTGAGACACACACTTTAGAAAAATTTTGCCAGTTGCCTATAAGAATTCAGCTGAATATCAAGCACTTCACAAGCCACAGTATCATATTTCGAGTATCCTATAAAATGTCATCAGGAAATGCTGGGGTGTTATTTTTATTTTGTGTGCTGAGGCAGTCTGTCAAGCACCAGCATTTACAACTCCTGCTTGCTTCAGATGGTCAAAATATGACAGAGAGCTGATGCAAGGAAGGGGAAATTGTATCTATTCTCTGTTACAAGATTAATTATAGAAGAAAGGCACCATGAAAGAGAGACAAATTTTTAAACACATACAAGGGGAGAGATTTATTGCTCGTGGTGGGATATAAATCAACCAGTGACTGACTGTGATACACAAGCAAAATGAGACAAGTCCAGTGCTGTGTTCTCCATCTTTTACTAGATATCCTAAATGTATTATGTTTTGGATTTTTTCCCTGGGAAACTACCTTACTGTCTTTGAATTTGAAGGTTTAAATGTTTCTGGAGCTGCCCTTATTGACGTACAAACCTCCCATTGACTTTGGCATCAACTCCCATGTGGAAGTTAACAACAGCTGTGGACTTTCCTGGTGCAATTTAGTAAAAGTGGTCTTAGTCAAACGTGCTCAATATAGAGTTTTTTATCTTTTTAAACTCCGTAATAATCAACTTTCTAACATCCTGTATTCTTATACAATCCAATTATCAATATGTCTTGAATTTCTTAAGAAACAACAAGTGTTGAGCTGGCTGTTTTTGTCTATTGCACCTGAGAAAATTATGTTAAGCCTAAGAAGCAAAATGATTAAAATGAGGTAGACTATTTAATCTGGCCAAGGGCTCATTTGAATGCAGTGTTGTAAAAGCTTATTTAAATTCTGTAGCTATAATTATGTGTGGATTTTATTGTAATTATGGTATTTTTTTATGACTGAAATTAATAAATAAGCTGAAAATTTTTATTTACATGGTAGCTGATGACCTTCAGATAATAACTGAGGTGTCACCCCACATTCACTGACTTTTGGGTGAGGCCCCTCACTGAGCTCCCAGTCTGGGCTTTGAATCAAGAGGCCAGAAAATCCAACAGTGGACATTTTTTGCAACATACCAAGCCCTTTTCTTGCGTGAGAGAAGGTGGCAACTAAAAGTAATCCCACATTTTCTACTACTTGAGGCCTTATTTTCTCAGTATGGCATTGACAGTTGGAATATAAGCAAGGATGGATGGAAGTACAGCCAGTTGTGTCAGCTGTTATTTAAGCTGCCACTGCATTCATGAAGCCTAATTAACCAAGCCTATTTTAAAATCTGGGCATGCATCTGAGTGCATGGTAACTGTTAATAATGTTCCTATGCAGAGCTATAAAAATTTGTACTGAAACCTCCAGAGATGTGCACGTTCAGATGCGGATTCAGATTATTGGCTCCACTCTCATGGTGGAGAGGGGGCCTATTATTTGTGCTCCACTTGCTTTGGAAATTATACTTGAAACTCAGATTTAGGCTTATCTTTCCTTTAAGTAGGAAAAAACCCCATGATTAGTAACTCCTCAGAAAAAGAGATTTGTTATTTTTCCTCCTGGGCACAGGGCCCAGATCTGCAGCTTTGGGCAAAATCCAGCTCTTCAGAGCTCAGATATATGGAAGGCAGGCAGGAGGCATCCTGACCTTTCCACCCTGTCTGCCATTTGTATTTCCCTGAAATTTAATGGGGAAAATATTAGTGGGATTCTGTGTAAATAACTTAAAAAATTTAGAGAAGACATGGCTGAATCCAGCCTGTAGCATACTCCAAATTGTTTCTTCTCTTCCTTCCACTCTACAGGATTCTTCCAAAAACATATATCAGAAAAGGCTGAACTGTGTTGGGCACTGGATGAATATCTAGATTTTTTTTTTTTTAAGCTTTTCCCATTAAGATATTTTCTCCTCAAAACCTTCTCAAGCCACTAGGGTGGGGTGGTTTTTGTAAAACCACGTTGGCAGCTACATGAGAGGGAGCTTTACCTGCAGCCAGTGACAAACACAGCACAAATATCCCAGTGCAGCTTTTCAGAATAATCTTACGATGTCACCGGTTTGCTCCCATTACTGTCACGAGTCCCTCTGCTGAGGACTAGTTTTTTATCTATAGATGCAGCTGCTGATGGGAATCAATGGGAGATTTGTATCTGTGGAGCCTGCAGGACCACGGATCAATAGCACTCTTCCAGTCGGAGGCAGGAGGTCCAGAGCAGCCCGTCTCCCTTGGATGTTACATGGGCTACTGGAGGGACGTGGGCTGGGCTTCACCCTGTCCACAGCTGCCTCCCAAAACCTGGGCAGCTGAGGAGAGCTACTGGGGATGGGCCAGTTCCTGTTGTTTCACAAATATCACTTTTTAGGTCCCATACCAGGCTCCTCATTCGTTCAGCGGCGGGAGGTTCCGGTTGTGCGATTCGCCCGCCAGCGCCGAGGAGTTGATGGAGCTTCTCTTGAGGATCTTGTTTATGATGTCCTTCCACGTCTTCTTGTACTGGTGCCGCAGCAAAGAGTACACAAAAGGGTCTGAGACAGCTTTGCTGTAAGCTAAGCACTTGGAAATGATCCCCCAGTGGGCGCTGATGTGGACCACGGAGGATAATTCGACAAGTCTGGGGAAAGAGGGAGGGTGAAAGAGTGAACATTAAAAATGACCTTAACCCACCCCAAAGCCTCTATTTATTCCTGGGCAATTGCCACAAAACTAAAGAAAAGAAAGCCATGCTCATGAAAATGTGTATGTTGTCCTCTTCTTACAAATTTTAAAGACTGCAAACATAAATTTGAGGTCTGTTTGCCAAAGTGCCATTGCTTGGTCTCATGGGAGTCATACTCCTCTACCATTAGCAATCCAAAAACCCAGCATCAGTCTGAACTCGTGGTTCTAGGTCCTGTCCAGAGTATCCGAGTCACCTCACCAGGGCTATCCATCTCTCTTGGCCAGTCCAACTCTGGAGAGAGTTCGATGCCTTTAAACAGTTTGTCTGAGTCATAGAAACACACAAGGAAAATTCATCCCTGAGAGAAGGCATGTCACACCTTGGATTTAAAAACTGGTCAGTTCAAAGGGCAAGGATTCACATCTGCGACAGATTTAGCAAGACAAAACTTAAATCATTAGGAGAGGGGGAGAGGGAAGAGCTTCATATGCTCCTCATACCTTCACTAGCCCAGATAGTTCACTCTGCACTGAGAGAGAGCATTTTTGACAGTGAAATATTGATAACTCCCCATGTCTTTGAGCAACACCAAAGGGCAGCTCTGTTCAATATGCCTCTATAGATGTTAGAAACTATTGATTTTTACAGAGGTCAAACAGCTACGTGCTGTTACAGAGCCCCACATGGCAAATCAGATCTTTGCTGAACCTGTCTGCAGCAGCAGATGTTCTTAAATCCGCCTGGGAAATGCTTTGGTTGATCACGTTTCTCCAGACAAAGCACCACTTCCAAGGAGCATTCTGAGGGTGGTTCCTGCAGCAGCGATGACAATAACATTGGTACTTCAAGCAGTTTAAAGATGAGGATTTTTTTTCCTCAGTCATTTTATCCCCATTCCATGACCTTTCACTACAATATATTGTTTAAAATAATGCTGGCAAATGGCACAGTCCAGTCAATGTGAGGGATATTTCAGGTGACATGGGAATGTCCCATGAAAATACTTGGGAATCACTTGTGCCACTCCACTGGTGCTGCTTGGCTCAAAAACTCTGAGGTCCCAAAGAACCCCCACCTGTCCCATTTCTCTCTCCTTTCATCTCAACTAAACAAATGTTCTTTCAACCTCGCCTTGTAACTCATGGTCGTTACCTTTCCCATAAAGTAAGATCAGAACTGAGACATAATTATCATCTACTGAAGTTTCCAGGTGGTCTCATCTGGTGTATTCTCTCTTCTTTAATAAAATACAATTTGACATCCACGTTAATGTGTTCTAAAATGAGAATTGACAATTTGGAAATTAATCATCTACTGAGTCACATTTACTTTGTAATCTACCATGAGCCATCCTTGTTGTTCTCCATTTATTCGATGCCTGCTTCACATTTTGAATTTCATCGTGTGGAATTTCATTTGGATGATTTATTTTAACTGAGTGCTTTACAGATGTGAATTTGATTGCGTTTAATTAAATTCAGCGGATGCCTTGAATAACCAAAATATGACAAATTTGTGTCTGAGGCTCTGTCAGTCAGTTCTATGAAACATTAACAATCTCCATTTAAAGCACATCAAACAGACACTTCAGGGTTGCAAGTCTAGACTTGCTAATTTTACCTTCATTGACTGATCAAATGAAAAGCCTACACTTTTATTAACAAAATCTTAAACATTTTCCTTGTGTTCCGTAAGCTTCCTTGACATTTACACATTTTTCAATTCTCATGTATTATTTTTTTATAGTAAGTTACATTTGCAGTTATCAAGCAGCAAACACAGAAATGCAGCCAAACCCTGAGCTATGCATTTCCATTTCATGTACAAACAATTAAATGTCAGCCTTTCAAGGCATATCACAGAATTTATTGCCTTTCAAAGGTTTTGTTTCTCATTTGTGAGGGAAATTATATGCATAGCTTCCATTTTCATGAAACATTTCAGCCTAAAAGAAGACATTTTCAGTGAAGGAACATTAATATTTCAGTACTACCTGTAAATTAAATTTTACAGTATCAACTACATAATTCCCTGGCTTGCTTTCATAAGCCTCTCTTCTACTGTCTGGTCTTCATCACCCTTTTTATTTCAAAGCTGTAAGCTCTTTTTCTGCGATATTTTGTTCATATTTTAGAAACTTATAACCCTGTGGAGTGTGTCATTTCACATGGCTATCCAATTATTTTATTTCCCCTTCAGTAAACAAACGAGAATGCCGTGTTGAAGAGTATGACCTTGATCTCCACACACATAATACACACTGGAAATCCTTTATTTACGTGTGCAGTTAATCACTGTATTAAAATACTGTACTGAAAGTGTGCCCACCCAGCTGGGAGGCTGCAGAACACAAATTGCAGAAGAATTCTGAGCTTCCTGTGTGCCCAAGTAGGATCCGCATATGCTAAGAATTGCATATTTTTAAACAAGAGTTTAAAATCAGGGTTTGCTTACCCCCTATCCCCCAGAGATGATACAACAGAATTTTAATTATCTTCTGCCTGTTCCATCATCCTCCTCTGTAACCTCAGGGCTTGGGACTATGAACTTCTGCCTGCTATTACTTCAGGATTTTTAATTTGAGGCCAATTTCCTCACACATTGAGAGCACTTATTAACTTGCATGAGCAAAGTTCTGTATTTCGGTATGAAATGCCCGGAGTTGGAAATGAATATTAGAAACTGTTATGACTTATCTTCATTTTCCTTATGAAAAAGATCCTTGGAGAAAAGAGGGTTGGAACAAGCATATTTAATGCCATAATCAAAAATACAGCAAAGGAAGAGATGTGTACCAATAGGTTATTTTACAAAACAAGAAACAAGCTATGCCTGGAAATAAATGATATGGGGGAATGCACCTGTTGTGCTGGTACAGAGGAAACACTGGATCAAAGACAATCAGATTCTGATACACCACTTAAGGTCATCCACTGAACTAATTAGAAGGGTGTTTTCTAGATAAAAGAAGTACCTAATTTGATTTTTACCTTGATGTGATCTGAAAAGCTCTGGTTTATCTGGAGGAGCATTTATCTCTCTGGGGCTGTAATCACAACTCCTTCACTGGTTCATGGACCTCCTAGACACAGGCATTTATTTTTAGTGTGGAAACAGGAAGATAACAAGGTTGTAGTAAAACCTTGTGATTTGCTGCTGACAGCTCCTAATTCACGGAGTAATTAAAAGCATGTTTAATTGGAGTTTATTGCTGATTAGAGCTGACAGAGGCAGTCCCTCTCCTAACTTCTGTCCACTGCTTGAACTGTGATTGATTGTGCCTCTCTTGAGAATGCAAAGCACTGGACAGAGTCCAGAAATTACTACTTGCTCACACAATTAAAATCAGATTCTCCCAATCCCCTCGGTGTCCACACCCTCAGCCCTGAGTGAGGCCCAGGGAAGGAAGGGATGAGTGTCCTGGGACTCCCAACCCTGCAAGTGTCCAGCGAGGTGTCTCAAGGAGCTCAGGAGGGAATTCCCCTCAACCTGCTGTGCAGGGATCCCCCTAAACATGCCAGAACTGAAAAAGCCAGGAATATGGGAAACTTTAACCCTCCTAACACATCTGGCCAGCTCCCACCCTGCCCCAAAGCATCCTCATGCATCCAGGACCCTGTGTTTGACCTCTCATCCTCATCACTCTCTGTGGAGAAGCTGTTCCTCACCAGGGCAGCATTTGTTGTACAGATTAAAGGGAGAAGGCTCAGGATTTTTCTAACTCCTCTTCTCTATCTTAAGGCTACTGGGACACAAACTGGGACGCCACCGAGTGAAGAGGAGGCGTGGAGGTGGTTCCTGAGTGCTGAGATGCCTTTGGAGGAGCACAAAAATACTCCTGACAGCTCTGGTTAGAGCACTCGGTGTCACTTGGGATGAGCCGCCAGCTATTCCGTGACTGGGAGGATTTTCATTAAGGTCAGAGACCCAACATGAAATGAAAATTAACCATTTGCAAAAAGACAAACACCTTAATATCTTACAGCTTGAGAATTAAGGCTAAATGTCCTTAATTACAAATCCTTTCATACCATTTAAGTGCGTGGCTTGCACTGGTGTCTTGTGGCCACTAAGTGAAAGTGAAGGTAATTCTAGTAAATTACTTCTATTTTCTAATTCTGGAAATTCAGGATATTACACTGAATAGGAAAAGCTCAGGGTGGGCTACATGTTCAATTATATTGACTCTTAATCTAGCTTTTTCAATGGTTCTTTTAAGGTGGATCTGAGTTTGACTGAAGTCAGCCCCTCTAATTCCTACTTAATAATATTGGAATAGGAGATATTTTTAAAATAATTTTTCCCTTGTTTTGTACAACAGCATCTCAGTTTTTCCAGAGCCTTTTAATAAAGAATGCAAGCTGTAAATTTGCTTCAACACCTAGATAACTTTTTTCTGGATATACACACTTTCTAATACTTTATTTTTCATAGGAGTAATTTAGTGTTTCCCACAGGAGCCATTTGCAGAGGTAAGCTGGTGGATGGACATCTGACCATAAATCACAAGAAGTTTTTTTTAGTTATGAGCCAGCACAGCTTTGATGTTTGATATTTATGACTAATAAACTCTGCCCAATCAGATAAAACTGTTGTTTAAGTCTGTGGACCTTGTTCTCACCTCAGCTGGATCTTGTTGACCAAATTTTTACATTCTGAGCTGTTCAGGCTCAGCATTTCCCTGGAGATCAACCCCTGGACTGAAGAGGCAGTGGGAGCAGTAGGTGACAACTGAAAAAAGGGCTGCAAAACCTTATGGACTGACATGCCAGCAGCACATGGGGTGGGCTGAGTGAGCAGAGTCTGACCCTCAGAATGCATCAGGAGTGAGTGGGGCAGCATTGGGACAGAATCTGACCCTCAGACTGCATCAGGAGTGAGTGGGGCAGAATCTGACCCTCAGACTGCATCAGGAGTGAGTGGGGCAGAATCTGACCCTCAGACTGCACCAGGGCTGAGTGGGGCAGCATTGGCACAGAATGTGACCCTCAGACTGCATCAGGAGTGAGTGGGGCAGCATTGGGACAGAATCTGACCCTCAGACTGCATCAGGGCTGAGTGAGCAGAGTCTGACCCTCAGACTGCATCAGGGCTGAGAGGGGCAGCACTGGGACATTTCACATCATTCCTTAGCTCAGTAATGCAGCCTCTGTAACAGGAGAGGAAACGGCACATCAAATTTCCACAGGAGCCTGCAATCCTGTTCCGGCTCAGAGTGCCCTACTTCCCTGAGCTGGGAGTGCATCTCAGCAGCCTTTCCCAGGGTGTAGGCTCACACTTACCTCGTAATTACATAAGGTGCAAAGCAAAGGATGAAAGTACCAATAAAGGTACTGATTTTCTTGGTTGCCCGCTGCCTCCGTCTCCTCTGTTCCTCGAGACAACGCTCTCGCACGCTGCGTGACATCAACACAAACAAGAACATCAGTCAAAACATCAGGTAACAGCTTGCAATGGCTTCACTATGGAACGGAGGAGAAAAATCTGTTTTAATTGCATAAACCAATAGCAGGTGCACTGCTTTTAAATGGGACAATACCAACTACAAATGCATTTTCTGATCACCTTACCCTCCACAAAATTACTGACAGATACATGATTGTACATTTATGTGCACACACCCCCATTGTATCAATGGATCTATAGTCAAATTGGTGGGATTCATCCTTGAATTCAGTTTGCAGCTCCTTTTTGCACTACTGTGAGCTGTGTTTGCAGGCAAGATGATACTCAGAGATTTGGAAAATATCCAGTGCGGGATAGGCAGCACACTACTTCCCTGGAAACAGCAATTCCACCACTGCCTCAGAGAGGAGAAACTTCCCAGCAAGAAAAGCAAGAAAACAACAAAATCATAATGGGAAAAAGAACACTCTGAACCTTCAGCCCAACATGGGAGCAATCACTGTATCCCATAGCTGTGAGCTGTGTGGCCACAAATATTCCATCAACCCATGCAGATCTGCAGGGCTGCCGTGCTGGAACTGTTTAATAAATCCACAGCTCTGGGATATCCTCATTCCTCACCTCAAACCAGCCCCATGTCCAACTAAACAGGTACAAATTGGTCACACCCTGGGTTTTTTCCTACCCATGGCATTTTAGGACAAGAGCTGTTCCTTGGAGTTTGCTGTTGGTGGTCTCAGCAGGCCACCAGAGAGCTCTGAATTCCCTCAGTGTGCCAGCAAAGGAGCACAGCGCTGAGACCTTGCTTTCACTGCAAAAAATCTCTGAAATCAGCACTTTTGCCTGTGAAAGCAGTGATTAATGTGAAAGCTCATCCTCTTCCTCTGTCTGCTCGAGTGACTTCTGTGCTCCCTGTGATTTCTGAGGGATGTGGGTGAGCTCCTGTGACTCCTGTGCTCCCTGTGATTTCTGAGGGATGTGGGTGAGCTCCTGTCTGCTCCAGGCAGGCGGATTGGGCAGCACTGGGATCTCTCACAGTGCCAGGACTGCCTGTACCTCAGTAAATCCCTTTGGGAAGGGCACAGCCAGAGCCAGACTGGCATCCTGAACCCCGCTCTGTGCTCATGGCAGCGCTGCCACGTGTTGATTCCTTGCACAGATCTCACAGTGACACAGTCACTTCTCTGGCAAACTGAATGGGTTGGCCCATGTCCTGTATTTATACATTTTTTTAAAAAATCCCAACTGTTTGGCATTGGCCTTTCCATTTTTGTTGTAAATTTTTAATTGATGACTCACTCTCAGGCTCCACTCTCTCATAGCTCTGAGGCTCATGGCCATACCCTTACATTATTTACTTCATCTATAAATGTTTTATCAACATCCAAACACAGGTTGTGTCCTGAGGATCTCAGTGTGTTTCAGTGATCTCTGTGGCAATGAGTTCCTTTGGCTGTGTTAAGGAAATGGTGTTTCTTTTGTTCATTCTAAATTTGGTCTTACATTGCCAGTCCCAAGAGCAGCTATCATGATGTGATGAAATAAATACCAAAGGAAAAGTTTGTCCTCCTAACAAATTGTCTTTCTCTTAAAGAATATGACGCATTTAAAGGTGCTACATGTTCTATATGGGAGTTATTTGCAGCTAGAAATGACAGCTGAGAAGGGAAAAAAAATCCACCTTTTCAAGGGAACCTATGTGCTCTCAGTTCTGCGAGAACTGGAGAACCTGGGGTATTTTTATGTGCAGAAAAATGATCTTAGAGTTTCATGAGCTTTGTTTAAGACCCGTGTTCTTAAATTCATAATATCCCAAACCCATGACAATACAGGGAAGTGAATCTCCAAAGCAGGTTCAGTTAGGGTGTTGTTAGAGGAGAGGGTGATGTATTTTTTGTCTCTGTTTCCTCATTTACATCTTTTCCTTACTGGCACATGCAGAGCTGTCTCACTCCCAGAGCTCACCCATGACTGTCCTGGTAGACTTAAACCCATTTCTTTTGTTCAGCCTTTCCAGATGTATCCAATAAATACCACAGGAAGGTATTTTATCTCACTCCTTCATGTAGACAATGTCCACAGATGAATATTTTGCTTTTGCACACACTTTCATGCGCTAAGATAAGACACATGTGAGTTCCAGTAGAGACATCAGTAATGGAACAGGATTATTGACTAAGCTTTCATTTAAAGATTTTAATATCCTTGGAAATCTGAGATATATCCCTTTGAAAGTTTGGTATTTTAAACAAAGTTTATTGGATGCTGGACCTTAAGATGTGTAGAACTGGATACACCAAAAAGATAATATAGATAATTTGAGTGAAGAAAGACATGGGTTAAGCACTTAAGTGAAGTTTTGCCCAAATCTCCCACAATACCCAAGATATTTTGGTCTTAAGAACAAAGAAAAAGCGGGATCCACTAAAAAAGCCTCAGCTAACTTGAAAGGACATGTGCCCTAAACATTCACACAAATTTGTAGGGTATCTGGAGGTTTCCTTTGTGCTCATCTCAAATGATCTTCAGGAGATCACTCGTGTCTCTCCAAGTCACAGGTAATAAAGCCATCTGTCACAACCCCTGTCACCAGACCCCCCTGCGGGTGGATTCTGAGTCACAGGAAGCAGAAAATTGTCTGTACTCATTTCCCAGTGTTGAAACTGGACCCTGGAAAGAGCCAGAGGAGTCAGAGAAGTCGAAGGTGGGATTGCAAACTTTGCTCTCTCGTGTGGGCTCTCCCAGCAGCCAGGGCTGTGCTGTCGGGTCCTACGGTGCACCCTGAAATCTCCTGTTACATAATGCAAGTGATGCCTTTGTTTTGTCACACATTTCTGAGCATCACTGACCCTTCCAGCGGAGCTGCAGCCCCTCTGCAGGGCTCACAGGAGGGAAGGTGACCTGAGATCTGCCCCTTTCAGCAGCAGGAGCTGTCGCTGGTTAAAGCAGCCCTCCACAGGTATAATCAGCCACCAGTTCTGTAGCATAGAAAAGAAGCTAAAACTCTCCTTTCTTAGAGAGAGGCATCAGGTTATTCTGATGCCAGAGGTAAGTGTCAGCAGTGCAGGTTACTCACAGCAAAGTGCCTGTACAACTCTGTCTCCTCCAGAGAAAGGAGCATGATTCCCACAGCCCCGCTGAATCCATCCCGCAGCGAGAGGATCACAATATGCACAAACACCCTCAAATCAACCTCAACCAGAAAAAATGCAGAGGAGGAGGAACAACACTGAGATTTTTGCCCTTTTACTAAACTTTGCTGTGCAGTCCAGGCATACTTTTAGCATTAGGCAAAAGGCGGTTTCAAACAGCCCTGGTGGGTTTATGGCACTTTCCTGGGAGTAAGCACCACATCTCCTCATGCTGCAGGAACTGAGGCAGTCGAGGCACAGTTCATCAACCAGACAGCACGCAAGGCAGGGAGGTGTTTTTCCCTCAGTGTGACTCGGTGAATAAGGGAAGATTTATACCTGTATTTCTCAAGAACGGCAACAAGACTCGCCCAAAGTTTTGCTCTGCATTCTTGGTCAAGAGACAGCTCCAACAGCTTAACCAGGAGAATGCTGAGCAAATGTTTCTGTTCCTCTAAAAATGTGCTGTCCTGCCCTGATCCTTCCAGACTTATTTGTCCTAGGCTCAGGCATGCCCAAAACATGACCTGGTTTTGAGGACAGCCACATGTGCTCTGAGCCCCGCAGCCCTGCTCCCGGCTGCCTGCAAATGAGAGGTTGGTGGAGCCAAGGGGAGCAGGGATGCTCAGATGGGATGAGTGGCGTGGGACTGCCCTCTCTGACCGCTCCCTGCCTTTCTCCCCCGTATCACACACCACGCTGCATCCCTTCCAGATCTATACGTTGATTATTCATGCGAGATTTGTAGCTCGTGCATAATTCCCGGCGTGGCTTTTGCACACATTCCTTCTCCCTGTTTGGTGCTTGCCTTCCAGCCCACAATCCTGCCGCTCCCTGGGGACTTTTCTCCTCCTGTCTCGAGGCACAAAGGACTTGCCTAAAATCTCTCATTTTGAAGAGAGTTTTATACATCCCTTGTTTGTCACGTTAACACTGCTACCGAATTCTCGCTCGCTTAAGGTTTAAGTACAGGCATTCGAGCGCATGAATATTGCAGATGTAATTCCCTCAGGATCCTGCCTTCAGGAATGATAAAGTTACAGAGAGCACAGCAATGGGAAAACTGCTGGGAAAAGGAGCAGCAGGCAGCGCTCAGCTTCCCTTCCAAACTCCGAGGGACATGTGCAGCCTCCTCCCTCTCAGGGATCCAGCAACGTTTTGGGCTGACAGTGCCCAGAGAATGTAAAGCTATGGACCGCTAAATCCACCTTCGGAGACAAAGGGCAGTGATCTGATCACTGTCTCAAAGGGAAGCGCTTGCTTAGCCAAAACTGCCTGTTTCTTTGCTCTCCCTCCCAAAACAAGTCCTCAAGCCTAACAAAAAAAAAAAAAAAAAAAAAAAAAAAAAAAAAAAAAAGAGTTCTGCAATCAGAGAATTAAACACAAGTGAAAAGAAACATGCAGAATAGACACCAGCCGGGAGGATGCTTGTTTTCTCCCCCTCCCCACACCCTGCCGGGAGACAGATTAGTCTGTATTTAGCATCACACTGAGCCCCCTCCTCGCTCCTTCTGCCGTGAGCAGTCGCTGAACACAGGAACCTTACCTAGGATGGATGTCCACAAGCAGCACCAGGGTCTGCATGGTGATCACGTCGATCCGCTTACAGTGGAACCGTGCCACCTTCAGCACTTTGAGATATGTGAAACACAGGACTACGAGGGACAGGAGGAAGCTGAGGGCGTGAAACACCCCAGTGAAAATCACAAACTGTGTCCTATCCTCCGGTCTCTTGTTGTAGAGCGTGCAGGAGGCGTAGAGGTGATGGAAACCCACCCAGGAGAGAGAAGCCGCCACTATGGGGAAGGACGCCGAGTGCAACCACGTGTAGCTGAGAATGAGAGCGGCGTCCCGGTACCGCATTTTGGAGTGATAACTCAGAGGGAAGACCACAGCGATCCACCTGTCCATGCTCAACGCCGCCATGCTCAGCATGGAGCTGGTGGTGAGGAAAGTCTCCAGGAAGCCCACAACGTGGCAGACCTGATCTCCCGCCGGCTGACTCTTGTAAATGATCCCGGCCAAGGTCAGGGGCATGCTCGACACGGCCATCAACAGGTTGCAGAAGGTGAGGTTGAGGATGAACAATCCCGGGACCTGCTTGCGGATGTCGGCGCTGTACAGGAAGCACATCAGCACCAGCACGTTGGCCAGCAGGGCCACGAGCATCAGCACCACCACCACGAAAGCCAGCAGCAGCTCCCAGATGCTCATGGTGCGTCCAAGTCACAGGAGGGACATCTCCGAAAGTGCTCCGCGCCGGCAGCGGGGGACCATGGTGCGAGGTGCCCCCGCCTCGCCCTGCTCCCCAGCCCGCTCGCTGCCCTGCATGCCCTCCGTGTTTTTAGAGGAGCTGCAGCTTTCTCCTCCAGCCTCCCCCTCCTCGCTGCTCCTTTCCACGTCAACGCTTCCCGAGACGTGCACAAAAGCACTGGGAATGCCCATCAAACTGCGAGGAGGGCTTAAAAAAAAAATATCAGCAGGGCTGAACCACTGTCTCCAGCCGGTCCATTTTGGAGGAGAGCACAGTTATTCTGAGGAGCTGCTCTCCTGAGATCCCTAATTATCAGCTCCAAGCTTGCGAACAATCCACCGAGTGAATTGTGCTTTCTGCCTTGCTCTCTGCCTCTCTCTCCCTCTCTGTCTTTCTCTCCCCTCCCCTCTCCTCCAACCCTCACTCCCTTCCAGGCTGAATGTAACCTGCTTTTTATGATCACAGATAAAAACCCCATTAATGGATTAAAGCATGCACACTGCTGGTGATTCGCAAACGTGATTATGTCATCCCTGCTCCACAACCCCTCCCCTTCTCCCTGCGACTGTGACTAGACTTTCCTCAAGAGAAATCCCATGCTTTCATTTAATTGATTTAGCCATTAATTTGCAAACAGCCTTGTAACCCAATTCCTGCACTCCGGCGTGTTCCCTGCATTTCTGTGCATCACTTGCAGTGTTGCTGCTTGCTCTCAGCCAGGGCAGGGGCTTTCTTTTCTCCTCATTAGCTGTGCTTAAAGAGATGGGGGGAAATGGATATATTCTGCTAGTTCTCTGGAGCTGTCATTAGGCTACGGGAGTGGTTTTACTGCTCTGGTTCAGCACTTTGCAGTTCGTTGTCTCCAAATACGATGCGGAGGAGGAAAAGGATTGCTTCTCCTCCTCCTTTAAAAGCAGGGAGATCAAAGCCCAGATGCCAGTGCCACATGCCCAAGGTCGCAGAGCAGGTGAGGGGCAGAGGCAGCATCGTGCTGCAGGTACCTCTGTTCGCTCAGCCTTTCTCCTCTCCAAGAGTTTTTGCTTCCTCCTAATCAAAGCCTCCCTCCCTGTGAGGGTGAGCACCCTGTGAGATCAAAACTAAAAAGCAGCTTGGCAAAGGAAATAGGAACGAGTCTGACTTGCACATAATTAGGTGTCAAAATTAAGTTTGTTTTAAAGGACGGAGCGGGAGCTGTTTTCTCATTGCTTTTGCTGTCTCTTTAAATCAGTTTTAACTGGGAAGGCTGAGAGTTTGTGAGCAATCAGGACAGCTTTCTGATCAAGGCAGCCAAGCTTTAATCCCTGCACAAAAAGAAGGGAAAAGATACCCTGCAGCACAGTTATTGGGGCTGAGTAAGTGCCTCTGCACGTGTAGGAGAGCTCGATGCTCGGGCAGCTTTCCCTCCGAGCCCTCCAGAGCTGTGCATCTCCACGAACAGCAGCTGCTCACCGCAGCTCGGGAGCAGAGCTGGCACCCTGCACGCTGCCAGAGCTTGGCATGCTGTGGAAAGCCTCTTTCACTTCAGTTTTGGTTTGTTTTGTTTTCAAAAGCCAGGCTTTAAAGGGCTGATAGAGTCAGCTCAGGGTGCAGAGAGCAGGTCTGCCCGTCAGCCCTGAGAGCTCCCTGTCTCCAGAACATGACTCCTCATGCTGAGGGGATGAGGAGAGGGCTGCAGTGTCTGCCCCTTTTCCAGAGTCGGTGAAGTGGTGGAGTCACCATCCCTGGAAGTGTTCAAAAAACGTGTGGATGTGGCCTTTGAGGACGTGGCTCAGTGGTGAACGTGGTGGTGGTGTTGGGTTGATGGCTGGACTCAGTGATCTTAAAAGGATTTTCTAACCTTAGTGATTCTATGAGAAAAGCCTAAAGGTGACCCCTTCTTTAAGTTAGAGGGGTTTTACCCTCTTAGAAGAGGTGGACTGAGGAAATGAGGGAGAAAATGAAGGTTTTACTGGTGTTTCACAGCACCAGAACGTCAGCAAGGTTCCTCCTGGGGTAGGAAGCAACAGCCCTGCTGAGAGGGGTGTCCTGGCATCAACAGCCTGAGCAGGGTGTCCACAGGACAGCCATGGACAGCTTAAATCTCAGCAGGCAAAGACAGCTACGGGACCACAGGAAGGTGCTCTGTGAGCTGGGAGTCATTGTGAAGAAAAATGTGGGAAAACTTGCCGGGAAACTAGGAAGAACAGGGTAAAAAAATGGGAAAACCTGGTGATACATGAGATGCGGGTATTCTGTGACAGTGGTAAAGGGGAATCTCACCCCCACTTGGCATCAAGGTGATTCCTGACTCTTCTTCCCACACTCAGCCTCCTCCTGGGCTCAGATGAACCCTGCAAGACCCCCAGCTGCACAAGGACTGGGGAATTCAGGCTTTTTCCCTGCCTTCGATGCACGAGGCCATGGGATTATCAGGGTGGTTTCCTGACACAGCATGCTGTTATCCCTTCAGTGAGCTGCGGTGCCTCCAGGATTGAAAAGCTCTGCTCCTGAGTAATTCCCTGCTGTGATGGGGGTCTGGCATCAGCATCAAGCCCGGGTGAACAGCAGGGGAGGAAATGTATGCCTGGAGAAAAAGGATTAGGGATGACAGTGGGGAAAAGAGGATAGATGTGAAATAATGGGAGGCAGAATGAGAGAGCTCAGTGAAGCTGTGATGGAATACGGAAGGTCAGATTTGGGGGGAAATCTACAATCAAGGGGAAAACCTTTGTGGACTTCAGGAGGAAGCTGAAGTTCTCTCTCGGTGAGTGATTTGAGTCTCGGTGTGTATTTTGTATTCTGGAGGCCCAAGTGATTTACATAACTAATTCCCCTGCAGCAGAGGAGGGTTGCTGAACACCTCGGGGTTTATTTACCACGTGTACCCACGGGAGCACGATGGACCCATCAAATGGCTTCGTTTTACACAAATCAGGAGGAAAGAATCTGCCGGGCATCTGTCGAGGGTTAACCCCAGCTGGCGACTGAGCACTGCACAGGCACTCCCCCTTCCCCAGGGAATGGAATCCTGGGAGAGAATCCTGGGAGAGAATCACAGAGTCATTTAGGTTAGAACAGACTCTGAGACCACTGAGTCCAAGGAAGATGAGGAAGATCTTCAGGCACTCGTGTGAGTTGACTTTGGTCTCTCTTCAGCCAGAACCCCTCAAATCCTTGGCAGGATTATGTGATGGAGACAGAAACCACAGCTCTGTCCCTCTTGGGGGTGTCAGAGGTGACTTTTACACCTTCCCTGCCACCTTCACTGACCAAAACCTAATTTATTTCATCCCCTACTCTCCCTAGCCCCAGATAATGAACATCACCCAGTGGATTCTTGCCTGGCTCCTTCCTCTCCAGCAGGTTCCATGTGTGGCACACTGGGACTAACTGGGAGCTCCTGGCCAGCCAGATGGCTTCTCATGGGCCACCACTCCGGGGATGTGGGGAGAGAATCCCTCCACTGCTTCACCTCACAGCCCTGGAGCTGAGAGAGCCAGGACAGCTCCACAGCTGCTCCCCAGAGCCCTCCTGGTGAATTATTCACGCTCGGGCTGTCACTGCTGCTTTGCTTCATGGAATTAAAGAAACATCAGGTCCGGAGGCACATGGCTGGTGCTCCTGGCACTTCTGCCTGCTGGATGGGTTTTTAAGGACTCTTAGGGCAGCTGAGGAAATCAAATGGAGCCAGGGAGAGCAGAAAGGCGTGGGAAGCTTTGAGTCAGGGAGGTTTGTGGGTGGATGTGTGTGTAGGTGGATGGCAGAGCTCTCCCTTTCCCCGAGCTCCTCTGGAGCCAGGTGAGAGCTTCCTTCCTGGGGACCAGTTAGGGGATGAGCAAGCTCTGTGACTTGGTCCCTCTGTGTTATTCCAGCAAATACAGGAGGTTAAATGACATATTTCAGCATGGGCTCTGCTTCACAATTCATATTTTAGAATCACTCCCTATCAGCACCATCAGTGATGCAGATATTGAGTCACACTTCATCTTCATATGGAGCTCTGTTAGAACAGCGTTCTTCTAAAGGAGAGAGTGCGTGGATGTACCTGCTTTATTTGGTTTACCTCAAAGACAAAAAGGGGGGCTCAAAATAGAGCTTGGTCATTAGATTTTAATTGCACTGCCGTTTCTCACCCCAGGAAATATTTATTAACAAAAAATAATTAGCTACATCTTAATGTTTTTAAAGATATAAGAGACTTCTAGTTCAGTTTTCTGATTTTTTTTTGTTCTCAACCTATTTTTACTCCTCGCCTCTTGCTTAATGCTAATGAATAAAAGAGTAACTAATGGGAAAATTAACATCTTTGAGGGATGCTGAAAAACTCCAATTAAACAAACAAAATTCCATCATATTTAAATTGCAATTAAATTAGTATCTCCACAATACTGCAGCCTGTAGAATAACACCATTACTTTAGGTTAGAATTATTCAGCACACACCAACACCCTTTCTGTTTAAAACCTTTCTAGAAAGGATGATTTCCAGCCTCCATGGAAATTTTAAGCATTATTATAGAATCATGGAATGGTTTGGGTTGGAAGGGACCTTAAAGCGCATCCAGTGCCACCCCCTGCCATGGGCAGGGACACCTTCCACTGTCCTAGGCTGCTCCAAGCCCCATCCAGCCTGGCCTTGGGCACTTCCAGGGATCCAGGGGCAGCCACAGCTTCTCTGGGAATTCTGTGCCATTATTCCATTGCCCTTTCTCTCTGGGATGCTTTTTGCAGCAGCTGAAAGAGAATTGTCTTTGCAACCAGAGCTGCCTTGGGAATTGTGTAGCAGCCTGAGCTCTGCCTTGCCTTGGGAAGTTTGTATTTGTTCAGGGGACCTGGAAAGGGCTTGAAGAGATTTAGGGACCTGTATCCAAGTGGGAAGGTGCTGGAACTGGAAGGTTTTTATTCAGGGAAAGGAGCTAAGCTCAGGGTGAGCTCTCATAATGCCACCTATGATGTGCTGTCGCTCTGGGATTTAAACTGTCCTGGGCAAGGCACTGGATATTTGAAATGCAGAGGAAGAAGGAAAGAGAGTGGCTAATTTAAAGACCCCAAATATTCCTGGTAAAGCAAATTAATTCTTATTTTTTTTGGAGGAAAGGCAGGAGTGAATTTGCTAGATGTTACATTTTATATTGGTCCTATAAGAGCTATAAGTGATACAAGTGACACCTGTCACATCTACACTGCTCTAGATAGAACTTGCTCACTTTACCCTGCACTCCTTCAAAATGTCAGAGCAGAAATCACTTTTGTCACACTTGCTCTTTTTAGATGTGTGGTATTTCAATTTCCTCTTGTTTTAAACTGGGCTGGCTCCTTCTCACTCAGCAAAGATGAAAATAGAGGCTTGAACAGAAGGCTTTCAAAATGATACGTAGATGTCAGTGCCTGCTTCTATATAAAAAGTCACACATGAGCATGCACCCTTGTAAACTTCCATTTAGCAATTAGCTAAGTATTTTATTTTTCATTATTTCTTCTACTATAGCAAATTTATGTGGATAGCCATATCCATCCACTTCTCTGCATGACACGTCCGTTATTAACCTTGTTATCTTGTGATTGCAACACTTGATTTTTGCATCTTGGTTGGTTTGGGGTTTGGTTTGTTCGGGGTTTTTTTTAACTGAGCAGAATAGCATTTCTGCTCTTTCTAATAAGTTCTGCAGGGGAGGAGGTTATGATACATATGGGGATGATCTAACCAAATATGTCTGTTTTATTAACGAAGGATATTTGGATCCCTGCCGCAGGCTGGGCAGAAGAGTTTGGGTTCAAAAATATATTTAATTTCCATGAGCATAAGTATTTTTTTGCAGAGCTTGGTTTTGCTTTGCCTCCCTTACTCTGCTGGGATTTTGGACTTCAGGGCTCAATTCCTTGTGTGTCACCTGCAAATTCTGTGCCTGATTGCTTAACTAATTTAAATATACTGGAAAGATTATTAATGCCACTCCAGCTCGGGGAAGGAGACATCCAATTCATTCTCTCAGAGACTAAAAGACTCATTGCAAAGCAGTCTATTAAAGGCTTAAGTTATGTCCCTGTAACAGCTCTTTTGGGTTTGTGATTCCCTTGGATCTGTGGTATATTGACAAGGTTTTATAAGGGTTTTTTCACTGGCAGCTTTTCTACACGTCCAGTAGGTTTAAGGACTTTGAAATTCTAATTTTAATTATTGATTTGACTGGCTTACCGTGGTAATGATGGAATTATGCAATCCCTTCAATAAACCCAGCAGCCTTTTAAAAATACATGAGTTATTTCCAGGCCATATTTTGGGAAGCACTATTAATGAGGTGTGGCTTGCCCTTGCCATCAGTTTAGCTGTTTCATTTAAAAATGTTATTAGTTTAAAAGAGTTTTGGTTAGAACCTGTAGATCTAAGTCAATATTTCACAAGCTAAATAGAATCATAGCATGGTTTGGGTTGGAAGGGACCTTAAAGATCATCTCATTCCACCCCCTGCCGTGGGCAGGGACAGCTTCCACTGTCCCAGGCTGCTCCAAGCCCCATCCAGCCTGGCCTTGGACACTTCCAGGGATCCAGGGGCAGCCACAGCTTCTGTGGGTAAGTGGAGGGCAAAAATAGGAGAATACTCACCACACTTGGTTTCTGTGTTAACGCAAATCAATCCTGTGGTCATCAGCCACAACCAGCAGGTTCTGAGACTGGCACTGGAAATCACCACAAATGCATCCGTGCTGGCGTTTCCTTGTGACCCAGGAAGATGGATCACTGACTACTCTTTGAAAAAATCTTGACTTCTTGTATCAAATAATTAAGATCATGATAAACTGGAACAACAAATCCTGAGATCCTTTACTGACACCAAACAGGGCTTTAGTTCTGACATATCTCATCTGCAGCTCCACCAGTTGCTATCTACAGCTGGGAGCAACCACAACATTTGTTTTAGGGCAGGTGATGTGTGATGGCTCTCCTTGGACCTGGAGCAGAGCATGTTCCATAAAAAAAATACAAATTTAAAATCGGTGAGTTATGCTAAATTCCACAAGAGTTAATCTTTTTTCTTGTTTAGTAGCTCAACCCAAAGAGTGCTGAGGTCTGGTTTCAGGAGTTTCCTGCTTTGCCAAGATTCAGCTGCCACAGCAATCTGTGTTCAAGAGCTCAGCAACATCCCTCATCTCTCCACTAGTGTGGAACACGGGGATAAAACTCCTCTAAAAAATTCACAGCATTTCAGTCAACTCTAACTCTGCCTTGTCATCTCCTTTAATTTTTTTCCAATGCAGTAAATGTTTAAAATAACCCAATGAAATAGGAAATACTGGCCACTTTCTGCTGCTGCTCTCAGTCAGAGTAGTCCATGGGGGTTACCTGGAATGAAAGAAAGCTCAGACAGAGACACAGAGCCAGACTGGTGTCCAAACTCAGCAAGCTCCTGATGGAAGAAAATTAGAAAACTACCCACTCCACAGCAGTACTGTGCATTTATTAGCTGTAAATGAGCAGGGATACCTCCAGTTTATTTTTACCAGTGACTCCTGACCTGTCTTAAGTGAGTTCTTCCCATGGAAAAAGTTAATTGAATCCACATTCATGTAGACTATTTCCACGTCTACTGGTTAATCCATTTGTCTTTTTAAAACACTCCTCTGATAAAGGTTCAGAGAAATCATGAGAAAAGAAAGAAAGCAAACACACAGGAAGATATAAGATTTGTGGAAGGAGCAAGTGAGGACAGAGACTTTGGAGTGAGCTGTTACATCCTTGATATCATAATATTCTAGAACATTTTTTTTACTTTTCTTATATTAAATTTCACCTGATAGCTGAGATTCTAGCCACAAAAATCTAATTACAAGGCAGAAAAGAAGAAAGTGATGGAGTTTCGTCTATGTCCTTAATCACTCTTTGATTTTTATCGAGCCAAGGCATAACAAACATCACCTGCAATTATCTCCCACGCAGAAAGATGACTTCCTTTTGTCAGGAATACCTGTCAGCCAGACCCAGGAGCCCTGGGTTTTTATTACTCGGGGCTCCAGGAACACCTGCGTTTTCTTGGCAAGCTCTGGAGATGAAAATGTTTTAACAGTGTTCGTGTTAAGAATTTCCTCTGCAGTCCTGAGTGCCTCATTGATCTGGTAGCTGTAAAGAGAGAAAAATTAAAAGAGCTGCTGACTGATTTCTTTTCCCAGCATTGAGGATCTCCTGCTCTTCGTCACAAGTTTTAGCTTTATTAAATTAGCTGTAAGTCCCCACTTTTGTTATTTGTGTGAAAGCCAAACCCCCTAAAGATTTGGACAGAAAGCTACAAACGGGGATTTGTGTTCCTTACAAAATGCTGATTTTTTTTCTCTTATGTGGAAGAAAAATGTTAATTATCACTAACAAAAGGGTTTTTTTAAATTTCCATTTGAAATCAGTATATTTCAACTGGCTTCAAGGAGTTGTTCCTCCTCATCCTCTGGGCCTGGGAGGTGAGGAAGCAGTGCAGGAGGAGTATCCCGACACATGAGACACAGGAAATATCCCTCAGCCCCACAGCCAGATGATGCTGGAGCTTCTCTTTTTTTCCGTGTACACTTTTTGGAACGGAAACAATGTCTTCAAAAATGGCTTCCAGTGCAGAGAAATTGAGGTTGTCTTAATGCAAATCCTCTGCAATGTTTCCTCATTTGCAAACAGTGCTGTTGCCTTGGATTTCCAGCCACCATCATTCCTCCCCTCTGGACTTTGGCTTCTCCCCCTTTTTGATCCGAGCTCTGTACGGTCACAGTGGATTTTGAATTTATTTTCTTCTAAACTTTCTAGCAGACCTTCTGACATTTCTTCCTTGTTAGTGGAGGGAAGCAACCAAAACTCAAATCTCTGCTACTTTCCTTCATTTTTCCCCCTCATCAGACCTCTTTAACATCTGACACTTTGTCTTTGATGCCGACTTGAGGGAAGGGAAGAGCATTCCAATGAGTGATGTTGGAGAGCACACACACGCAGAATAAAAAGTTCAACCCAATTAGTCTAAACTGCAAGTCTGTCCCTCAGGAAATCCTCTAACACACCCTGGCAGGGCAGAGATTCCAGTGCCAGCAAACCCCTTCAGATCATGGCATCACAGAATGGTTTGGGTTGGAAGGGACCTTTAAAGGTCACCTCCTTCCCTGTGTCTTACTCGGAGGTGGCAACGGGATTGAAAGGACAGAAAATCCAAATCTTTTGCTCTCAAAAAGCTGGACAATTTCTGCCCATTATTTTCATGTAGTCTTTGGAATGATTTCCAAAGGGGAATCTCTTAAGAATTTGCCCGTTTTAGGGATAAGTGAAAACCTGCCTTAAAAAGATTTGTTGGGTTGTTGCAACTGGAGGAAATGAAAAAGCAATGTTGAAACAAACTTGGGGGCTTTATCAACAAACAGCTTGCTTGGTCTAATAAACTGAAAGTGTAATTCCAGAGCCAGCCCATTCCCTTTGCAGCAGGGACACCCAAGCCCTGTATTCCCAGGCTTCCCAAAGCAGGATAAAAGCTCATAATTATCCACGGAGTCAGGAATCAGCTAAAATCAATATTTTTATTTTAAAATGTGCTTTGGGAATTTTTTCTTTTCTTTCTAAGCTTCACAGGATGAGGCCTGCACTGCCAAAGCCCAGCTTTAAGATGATTTTTTCTGACAAGACATGCATCACTGAGAACATTTGTCTGTAATGGAAGTGATGGCACAGGTTTATGGCACTGTGAACACAAACCTGCACTGACAGTGGCTCAGAGAAATGCTCTGTGTTCCACACGGATGTTCCTCAAAAGCCATTTTGACTCTGTGACACCCCATGAGGGTTTAACCCACGACGAATTTCAGCCAAATGGTGTGATTTTCCAGCATTTAATAAAATAGTCTGAGCTGTGGTGGCACAGGGGATGAGCAGTGTGTAAAATCCCTGCTGTGGATGGTGATCCTGGATGGAGCAGCAAGTATTTACTGCCTTTTTTTCCTCAGATCCTATAAGGTGTAGGGGCTGTAATTGGTGAAGTCCTTTTTCCATTCCTAAAAGGCCCTTTTCAGCCTTAACTTGCTCCCAGTTATCCACAGAGATCCCACAATGAGGAAGGAGGTAAAAAAACCACTCTCTCCTCCACCCTTGAGCTGAGAACAGGAAAACTGGACTTGTAATCTTGTTCCTTCTTCTTACACCTCTCTCTTTCCTGAGCACAAGAATAACCCTGGCTGCTGTAATTGTTCTTGGAAAATTACTACAGACAGACAGAGATACAGACAGAAATACTGATAAATCCATGAATATTCCAGGATATTAACTTTATCCACCAAAGGACAGGATTAGTTGCTGTGCAGCTTTATTAAGCACTGTGTTGGATGAAAAAGCTGTATTATAATGTGGGTGAAAAACAGCACAGGACCTGCAATAAAAATTCTAAGAGGCAATACATTATCCAAGCAGAACTTTATATATTTTAAGGGATTCTGGTAATGAAGTGCTTCATCTCATTTCCTTAATTTTTTAATTGTCCCAGTGTAAGATGCTATACTTGGCATGTAGAGAGAGCCAAGGAGGTGTTTTCTGATAATCTGATTTTCAGAATAACATGGAATATATATTTTCATTACCCAGCTCCTGGGTCAGGAGTATCATATTAGCTCCAAGACAAATTAAGAGAAGGATTTTAGCTGTATGGGTATTAAAGGAGCATGGATTCTAAGAAGGACTGGGTTTGTGTGAGCACCTGTAGTTATAGGCAATTATGGACTTGGAAGAGTGGGAACTGGGAATAGTGACACACCTTACAAAAACAATGTCCTGCTCAGACTTACAGCCATCCTAGCAAAATATATTCTAATTATATCCTTGGATCACTTGGGATGTCTCCTGACTGCAACCACCCCGTTCATCTGCTGCTGCCTCCACCAGAGGAAACCGCTTTGAAATATTACTAAATTCTCCTTTGGTGATTTACTGAATTTACAGGGGAAGGGCTTGATGGGAATTTTTTTCAAAAAGAACAATATCCTTGTTCTGTTTTCTCTAAAACTGCTCCTCCTGAGCTGGCTGCCTCTGGTAGCCCTGAGCATTTCGTTCCCAGATGAGTGTGGCAGCGTTGCTTCTTTCCGCAATGCTGCGGCACAAAAGGCACAAGCAAAATGTGGTCTTTTCTAATAGGATCTGAAAAGCTGCACTCTCTGGGTTAAGGTTGCTTTTTGACTAAAGAAAAAAATCTCATAGGTAAGAAAGACATGACAAAGAAAAAGGCTTTCTGAGCTGATACACTGGAGAAAGTGTTCAGGAACAGTTAATCCCCCAAAAGATATTTCTTGAGCAATTCTGGCAAGATTAGACAGAAAAGGCTATTACTTATGTGTCTTGCTGTTATCTGCAGCATGGGCAGGAGTTGTCAAGACACAAGTCTACTGCATTTCAATATTTTAGGTCATTCTTTATGCTGGAATCAGGATTATTTCTCGTTCATGTCACTTCTATCCCCTGTTCATTACTTGCTTTAGACATCCATCCCTATAGCACACAGTATTTAAGGCTGACCCTGAGCTTGCTGGAGTAGAAAGACTTATGTAAAGACCAGTGGAAAGAATTTGAGGGCTTTTAATTAAACCTTGTTAAGCTTTTCAACAAGCAGGGAAAACTTCCCAAACAGGCAAAAATAATTGGCTTTAGTTGCCTTCCTGCATTAATTGGGAAAGAGGGAGTACTTCCCAAAGTGGCAGACCACAAATCAAGCTATGAAACTCAAATATTTAATGTATTTATACTGAATAAAATGAAAAAGTCAACCCAACAGTCAGTTTGCAGTCAATCACTCAGGACATTGAGATTTGTATGATCTCAGTCACCCTAAAGCAGATAAACCAGCACATGGAGTAAGCCACTATTTTCTCTTGATGGGATTGAAAGATGAGTGACAACCAAGCCCTGTAAGTGCCTGATTTAAAGCCTTCATCATCCCCAACACATCTTTCTCAGCAAAGTGTCTGCCAGCCTAAAGGGTTTTCTCCAATCAATTTTTACATTAGTTGGTGATAATTGAAAATCTTCAACACGTGTCTGGGAAGATCTCTCCATCTTTTTGTTCTTCAGGGGAAAATGAAGAGTACATGCCTCAGGCTGGGTCCTTGTGTGTGTCATATCTGCTCCAAGGAGTGTCCTGTGACCATGGCCAGCCCTGTACAAGGTGTAATAAACACCCTGATCACCACGGAATTCACCATGGAAAATGGAATTTGGTAAGATGCTCTATGTCTTAGCTGAGTAGATGTATTCAGGGATAGGAAAGTAAGACCAATCGAAATTTGAAGGCCAGGCTGGGACCCCTTTTAATCGTTTGACCTGTTACTGCTTAGAAATGCTAAAGGAAGCACATTGATCCTTTCTGTGAACTGTGACACGTTTCAGAATGGGAGTAGTTTTGTTCTTGCACTTTCAGTTTATTTATTGCCCCAACAGCCAGAATTATATACAGTCATGGATTTCTTGGCACTCTAATTCTTAAAAAATTAGTTTCTGCTCATAAACATGAACAAACTTCCTAAATAGCCATTATTTCTTTAACAGAGACAATTTTACATTTGTATGGCCTTTGTTCTTAGCTGTGACTTTTAAGTGCAACAAGACTGTAGTAGGTAAGATATGTTACAATCTTTAGAGCTAATTTAGTTAGTTGATTATAAATGTTCAGCTTCTTATCATAAAATTATCAGCCTGGAAATAAACACTCTGTAGCCAAGGTAATCATTCAATATTTCATAAACTGTGTAGGCATCTGCTGCCATTATAATTCAATGAGAGTGGAATTTCAAAGAGCATTTTGGATAAGGGCTGATACACACCCAGGTGGTTTGTGCAATACAGACATGCAAGGGAAATTTTCCAGCTCTGAGGAATAAAACAGGATTAGGAAGCCATAACAAATGATCCAAAATAGGGTAGAAGTCCCAAACATCATCTCCAGTGTAATACAGGCTTAGCCAGCAGACTGGTTTAGAAACGACTCTCTCTTCTCTTAACAGCCCAAAGATATTCACCTCCTTCCTGTGCCTCCACCTTTCCCTGTGGCTGCCGTAACATTAGAAAACTGATTTTCGATGTGATTTATCTCCTAGACTTGAAGAACCACAGTGAAATCAGCTTGGTGTCCGTGAACCATCAGGAATCCAGGGAAACAACACTCAGACGTTGTGGGCATCTCGTGTCAGACCGGGCTGCAATCCAGAGGTTTGATTTCATTTAACAAATCCAAATTACACACTTTGATTTGGGCCCATCCAAACCTTTTGCTTTCGTTTAAAAGGTTAAAACCAAATGTTTTGCTGTATCCATGCTGCCTTCAACTTTCCGTTCTGCAAATCACTCAGCTTGCTGACTTCTCAGCTGGACTTAGGCAGAAAAACATCAGGCTTTTCCACCGAGTGGAAAAAGAGCTGGGGAAAAAAAATTGCTTATGCTAAACCTAATTGGCAGCAGGGAATAATATCAGATTTCTGAAAAAAATGTTTATGTATGACAACCCTTGCTGCTTAACTGGCAGACAGGCTGAAAAATGCAGCTGGATGAGCTGTGTCAGACTTTTCAGTTGGACAAACCCGGGACAAACACTTCAGCAGGTCCTGCTGCCATGGGACAAGGGGTGATGGCTTGAAACTGAAGGAAGAACAGTTTAGATCAGATTTATGGAAGATTTTTTTTTTACAATGAGGGTGGGGAGGCCCTGGCACAGGGTGCCCAGAGAAGCTGTGGCTGCCCCTGGATCCCTGGAAGTGTCCAAGGCCAGGCTGGAGAGAGTTGGGAGCAGCCTGGGACAGTAGAAGGTGTCCCTGCCCATGGCAGGGGGGGAATGAGGTGATCTTTAAGGTCCCTTTCCAACCCAAACCGTTCCATAATTCTTTCATTCTCTGTGTCCCAAACTCCTGACTTTCCTAAATAAAGTGGCACTGGTTGGCACAGATGCTGGATGAGCAGCAGGGAGCTGACTGAGGAGCAGGGCACCCAAATCTTTCCCAATCCTGCTACAATTCTGCTGAATAACCAGAACCAGGAGCTTTCCATGCCCCAGCTGCAGCTCCCCCACGGCAGCTGAGGAGCACACATGTCCTTATGTAAAGGCTTCTGCTATTTAAGGAGTGTTCCACTGTACACAGAAGAATTCCTCTGTGCCACTGCATTTTCCTGCCTCTTCAGTTCACGGGAGGATTTCAAATGGCAGCACCTCTGTGGTCTGTCAAACCTCACTGTGGTCTTCTTCCATATGGAAGCAGTCAAATGTGTTGAATGTAATTAAGTTCGTGTTTAAAATTAGAATGAGAAGTAATTGACAGTGAAAATCTGGGAAATATTTCAGACAGAAAAGAAGTGGGGAGTTTTGCTTTCCCATAAACTTCCTAAGAGCTTAAATGTCACTGTGCTGTAGGAGACTTCGGGTAAAATGTTATGTTTGATTCTCGAAAACCAACACGAAAATGGTATTTGGAAATGGGAATGTTTTTGTTTTCACAATGAAATCCTCAGCAAACATTATCCTCTTCTCCTCGGATTTGTGTGACAAGTCTCACTGGCTCAAATCAAACATGTTTATTTCCAGAGAACCCTTTCAAGAAAATTCTTTTGAAATGAGTTGACTTTGGTTGTTATCCTACCCTTTTTCATATTTCATTAACTTGACTTTTAACAGCTGGTGTTTAATGAATAATTACACAGTAATGAAAAATACATCTTGCATTTAAAGAAAGCTTTATGCAGATTTGCTAATCAATTTAGACACTGTATCTTATTTGTTTATAGTACATCTCCCAATTGGAGAGTAATTATCAAACTTTGTGTCTATATTTAACTGTCTAAATTGAAGGAAATAAAACAGAGTCGAAGCAACTAATTGTCAGTGTTACCAACCAATTAGTATTCGGAAAGATTATTCTGTTAAAGCTTTTCCATCCCGTATAACTCATCTGAAACACCCTTGGGCTTTGGTGTTCTGTCCATACTCTCCAGATATTTTTCAGCTCTAGAAGCAAATTGTGGAAGAATGGGACTGATAGGTCCCTTCGGCTATGGACATGAAAATTTTAGGGAAATAAGTGAAATTACAGATTAATTCTCAGCTAGTCCCTTATTTCTTCTACCACCTGAGATGGGCTGCAAGGACTGACGGTCCTCTTTTAAAAAACAGATATTGTAGCTGATCCAAGGAACTGATAGAAAAAATACTGCATATAGTGGTTTTTTTGATTTACAGCAAAAGTAAGAGAGAAAAAGGACTTGTACTGTTGCTGCTCTAAAATGTGTTGCTGATATTCTACATGACATCGAAAAGCACTTTTAAAAGGTCATTTAGCACATTAAATAAATGTAACTGGATGAGTGTCTATACCAAGAAATCCAGACAAATTCAGCATCGTGTTCTAAAGAGCAATAACCTCTTGCTTCCTGGTTATGAAATGAATTTAAATAAAAACAAGTGAAAGATGGAATTTTCATCCTTTGGGCTGCCATGCTTGACAACCACCTTATCTTCCATATCATGGGGGTTTTACAGTCCCTTAAAATGTTCTAAGAAAGAAAGATTAAAAAACTTGAAAACCACCTTATCTTCCATATTATGGGGGTTTTACAGTCCCTTAAAATATTCTAAGGGAGAAAGATTAAAAATAAAGAAGGAAAAGCTCCTGGTGTAACATCAGATGGGACACAACAGATATGGAAATCAGTGTGTGTAAATCAGTGTGTGTCTGGAATGACAATAACAGTTGACCTAATGCAATATTACTCCAAATACAACTATGCAGCTTAAATGAGCCACAAATGTGACATTTCTCAAAGTCTCCAGGAATGCAGCATTTCCCAGTAAAACCAGAATTTTCTCAGAAGATGAATTCAGAAGAATTCCAAGTTCCAGGATTCCCTGGAAAAGATGAAGAGATGTGCTCAAGCAGTGCACCAGGCACCAGGCATGGATGTCACTGATTAATCACAGGCTCAGGGGATATTGCTGCCACCCTGAGCAAAAGTGATGCCCACAAGGAAATGGATCCAAAGGAAGGTGTCAGACTGCCCAAACTCCAGAAATCGCTGCTGTTGGGCTCTTCCTCCCTCTCCTGGGGAGGTGCTGGGATTTCCAGGTGGTAAAAGTTTGGGCACTGAGCAGCAGGCATTGAAAAAGCAGTGGCTGCTCTCTGGAGGCACTGGACTTGCTGCCCATGGGGGAGATGCTGCTTCTCTTCTTTCCCATGGCAGGGAGCACGGTGGGGTTCTTGGGGTGTCCTGTGCAGGGCCAGGAGCTGAACTTGATGATCCTTGTGAGTTCCTTCCAACCCTGGGTATCCTGTGACTCTCTGATTCCCCTGGATCCTCTTGCATCACTGTACTCTCAGAAGAGTAAAGGCCTGGTTTTGACCTGTTAGCACAGCGTAAAACATGGAAAACTCTGACCATGTCACCTTTAAAGCATGTGTGTGAAACTGTCTTGAGGTCAGTGTCTTTGGAGCTGCCTGCAGGTTATTTCCAAGAAGTGGGAAGATTTTAGGAAAACACTGTGCTCCACTCAGCTCCTGTAGCACTCGACAGGTTTTGTGTGCCATCAAGTAAGATCACTCCATACAAGCAAAATAAGCCCTGCATGTGCAGTATGAATATAGGATGTAGTGGGAAGAAATGCCTTTTTTATTTATGAGTTGCTACTTCTGGCTGAAGACACGTGCAGTGCAGTAGGGGTGGCTGTCATGGGACAACTGGGGATAGAGCAATCCAGAGAGATGAGGATTGATCCAGATGGATTTGGATACAGAAATAGGAGGGGAGATGTGGTAATTGCAAGTGGTGAATCTCTGGGCTGCCTGTTTCCCTGGTTGCTCTCTCAGTGACAAATCACTTTAGGGAGGAAATCTAACAGTTCGTGGCATTCTGCCTACAGGGAGCAACCTATGGAGATGGGAAAATGTCAATCCCTGCCAAGGAATCCTTAACCCTTCTCCAGGAGGGAGGAGTGTTAATTGCTAATGAGAGCAGGGCCCTGAGCAAACCTCCCAGTCCATTTCGCTTGCATCATCTCTTGAAGATTTGCTAAAGGCTCTTCTGCCAGCTCTGGGAACACGGAGCCTTTGATCAGGGTGGGAAGTGTTGGATGTCTCCCTGTCTGACCCTGGGTGAGGCCAAGCCCAGTCCCCAGGACCCTCCCTGGGGCAATTCTGGCCTCCAGCTCTGCAGAGGACTGAGGGGAGATGTGTCAGTCCCAGCAGCTGAAATGAGATGCCCACAGAGATATTGGGTGGGTACTCTTTGTTCTACCAGGCATCCTCCCAAACTCATCCCACTTGGTGTTTATTAGCTCCATGCTCCTGTGTTCCAGACTGGGTTATGGAAAGAGA
Source organism: Pachycephala philippinensis (assembly GCA_013397055.1). Lineage (NCBI taxonomy): Eukaryota > Metazoa > Chordata > Aves > Passeriformes > Pachycephala > Pachycephala philippinensis. The sequence goes on along the minus strand of VWZT01012386.1, from coordinate 222,696 downwards.
GCATGAAAATGGAGAAATCGAATGGAAAGGTGTCTCCCTGGGGCAATCCTGGCCTCCAGCTCTACAGAGGACTGAGGGGAGAGGTGTCAGTCCCAGCAGCTGAAACGAGATGTCCACAGAGATATTGGGTGGGTGCTGTTTGTTCCACCAGGCATCCTCCCAAACTCATCCCACTTGGTGTTTATTAGCTCCATGCTCTTCTGTTACAGACTCAGTTATGGAAAAGAGCATGAAAATGGAGAAATCTAAAGGAAAGATGTCCCTGCCTGTGGCAGGAGGTTGGGACTGGATGATCCTTATGGACCCTTCCAACACAAACCTCTCTGTGATTCCATGGTAGGATCCCATTCTGTGAGACTCTGTGCCAGGCTCATCCAACTCACACGAAGGATGGAAAAGCCTTTTCTGGCCTCAGAGCACAGAGGTGGCTCACAAAGTCCTCACTTGTCGTTCTTGGTCCTTAAAAATATCTACAGGGAAAAAAAGGAGAAGTAGGCCATGATTTGCTGCTCATATTTGTGGCGAGCCACAGACTTCAGTGTGCAAGATCAAATATGTCAGGCTTGTTTGAGTATGAAATCCAGATAATATCCCAACAAGAGCCATGAAAACAACTCCAACTGTGCTGTGATTTGACTGTCCCATGATGGGTACGTGAGAGTACAACCCCTGTGCTCAGGTGACACAACAGCAGGAGGGAGATCTGCTCTCCAAACCCAAACCCAAACCCAAACCCAAACCCGAGCCAAGTGCAGAGGCAGTAAATCAGCCTAGAGCCAAAGGAAGGATGTGATGAGGCATGAACCCCAAAATCTGGTCATTCTCTGTGAGGACTCTGGCAAAATCACCCTTCAAGCAGCCAGCTGAGGTGATGTGAGGTGTATTAGTAAGCTCTAGGCAAAGTTGCTTTAAATCTACCAGGTTAGAACTTTCTGCACAAAGCTTATTTTGTTCATACATCCTCCTTACTTAGAAACGGATCTTAAACAGACACACTGCAATTTTAAAGACTTCTATAATAATTTATGTGCCACAAACAGGGGAGATTGCCAAAAGGGTGAATCATTTTATCTTGCTTGCAAGTGGTATAAGGTAAATGTGAAGTTATGAGGTATTATAACACTGTTATGTGTCAGGAGCTTGATGCAGGATGAGATTTCATGGGAAACGGTGCTAATAGTGTGGTAATTGCCAAAATAGATGAAAGGCTTAGAGCTGGCTGCAGCAGGAGCAGAGGGGAAGCCTGTCAGAGGAGCTGCTGGGAATCAGACACACAAATCCCGCTGAAATGCAGTGGATTTAGGATGTCTGATTCTGCTGCAGCTCCAATAAAAATCCCAGCCTCGACAAAGACAGCGATGATGGATCTTTTACACTTGCAAGGTGTGTGATTTGGGATGGGTCCCGCTGCAGTGGGAGCTGTGACAGCTCTGAGCCCTGCAGGAGCTGCCCTGGAAAAGCTGCTGGGAAAATGCCAGAGGCAACCAGGAGCTTCACTTCCTGCGGAGACCAGTTTGGGATGGGCAGGGACAGCGTGTTATCTGAGCACAGGCATTAAAACCCAGCCCCTGAAAGTGGCAGCAAGAGGTTCAGGGAAAGCAAAGGGCTTTAGTGGTGAAGGCAGCATCTCCTGGCCTTGGTTCTCCCTCACCTCTGTTTAAGTTGGGGAAAATTGTAATTCTCACTAAGAGTGTTAAGGGAAAATACTTGGAGGGCTGAGGTGTCATACAAAGCCCAGGGGAAAATCCATAATCATCAGGAAATCCCTCAAACCAGGGCATCTCTCATCTCAGCTCCCTGCCAGAGCTCCAGAACAAGGGAAAGAGCCTCCTAATTGCAGGGAATACCCCAGGAAATTGGCCCTTAGCTCCTAATCCTGAAAGCTGGTGACTTCCATGCTTATCCCAAGAAAGGCTCAGTGTTGCTTAGCTTATTTTTCTCTCATGCTTCCACTTGATTCCAGCTGGTTTTGTGTGCAAACAGGGCTTCCAGATGATATTTAATGACTCAGATTTTGTCATCTAGTGCCATTCTCACCCCTGAGGGTGACTGAGACCTCCTTTGGGGCTGTGGAGGGGTCGGGGGGCAGCAGAGACAGCCTGGAAGGACTGAAATAGCACAAGCGCTTCGTTTGGGCACCCAAATTGCTCCCACAACTTGAAAAAAAAAATAACCATGGTAATTTTTGCAAGGAGAAGACCCTTGAGGAGTTACCAAGGCAATGCCAACCCCCTGGATAACTCTGGAAGCAGCAGCAGCAGTGAGCTGGGGCAGGGTGAAGCTGCACGAGTCCCTCAGCCAGGGGAGGGACAGATCTCTGTGCTCTTGGATGCTTCTCGTGCTGCAACTTCTCCTCCCCTCACACATGATCCCTTCGAGCCCCCTTCACCTTCTCTCTGGCTCTTTGGGGACGCCACAGAAATCCAGTGTTAATTCCTTTGTGCAGCAATCAGATGGGTCAGGTCTGCCACGCTGAGCAAGATCAGGGGCAAAATGATGAAGGAGAAAGTGAAACCCACCAAAGTGGGACTAAATCCCATCTAAAAGCACACCTGATGATTTGGTTTTGGTTTTGGTTTTGGTTTTTTTGAAATCCATTACAATGTTGAAGTTGAATATCCAGCGGTGTGGTGATGCTGTCACGTTTTTAAGAACACACCATGCCAGTTGTTTCAGGGTTGTATCCCAGCATCATTATCATCATCATCATCATCATCATCATTATCATCATTATTATTATTGTTGTTGTTGTTGTGGTTGTTGTTATTGTTATTATTTAATAAGCTCCTTCAGCCTGAGTGTTCACAAATAAATAAACCAACAGATTAAGGGCAAAAACAATCCCCCTAAGAGGATGTGCTCCATTTGCTCCGGTCAGGTGTTGCTAATAATAGAAGTATCATGGAGTGATTCCAAGTGCAGCAGAAAGGTTGGATGCTTGAGTGCACAGGGCAGAGGATCCCGGCCGGACACTGGAATCACATCCTCTCCAATTGTCTGGGGGAGGGAGGAAGCAGCCCTGGGACTCCCTCCCTGAGCAGCAGGGCTTTAACAGCATTTCAGTGCCTGTCTTTGGGGAAGGGAGCGTTCCCTCTGAAGAATTACCTCTCCAAATGACAGGCACAATATTTATTCCTCAGAAAATGTGCGTTTAAGGAGCTCAGCTGGCTGCCCTCTGCTCCGGCAGCTCCAGGAAAGGCTCCCTTGCAGGGCACTCTGCTTCCCGGGGATGCCAGCCGCTCCTTCGCCACTGCTGGCTCTTTTCCACCTATTTGCTTACTCTTTTCCATCCCAGTTAGCTCTGCGTAGCCTGGAGGAAGTGAACTAGATTCTCTTTCTGGGGCATCATCAAAAGAAATGTTTACGGCATGGCAGACAATCACATCTGTGTGAATCTGGTGGCCTCACATGTGCGCTGCTGTGGCCGGCAGAGATTTGATTTTCTCTGAGAGCACGGGGAAAAAAGCATCCAGTGCCCCCCACCCCAAGCCCAGGACCACTGCACAAACCCTGGCCAGGCATCAGCACTTTCTGTCTGCTTGGAAACAGAAGCATTTGAACTGAGAGTAATTAAAGTTTATATATCCCAGGGTTCCATTTAAATCGTGTTTCGAAACAATCTTCCTCTGAAACAACCTTCATCAGTCTTCCTCCATCGGCTGCCAGATTATCTGCTGCCATATGTAAGAGAAGTTTGTATCTGCTTGGAACAGATGTGTCAGCCAGAATATTAAAATATTCAAAGTAATATCCAGTTAACATGCGTATTTCCTGAGGCAGAAAATATTTTTCCTGTTTCATAAGGCACCAAATCGACTCTCAGCAATCAAACTTCACTGATAGAAATAAGAATTCATTTTCCATCCAACTCCTTGATTTCCAAATATAGTTTTCCACACAAACCCTCCTTTAGAGCAGATATGATGCCTGTCAACAACTCAGTCCAGTTAAAGCCAGGCTGGCTCAGTGCTGGAGCATCCACGTGGAACCCACTCCCCTTTTCTGGAATTCCCACCCAAACTGGCCAAAGAAATAGGCACATGCCAAAGTGGAAGCTTTCACTCACGTTTATTGGTTTGAACCACATCGAAGCTGTATTTTACCATATGCACCCCCTGGGTTTAATCATAATTTTAATGAGTTTCTGTTTTACAATATTTGACTTTATATCTGATGCCTAAAGAGGCCAACCTAGAAACAGAGACTGGACAGGAGGAAGGGAATAAAGGTGGATATTTATTTGAAAGGCCTTCAGAGGCACACCCTGGGCAGGCCAAAGGCTGCACCCAAGATGGACCCCGAGTCACGAGTTCTTCACACTTTTAGAGCTTTGCTCCATTTGCATCTCAACCCAATTTCACCAATTAAGCTTTAGCTAATGATGGAATTTCCCCTCAGCTTGCCCCCCTTCTCAAGATGCTGGGTTACACATTTTGGGCCTAGGCCGGGCTGGGTGTCCTTGGAGAGCAGCCTGGAGAGGCTTTGTTCTGTCTGTCTCAGCATGAGAGAAGAGCAGCTCCCAGGCTGCAGGACACTGCAGAGTTACACACTGGGAATGCAGGATCTGAAACATATAAAAGCTAAAACATAAGGCATCATATCAATAAGAATTTGGTTGGGGCTGGGGGACATGCTCAGCTTCCAGGTGGTGCCAGCAAACTCTTCTCTCCTGTGGGGTAAAGCAACGATCAGGGGTTCACAGACACACATCTCAGGGAGGTTAGACATTGGATTATCACATTTAGAAGGAAAATCACTAATTAGTCTCAAAGGCAGTAAGTTTATGACCTCAAAGTTTATAAGTTTATGACTTCACCAAAGGCTGGTGAGGCAGATACAGGACACAGCACCAGGGGATGTGGGGTGTGTGAGGTACCCGGGAACTGAGCAGCCACATCATCTCCTGTGGGGATAGACAGGGACAAATATGGGAGTGAATCTGGTGGAAAAGACAGGTAAATGTGTCGTATATGAGTGGCAGTGAAATTATTAGGTGGGGAAAAGTCACTTTAGCAGGCAAATTTTAGGCTTTGCTAGGATCCAGCATTCCCACCTTTCTGCTAGTAATGTGTGGGAAACAGAGGTGTAGAAACTTCCACAAGCACAAATGAGTTTAATTTACAGCCCCGGAAAGAGCTTGGGTTGATGTAATGATAAAAGTATAAAGATCTTAAGCAGAAGAATTATAAACCTATGTTTCTATAGTTATAAGTAAGAAAATGTATTGGGTGATATGGTGAAGGGTTTTAAGTATAGTAATGTGATTTTATAGTTTAAGTTAAGAATTTAGATGTTATAATAGAAGTATCTGTGTGTACGTGAGCTAATAAGATATTGGTTGAGAAACAGATGCAATGCAGTGAAAAATACCAAAGGTGATAGGTTATAAAATGAAAGTTTCGTGTTAATTGCTTATTGGACCAGAAAGTTATAAATTACCATGTAACTCTGAAACCCGTCACTTTCTTCAGTTATGGCAACTTGTTATTAAATTTCAGCTTCTGAGACTGATGCCTCATTTGATTTTCGAGTGATAAGTCGTAAATAATAGCGATAGTCCCATCTCTTTAGATCATGCTCTGACAGTAATACTCAACTATTTGACTTTCCTCCCACCAAGAAATTGACTGCACATGAAGGTTTATTTTACTTCTAACTCAGCTGGAGTGTAAGCATTCCAAAAGGGTTTATTTCCATGTGCTCAGCGTTAGAATGCGATTCCTCTTACAACTCTGTTTTCCTTGTGTTTTGTTTTATTTATTGGAATTATGTGCGGTTTATTCCACCTGTGCTTCGTTGGAAGAGCAGCACTGCTAACTGAGAGGCTGTTTCCACTTTTACTGGAAAGGCTTTTCTGAATATTACCTTTGGATTGGCAAATTTTCAGTAATTTGCACTCTCAGCAACACATTGCTATGAAAATTGGATTTGGGCAATGGACACTCCCTGAGCTCCTTTGCTTTCAGTGTAATGACTTTAGCTGGAAGTTGAGCATACATCATCCTCCCAGCCACTTCTTTCCTGCTCAGCACCAGCTGCAGATTGGGGGTCCCAATCTTTTAACCCTTATTCGTGGGAAAATCCCATCACTTTGATCGACTTGCAGAGCTTGAGAATTTAGGCCTCCATTAAGAGACTGCTGTGAAAATTAGGGAATAATTTAATTGTGCTTAGGCCGCAATGTGACCCCATTTTTTTTCAAATTACAGCTCCACGGTACAAAAACTTTCCATGATTTTTTGGGGTTTCTTTCTGTCCTCGAGCCCTGGATTTGTACCTCTTAAAAGTATTGAGAGACATGTGAAGGATGGTTTTAGATTAAAATGAAAGAAGGTAGAAAAGGAATGGTGGGTGTTGATTTCAAAGCCTGAAAGGAGAGATAAATGTAAAACACTTTCTCCATTCCCACGCCATCAAATACCCAGGAATAAATCCCATCATGGATCCCATGCTGTCACTGAAGGAAAGATCAGAGGGGTGTGTCTGTCCTTCCTGAACCTACTTAAAAGTGGAATTTACCTCCTTAGCCAGCTGAAAAAAGGGAATTGTTGCAAATGACATTTTTCAGCTGTCCCCTGCCTTTGGATGGGGGGACATTATTGATGTCCAAGTCATGGAGCCTGAGGATCCAGGACAATTAGTTCAGATTTTCAAGTCTCTCACAGCAGTGAGATGTTTTCTGCCTTAGACTTAATAAGATTAATTAATCTTGGTAGTCATCCCTCAGGAAATATTTGTTAGGAAAACAAAGAAAAATATCTGTGTCCACTTCTGTGGGGAAAGTTCTTCCTGTAAACAAACACACTTGCAAGTAACAGAACTTAATTACTTCTCCCAAAGCCTCTGAAATCCTTGCTTTATCCTCCTGCATAAAGACTCACTGCTTACAGTAATTTGCAAGAGCTCTGAAGACCTAATTTTGCACACTCCAATTAATAATATTCTAGAGAGACAGGAGATACAAACAGTTTTTCTAAATTAATACTCATGCTTCTCTTCAAGCTTTTAATCAAAGAAGACAGCATGACACCTCCAGAGGCTTGTATGCCATTGTGTTGCCAATAACATTATATTGTTCTAGTCAAAATGTATTTTATTCCCCTATTCTCATGACGTTTCCAGCTCCTTATAAATTGCTTCTAGTTATTAGTTTTGTCTGTGGTTGGTCTTCGGTTGGGGAGAATGACTTGGCTTTGGAATGGGGTTTTATCCTATGTATTTTTTCATTGCTGCTGTAAATTATTTTTTATCAAGAATCTACTTTGCCTTTCTGGGGTAAAATGCCTTCTTTATTTATATCCTTGGGGATATTGTTGTACCCACAGAAGGCCCAGGAAGCTGGGAGTCCTCCAGGAATTTGAGCATGGCTTTGGACACGTGTGTGAGTCCAGGAGACCCCCAGTGCCAGCGGAGGTTGTGGGATGTGTCAGTGGGGGCTCGCACAGACTCTTCCAGAAGGTGTCATTAACGCTTTCCCAGAATCTCCCCCAGATTTTCCCCATATTCCTGTGACAAATCCCACATCCCTGGGGTGTGTGTGCTGGCAGACAGAGGCTGTTATCCGGTCATTTCATTCCTCATCAGGACAAAACTTTGTCATCGACACACCCGCGCCAACAGAAGCCAGGCTGCTGGATTCACCATTCCTTAGAGCTTCAGGCCAGCAGCCTTTCCAAAGGAAGAAATATCTCCCCAGTCGCCTTGGATTCCCAGAAATCTGAGGAATGTGAGATGGAATCTCAGCAGGTACTGATTGTAACGAAGGAAACGCTGAAACCACGTCTTCATCATGGCCAATTTTGAGAGATTCCTGGCTCACAAGAGTTTGCAATCTATTCAGGGGCACAGGGGAAGATTTCTGAGGAAATCCTGTTAAAAAAAACCCCAAAATCCTGGTGCTTTGCCGTATCAGTGATCAGAAATAGGAACTCTTGGTTCTGTAGTCGGGTGTTCAGGAGCTTCACCAAATGGGGTTGCTCTTGCCTTGCTTTCCATTTCCTGAGGACATTTGGGACACAGTGGTCCTCAGTGGGCTTGAAGACTGGCACTGGCACATTTTATTTAGTTTCTCTATAGGTATACACAGTATAAATAAATATATATAAACAAATAAATACATAAATACACAAGCACAACGCCAGCTGTGTGCAGCTTGTAAAAAACATCATTTACCTGCTTACCTGAATAAAACCAACATTTTCCTCCGGGCTACCTTTGCAATTCCTCCTAGACAGTCTTCACGAATATCTCTGCAAGTGACCTTTTTTTTTATTTATGGGCATATTTTTAGGAAAAAAAAAGTGATAAATTCTTAGTATCACTATGGATTTTCACTGTTTCCCCAGGAAGGATTTTCACTGTTTTCCCCATTTTCTGAAGGCTCTCTGGGAGCTAAAGGGGCAAGGAGGTAAAAATGTGTGTAAATTGGGCTTCTCAGTAAGGAATTATTGACAGGAGTGCCCAGAAGACACTGAAGTTGAAAACAGACAAACCACTGCCCTTAAAAAAAATTCTCAAGGACACATAAAGGATGGGCCAAAAAGGCTGCCCTGGTTCTTCTGCTTCATCTCACAGAGTCAAACACTCAACGAGTCTGTCCCAGGAATATGAAGACCCCACAGTCTTGATGTTTGTGCTGTGAAGCTTAAATATCTTTCTTACCCAAGAAAAATGTCAGAGGCACAGAGAAATAAATTATTTTCTTCCTGTTTTAGGCAGCTGTATCTGCAGCTATGGATTGCTCTTCTGGAATTTTTCCTCTTGCAAAGTTATAAAAAGATTTGGAAAAAAAAATTAGCGAGCTGGTGATTTGTTATTTTCCTGAGGTAGATTAATTAATTTGGTTTAAATTAGCCTGAGATAATTCCCTGGTTATTCTTTTCTCATAAGTACATAATATACAATTTATTTCAGCAAGAGTAGTGGGTGATGCACAAGGAAACTGTTTTTTTTTTTTAATGAGGGTGCTGCTTTTTGGCCTAAGCAGAAGAATATTTGGCTCAGAGGGATGGAAACCTTCTCCCAGTCCCACCAGTTCTTTTCTCTCTGAATAAATGGGTTTATTTTCATGCCTTTTTATGCAGTATGGTGTATAGGAGACATTCTTGACACACTGGAAATATTATGGCTTGCCATTGACAAAATAGCAACGTGAATTAAAGAAGGTATCAACACAGTCCTTAGCCAAGGGAATAAATATTTTCCAGTAGAACTGCACCAACTGGTGCAAAAAAAGAAAGAAACTGAATGGATTTGAATTAATATAATTCTTCTAAAGACACCGAAAACTGAGCATTTCAAAAGGTTCTTGGGATGTGACCGGGTTTTGGTCCTGTTTTTAAGAAGACAAATAATAAGTTTAATTCAGATTAAGAAAAGAGATGTCTGCTCTTATAGGCAAGATAACTGGAATATAAACTTTCAAATGATTAGTGGAAAGTTAAAATGGAGAATAACAAATATTTTAGTCCAAAGTGTTACTTGTTGAGTGATATTCAGTGTACTCTGACTCTGTTTGCACTCTCTGCATCGTGGCCTCTGTTTTTAACAATATCCTCTTGCATTTTCAAGCCTTACACGACCCATGCAGCCTGAAATGCTTTGCTTCTAGATGGCAAAACTGCTTCTTTCACCAGCAAAAAGAAAACTCTTCTCCATTAAGTTATTGATTTCCACCCACTAAATTCAAAGCTTATTTTGCTATTCAAGTGAACTCTTTGAGATTTTGCTCCCAGGAGCAATTAAAAATATGAAAACCCTGTGACCCTTCCTGGCAAAACTCAGATCAAAAGCCGCGGTGGAAATAAAAATTACATATTTTTCACTGGGCTTTGCGTTCTTCCAAGTTGCTCTGTGAGAAAGGTTATGCTTTGATGGATGAAATTAATTTTCTCCCAGTTTTTTAATGACCACAGCTTGCCCTGATGTTGACAGCACGAGAAGAGTTTCGTTTCATGTTGCTGCAGAAGAGGGTGAGGAGCAGAGAGGTCCGTAAGGAAACACTGGTGTCAAAAGCTGTGCCGCTCTTGGCATCATCCTGCTCAAGGACATTTCCTTTCCAGCACAGAGACAAATGAAAGAACATAAAATCTTTGCCTTCCAACCTGAAGTTTGCTGCTCTCTCTCTCTCTCCCTGCTCTGGCTGTGGCAAAACAAGGTTCGTTTCTGGCTGCCCTTGGGTTTGAAGTGTCAGGAGACTTCAAACGCACACAAACACTTTAATTCTGTCCTGCTGCTGCCTTTCCCAACGTGGAGATAAAAATAAAAAATGGAGTTAGATGAGAAGATTTAAAGTGAAAAGCAAAAAGAAAACACTAAACAAACTGTGCAGCCTTCCATTACCTAGAGGTGACAGGAGAGCTGGAGAGAATATTAACAACGGCATTGAGTGACAGGACAAGGGGACAGGCTTCAAACTGAAAAAGGGGAGGTTTAGATTCGATTTTAGGAAGGAATTGTTCCCTGGGAGGGTGGGGAGGCCCTGGCACAGGGTGCCCAGAGAAGCTGTGGCTGCCCCTGGATCCCTGGCAGTGCCCAAGGCCAGGCTGGATGGGGCTTGGAGCAGCCTGGAACAGTGGAAGGTGTCCCTGCCCCTGGCAGGGGGTGGCACTGGATGGGCTTTAAGATCCCTTCCCAGCCAAACCAGTCTGTAATTCCAGGATTCTATGATCCCAGTTATTTTAAAATAACGCAGCAATCACTTAATATTGACTTGGTTCTTGAGGAAAGTACATATATTCACTGACACATAAAAGATTAAAAAAAAACAACTGTAATAGAATGTATTTGAGAGCTAAAAATAAAAGTGAACAGAACTTTTTTCTGGATGGGGGAATAATTTGTCTTGAATTTGTAATCATGACGGATGGATGTTTTTCCTGAAGAAAACTGAGTTATTGGGACAAAAATAGAAGCTAACAGCATACTTGAATCCAGAGGGAGGCTAAACCATTACTAATAATAACTTTTGCACAACAATTAAATCATCATGAGGAATATGTTACTATTGAGCACAGGGATGAGTAAGCAATAAGAAATGCCTGAAAGGATCAGCATATTTAAGGTTCAAGGCTGGTCCCAACAGCCACAGGTCCCACTCGAGGAAATCACTCCATGGGCAGAGTTACCGGAGTCCTGGTTATTGCTGTGCCTCCAAAGAAAACACCACAAAAAAGCTCCTACTTATTTATCTCTTTTCCTTTATTTTGCATCTCTTGAAAATTTTAAGGGAAGAAACTGATATTCTTTTTTTCTTTTTTAAAAAGGAGCTTTAACTGGGAGTGGTTCAAACTTCTTTTCACTGATTTAGTTTTTAATGAAATAAATGAAAAAATGACAGAAAAACCATGGGCTTCCTTCATAAACAGTTTGAGGGTTTTTTTAAAAGAATACAAAAAATAAAGCTGTTAACCAAAGACAAGCTTTCCTCTCCAAAAGCAGAAGAAGATGAGTGTGTGGATGCTGTAGGAACACCCGTGGGCCGTGTGGCTCTCCTGGGATGGGTGACTTTCCTCCAGGGATGGCAGGAGCTGCAGAGGAGCCACCCCAGCACTGCCACAGCCTCTCTGGGGCTTCAGCACAAAGGCAAACCACAGCACATCCCTACAAATATTTCCAGGCAAGAAACCCAGCAAGGAGTCAACTGAAACCCCTCGAATGTCACTGATGGGGGCGAATTGTTTTATTTCATTTTCCTGTCCCTGTGAGACACAAATACAGGTGGATGGAAGCCACCAGCACCTCTGCTGCAGCCAATCACCCAGCCCATGGTGCTGAGATATCACAACTCCATCGANTTTCATTTCCTTTTCCCAGCACAAGGCTGGGAAAGAGACACAAATACAGGTGGATGGAAGCCACCAACACCTCTGCTGCAGCCAATCACCCAGCCCATGGAACTGGGGTATCACAACTCCATCGAGTTATTTAGATTGTAGCATTTTCAGAGAGCTGAGTTGCTTTTCAGCTGGCATGTCACAAAGTCTGCACGCAGGAGTTTATAATTAAGCAGCTATTATTCTCTATTGCTCAATAATTGCCATATGTTTCTAAAGGGAGTTTTTTTCTCCATCTATTGCAAATCTGGCTGTGTTGGATTTTTCCACACAGACTGAAGTCCCCTGTGATTAACCCACTTCTCTCTCCAGATAATCTTTAAGCCTCTGAGGGACCCCGAGCGCCTGAGGGACACGGCTATCTCCAATAAGGTTTAATTTTATTTAATTTCATTTTTAAAGCATCTCTGACCTTTTTCAACACACAGACCATAAAAATACTTTCACACATGGATATATCAAATGACACGTCCACCTAGGTTTGCTAATAAAGCTGCACTGCTCTGTTCCTGCTGGCCCCTGGCTATATTAGCTGTCTGCTTGCCTTATTTGTGAGTTATAAATAGCCAAGGACTGCATACTCACTGTCTGGTTACATTGAACCAACTGTGATTTTAATTCCCTCCAACAAGCCTGTCTCCTGACACAGGTCTGTCCTGAATGCTCAGTCTTACCTGTTTTCCTTTATTTTTGCAGTTCTTACATAGGTGGGAGATTCTTAAGCAAAATTCCGCAGCTGTAAAATATTCCAACAATTAGCAGAGCCACTGAAAGGCATTTTTCCACTGTTAACGAGCTGTTTGCTGTGAAGAAACCCTCCACATCGTTTGTTATTTTCTGATCTAGTGACGTTTTATATCCTCAAGTTGCACAAATGAAAGGCATCAATTTGTGAGCTGCTCTTCCTGGCTTAGCAAGGACCAAGAAGTCGTGAAATCCTCTCCAGGCCCTGCTGGACAAATCTCCTGCCAACCAAAGGCAACAGGCACTCGCTTCCAAAAGCCTCCCAGCCTCGGGTGAGAAATGCTTTACAGGTGAACGAAGGCACAGAGAGCTGAAGGCTGGACTCAATACAGGATTAAATCACCTAAACAAGGGTTTAGGTGGAATTCAGCACCTAAATCCAAGGCTGCAAGATGCAAATCCCCTCCTCCCAGAGCTCATAGCAGACCTGGGCACCTCCCTGTGTGACCAGGGAGGTCTCTGGGGTGATGGATGCAGGAGCTCACCTGGTGGATGAGGTTTCTCAGCATCTCAGTTTTGTTAAAGCTCAGTGAGTGCTGCTGTGCTGGAGCAGGGCCAGGGCACACCTGAGCTCTGCCATCAGGTCCCACCCCACTGGGACTCTGAGGAAAAGGTCACTGCACTCTTTGAAGGGCAGGAAAATCCAGGGAACCCAGCAGGCGTCAGTAATTGCTGAAGCACCAGGCAGGGAAACCCAAAAATTGCCTCTCCTGTACCCTCATTTCAGGAAATTACATTGAAATGGCTCAATGTTGGCTCCTCCCAAAAAGGAGAATGAGCTCCCCAAACTCTGTCCTTCTTACCTGGTTCCCAGGTGAGTCATCTGGTCTCCACCAGCTTCCTGAAAAATGGGCAAGAAGTGCTTGAATGTGTTGGAAAGGCTTGCTTGGGACTGCTGATCCTTGGGTGCCAAACCCAAAATCCAGACTGCAGTGCCTCCCATCCATCAGAGGATTCCAATTTAGGGAGGTTCATAGAATCACAGAACATCCTGAGCTGGAAGGGACCCACAGGGATCATCCAGCCCAGCTCCTGTCCCTGCACAGACACCCCAAAATCCCACCCTGGGCATCCCTGGAGCGGTGCCCAAACTCTCCTGGAGCTCTGGCAGCCTCGGGGCCGTGCCCATTCCCTGGGGAGCCTGGGCAGTGCCCAGCCCCCTCTGGGGGAAAATCTTTCCCTGATATCCAATCTAAACCTCCCTGGCACAGCTCCAGCCCTTCCCTGGGTCCTGTCCCTGGTCACCAGAGAGAAGTTGACACCCCCAAGCACCATCAGGCCCTGGGCAGGCTCAGGGTGCCCAATGGGACCCTCAGTGGGAGATGCCATCCCAGAGGACTGACGGCACCAAAAGCAAACCAGAGAAGGGCAGAAGTCTTCAGAACAAATTACAGGCATGATGAGTGTGTGAAATGAGTTAGAATGAGCACGTTCCTCGAAGAAATTACAGCCTCTGGGGAAATAATTTAAACGTCCATGATGAGCAATATCTCACTCCATGACTCCGCTGACTTCCATCTTCCCTTCCCTACAGTCACAGTGAGGGTGAGAAAGATCAGCTCAACATTTCCACGCGTTCCAAATTTCCATGTGTTTATCCTGGCAGGAGCTGCTGCCAGTTTTACCCTCTTTACTGAGACTGGGGTGGCATTTGTGTTTTGCTCAGCCACACCACGAGCAGCCTCAGCGAGAGGATCTCCACGAAAGCTTTTCCATGTCTCTGTGCGCTCGGCTGCAATCACAACTCATGAATATTTCCAAGGCAGGCCACATGCTGAGTGCAAGAGAGATCTGCTGGGCTCCAAAATTGCTTCGTACATGAATAATTGAGATTTTTGGCTGTGTAAAGAAGCTATCCACTGTTTTTTTTGGTGTGAAAATTTAGGGGGATGGCGCCGTCTGCAAATGTCTTTCCCTATCCTCGTGTACTGCAACATCCAATGACACAGCAAATTACAGCTCTTACTAGTGCAGGCTGCTCCTTCCTTTCAAGCATTGTGCCATTGTGCCCCATGTTAACATGAAAATAGGATTTTTTTTTCTCAGAGGCATCAATGGAAAAGTTAAGTTCACTGTATCTTCTCCTTTCATAGCATCACAGAACCACGGAATGATTTGGGCTGGAAGGATTCTTAAAGACCACCTTGTCCCACCCCCTGGCATGGGCAGGGCCACCTTCCCCTGGACCACATCCACATCCAGCCTTTCATTATCTTGTTTTATTTCCTATTTTCTTCTGCAGCTGTCAGGCTGTAATTTGATCCATTCCTCAGAAATGATGGTGTCAGATGTCATTTCTCGTGACCAGCTTCCTTCATTTTCTTTGCTGTAAATTGTTGCAGACGGTTTGCATTTATGCAGCAGTTTGATGAAGTAATTTCCATTTTCATACCCTCATTCACTTTATTAATTTGTTTGGTTTCTGCTGGGCTTGTTTTCTTTATCTCTGAAAAGAAAGGAAGCAGAACTTCCATTAAGTTTGGGCCTTATGTGGATTATCTCCAGGCTCTAAAACATCCTTCCTGCACAATAATCCAGCTTCTTTCCTTTCCATGGTTACATGCCATAACAAGCTTTTGCTGTTTGTATTAAAATCCTTCCCAAAGCCTTTACAAAAAATTAACTTTTGTCACTTCTCATTTTATTCCCTCCCTTAATGACATGGAGCATACAGACATTTTTCTGTATATTCTTTTGTTTTTCCATTCCTTATAAACTATGATTTTTTCCCCCAATATTACTTTCTAACACAATTAATTCCCTGGTTAGACTTGGTGCCTCATCAGGATGTTCTGCCACTTTTTTTTTTTAATATTAATTTGGCTGTGGGTATTCATGCACCTCTGATTTAAAACCTCATTAAAATCACCAGGTTATTGTGTTTAATTTCAGCAACCTGCTTATTGCAGCCTACCCCTCAGAAAATGAAAACATTCAGACTCTCAGCCAAACTTTTTAACACGTGCTTAGAGGCAGTTTTGACCAAAAGAAATTATGCTTTATGTATTTATTACTTTTTTAATTGTCTAACCCAGGTTTACCAAAGGAATTCTGGGCCTCGCACACCCCAGCACATATCAAGAAGATGCCAACAGCACAAAATATTTCCCCTCATGGCCATGCTGGGCTGGATTTCCTCAGTCACATCCAGAGAAGCCTCCTTGCCTTTAATCTCTCCAAGTGTCTTTTCATTATTATTGTTGCTACTGTTATTATTATTATGATCATCATCACCATCAGTAATGATTTCCCCTTCATTCCCAGCTTTTCAGTGTGTTGAGTAATGCCCACAAAGGTGGCTGTGTTGCTCCCAGAAATGTGATTTTCCATCTCTGTCACCACTGGGCTCCATTTGGTGCCACTTCCCAAGGACCACGCCAGGATCCTGGGCCCTACAAATGAGCCTTGGCCTGTACAGCTTCCATTCCATCTTTGATAATCACAGGGTGATTAAAAGTAACCACCTTTTCCACAGGGTGCATCATCAACGTGTAATTTCTCTTTTATGTCAGTGCACTCTAAATTTAGGTGGCCTGAAAAGCTTCACGAGAAGCTCAGCTCATGTGGTGAGTGTGATCAGACTGAAGGTTGTGCACACTTTGTAACACCTTTTATCTCAAGAGTTTTATTTTTACCCTCTGGCCTACCCAGGAGCAGGTGAAGGGGACAATCAGGAAGAAAAGCAGTGACAAGGCCCTGTTTAGTGACACTGGAGCAGAACTCCCACAGGGATCTCCTCTGGGGGTTATAAGACACAAATATTTAATATTATAATTATTTTCTGGCTCAGGTCTCCACTGCTGTGAGGTTCCTCATTCAGGGATGCTCTCACAAGCAAGTTTCCTGCCTCAAGGCTCTATTCCTATCTCTCCTGAGGTTTTTCTGTGAAGACCTCGACAAGTTATATCTTCTCTTTGTTTTCCACCACTTTTCTGTACAGCTTTGCAGATGAAGCTGCTACAGAGTCTTCACCTGGACCTGCTGAAATCCTGCCTTGGAAGATATCTGAGAGGGTTGGAACTAAATGAGCTTTGAGATCCTTTCCAACCCGGGCCATTCTATAACTCTATAATAATTCTATAGTTCTATCATTCTCTGAGTGAGAAAGGGGGATCCTCTGTAACAGCCCCATATATTATCTTCTTACCACCCACTTGCTGAGAAAAAAACACAATAAAAGCCCATCATGGACATTTGAACCCAGGAACAGCTTCCCAGGGCTTGAAACTGCCTGGTTAAGATCTGTAATAGCAGAGAGTGCCTGCAGATAGCCAAGATTTGGAAATGATACAGAGAAATAATAATCAGCATGTGGCTTTCTGGATTAATTGACATTCCCTTGAATAACAGAGATGCCAGCACTGATTGCTCTGACCACTTATCTTTCAGCAAACACGAAATCAAGGAGGACATAGCTGGGCAAACAAACCTTGCCAGCAGAGATAAAACCTGTAAATTTACAGTGACTGAGGCTCTGCCTCTCAGCACATCAGTTTGGGGGCTGTGAAGCTGCTCCAACCATGACCTGTTGTTGTGGAGTGGGGCAAAGCACAGCAGGTTCATGCACGGTGGCATCCACCCTGTTTAATGTGGTTTCCATGTGCCTGTGGCAAACATCACACTGGAGCAGGGAATGGGCACTCCAGGCTGGAAGAAAATCTCAGCATCCATAAGGAAAAGAGGAGTCATAACTTTTCCCCATTGCTCTTGTTTTGTAGCAGTGTCTCTGCTTAGCTCAGTACGCCTTTGCAGGATTTCAAGAATCTGTTTTTTGTAAAAACAGTCTTTTTTTTTCACAAGTTGCCTGCAAAAAGAGACTTTATTTGATGTTTTGGGCACTGTTTTTTAGGTATTTTCTACTTCAGCCCTCTAGAAAGTCACTGAAGTCACTTTCTTGTCACCTCCTGGGGCTGGGGACACATTTACAGCCAGAGGAGGTGTGTCTGACACGTGTCTCAAAACTCCCAGCTGGTCTGACAGCACATTGTTAACTTTCACAGCCAATCTCATTAAGAAAACTATGAATATGCAAAGTCCCAGTAAATTATTTAATCGGGGAGCTATTGGATACAAATAACTGCTCAAGGGAAAGGCGCTGCCTCTGTGTTCCAGGGGATTTCTCTGACATCCTGTGTGGGTGAAGGAGATGGATGCTCGGTCCACTACTGCTGGGAAAAAACCCCAAAACACACACAGGTTTGAAGATCCTGTGCAAAAAACCAAAAACCACCAAAAAAAAAAAAAAACCGAAACAAAAAAAAAAAAAAAAAAAAAAAAAAAAAAAAAAAAAAAAAAAAAAAAAAAAAGAAAGAGAGAAAGAGAGAAAGAGAGAAAGAAAGAAAGAAAGAAAGAAAGAAAGAAAGAAAGAAAGAAAGAAAGAAAGAAAAAAAAAAAGAGGCCTGATTTCCATGCATTTTCTAAAGGATGGAATTTTTTCTTTACCTGGAAATTCTCAGCCCAAACTAGGACTCGGAAATAGAATCAAAAAGTAGAGAAACAAGGTATGACTTGACTTTTTTGGGCAAACAAGGAAAGGTTTTGGATATCTGATGGGAGCAAAAAAATGTTATCAGCAAGTCCGAATAAAGAAGAAAATGAAAAAAATTTTGTTGCATCACATCGGGAGGGTTGGAAAGGAGAGATCCATTTTGTGGGGCGTGTCTGTGTGCTGCAGCCCTTCCCTCTGCCACCATCAATTATTTGCCTCTGGGGCTGAATTCCCAAGAAAAGCCTCCAGTCCGCCCCTAAATGTAGGATCTGGGTAATTTTAGCTGTAGGGCCCTGGTATTTCCCAGCTGCCTGGCTCTTTGGATGGGTATGTATTTATGGCTCTAAAATATTTAAATTCCCTGCTCTTCGTTTCTGCTGGAATTCGCTGGAGAATTTCCCTAACGCTGAGAAATCTTCCTCAGCGTGTTACAGGCATCACAAGTAATCAGAGGAGCATTCATATGGTTATATCTCACTCAGTTATCCCCTTGCACCTGAGAAATAATTGCACAGAAGCAATGAAGAGCAGACAAAAACCTGTGGGAGACTGTAACCCCAGAGCACAGCAGTCACCGGAGGGTGATTTGCTGGAAATCACCCACAGACAGAAAGCAGCTGCCACGAGATTTTTACAAAGTCATGGCGAAGTGCAAAAGGCATTAAAAACGGGTAAAATGTGGGCAATTTTGAAATCCCGTTTCATTTAGAATGAATTCTTAAAGTATCTGCAATTCAAAGAGTTTGCAGGTGCGTTATCTGGTGAGTGAGTGTGTCCTGCGTGAAAGCCGGGAATGAAGAGTGACGTTTTGGGAAAGCTGTGAGAACCTTTGGGCTTCTACACTGGGATAAAAGCTAGGAGTTGATTCCAGCCCACTTTTCCCGGGATGCGGGGCAGGGATGCGGGGTCGGGAGGTGATTCCACCCCGCTTTTCCCGTGATAAAGGGTCGGGAGGTGATTCCAGCCCGCTTTTCCCGGGATGTGGGGGCCCTGAGAAGTGATTCCAGGCCGCTTTTCCCTGGATGCAGGTTCGGGAGGTGATTCCAGCCCGCTTTTCCCGGGATGCAGGGCAGGGAGGTGATTCCAGCCCGCTTTTCCCGGGATGCGGAGCCGGGAGGTGATTCCAGCCCGCTTTTCCCGGGATGCAGGGCAGGGAGGTGATTCCAGCCCGCTTTTCCCGGGATGCGGAGCCGGGAGGTGATTCCAGCCCGCTTTTCCCGGGATGTGGGGGCCCTGAGAAGTGATTCCAGGCCGCTTTTCCCTGGATGCAGGTTCGGGAGGTGATTCCAGCCCGCTTTTCCCGGGATGCAGGGCAGGGAGGTGATTCCAGCCCGCTTTTCCCGGGATGCGGAGCCGGGAGGTGATTCCAGCCCGCTTTTCCCGGGATGTGGGGGCCCTGAGAAGTGATTCCAGGCCGCTTTTCCCTGGATGCAGGTTCGGGAGGTGATTCCAGCCCGCTTTTCCCNGGAAAATGTGGGAGTGGGAGATGCTGGAGAGGCTGGAACTGGAAAACAGAGGGGAAATGTCATTCAATCCTTTTAAAGTACTCGGGAGCTTTGTGCAGACCCGGCCGTGAGCGCTGCCCGGGGGTGGGACGGGAAAACTCCGGCAGAGCCCAGCAGGGAGGGCGGAACTCCAGGGATGTTCTGACAGAACCGGAGTCCAGCAGCAAATCCTGCATCTCTCCCACAGCATCAGCCTCCTCTGAGGAGCTCTGCACGGTTTTCCATGAAGAACAGGGTGGCAGCAGGAGCAGGGCAGTGCCCATCCCCTGTGCTGAGGGACCTCCAGTGCTGAGGACAGCTCTGGGACACTCGGGACAAGGAGGACATTGAGGGGCTGGAGCGTGTGCAGGGAAGGGAACGGAGCTGGGAAGGGGCTGGAGAATTCCTGAGGGAGCTGGGAAAGGGGCTCAGGCTGGAGCAAAGGAGGCTCAGGGGGGACCCTGTGGCTCTGCACAGCTCCCTGACAGGAGGGGGCAGCCGGGTGACAGCTGGTTTGTAACAGGACAAGAGGAAAAGGCCTCAAATTGTGACAGGAGGGGTTTAGTTTGGGTATCAGGGAAAATTTCTTCACCAAAATGTTTGCAGGCTTTCGAACAGGCCCACGGCAGTGCTGGTGTCCCCATCCCTGGAGGGGTGTGTGGATGTGGCACTTGGGGACACGGGTCAGTGCTGGGGGAATGGTTGGACTCAACTTTTTTTTCCCTTGGTCTTTTCCAACCTAAATAAGTCTATAATTCTGTGATTCCCTGTTCATCACTGCAGCACAGGATCTCCAAAGCCTGTTTTCCAGAGCCTAAAAAGACCCCCTCCTTCCCAACGCAGCTCATTAAACGTTACCAATTGCTAAGCAAACATTCCTAATTATCGAGTAAACACCGCTGACATATTTCATACAAATAAAGCTATCAAAACCCTGGAAGGAAATTTCTCCTCTGACAGATGCCTGTGGGGTATCCAGGCACTCTCTGGGAAGCCTGGTGCACCTGTTTCACCCCTCGAAAACCATCTGATCAAATGAATTACCAGCTCTCCTGTAAGCCTGGCAGCTGCCAGCACAGCAGAAAACATGCTGAAATTAATATTGGAGCTACAGGAAATTCATCTTCAGGGCTTTGGAAGCCCTGAATCAACCCAGGGCTATGTAAGGCGTCATTAGAGCTCAAAATGAAGGTTCCCCATTTGGTTTGAATGAAATCTGTTGAATATATTTATTCAATACCTGTTTATACTGAACCTTTGGCACAGCTCAAACACTTCAGGCTTTGAAGATATATTAGGTCTGAATTTTCTCAACAGTTTTTGTAGCCAGAATTGCGTTCACTTGTACATGGATTTTACCTCATATCTATCCCCTCTATGAGTTTTATACGAGTAGCAACAACCTATAAAATAATTGTCTTTAGATAAGAGAATATATTTGCATTTTTTTAATCAATTAATAGGTAAAACTCTGGCCTCTCTGAAGTCAGCAGGAATTTTGCTAATGAGTGAGGTTTCAGTCTCTCTTCTGAGGCAGACCAAACGTGTCTTTCAGTAACTATGCTCTCATTAAATCCTCTTATTCCTACACAGACAAGGTTATTCTCATCTTATATAACATGTGCCAGAAATAAATATTATTTTCCTTCGTCCTGGAGGTGTTCCAGGCCAGGTTGGACAGGGTTTGGAGCAAGCTGGTTTAGTGGAAGGTGTCCCTGCTGGAGTGTCATAACCCTGCTTTTCCTTGTGCACGTTCCTTGTTAACTCCCTGATTTAGACCCTTCCATCCTCTGTTGGAACTCTCCAAATAAACACCTGGAAAACTTCAGGAACCTGAGTATGAATAAACGCAGCTCAGCCTAAAGGGGAGTTGCTCTCTCGTGGCTGCACGAGCAGGGTGAGGCTGATCCTGGAGCAGCAGCAAGGAAGACAGAAAACTCCACAGAGCACGAGCAGGAGTAGCAGCACCCACCTAAAAAGGCTTTTCCACAAAGTCTATCCCAATTGTTTCCTCAGCCACAGCACCCTGCCTCATTAGAGACAGGAACATTCCCCCAGTAATTTCACACTTGCACTGCATTTCCTTTTGTTATGGCAATCCTTTCAATCCTCAGCATTTGCTTTTCAGAATGTTTCGTATCTTGAATAAAAAATGAAGCCACAACATAAATCAAACCAAAAATGCCGTGCACTTTCCCTTTTCAGATGCATCTGTCTGTTGTAAGTTTAGTGCTACTGATCTGGTAGTTATTTTAACTGCTGCTTGGCTTCAGCCCTGTTGATATATTGGTTATTTTTATATATGGGAGGCCATTTGTGTGACTGATTTTGCAATTCATGCTGCCTGCTGAAGGACATCCCTCGAAACAGACCTCAGAGCTGTATTCTCAAGATGAAAGCAATTGGACAGAAGTACCTTTCTCAAAAGAGGGACCTCTATTACATTTATTTTTTTTTTCCCCTGAATTGCTTGCTCAAGCCAATTGGTTGGGTGATTGGAAGAAATGAAACGGGGAAGAATTGATGGGATTCACACGTCGGTGTGCAGCTTTAAAGCCATTTCTTATCCTTAGCAAATGGGGAGTGTTGGATCAAATTCCAGTCTATGGCCCAAATACAGTCCAGGGGAGAAAATGATTATGCTTATCATGCCAGCATGGGCTTGGGGGAGGTGAAAACAAGAGCATCAAAAAAAGCACAACCAAATTGCTCAGGGCTGTTATTTCAGGTTGCCAGCAGCTCAGGCTCCCTGCCCATGGAAGAGAAATGCTGCAATTACTGTAATTTCACAGATAACTTGCATTTTAGGGGTCAATATAAAAAAAAAAATCAGGAGCCAGGTAGGAAAATATCAAAGGCTGGCAAGAGAAAGAGGCTTTGGTAAGGAGGTTTGTGCAGCTTTGCTGTTCATGCTCTCCTAAGGTAGAAAGATGTGACCACAAGGCATCCTGACTCAGTGAAATCAGAGATTTAAATATATATAATCTCTGTGTTAAGGAGCTACAGCTGCAATTCCTCAAGATGCACGTGCAGGTGTACAAGTGCTTCTTGCCAAAAACCCAGCCATGAACACCCCTGGGGCTTGCACACCTTGCTGAACTTGGTCTGCCTGAAGTTTTGGGGAGGACAGGAGCTGTTTCCGTGTGAGGCTGAATATTTCTGGCCTTCCTCAGTGAATGTGAACAAATGAACAGCTGCACTTCATCTGGGCAACTTTTACTGATATTATTATTCTTTAGTAGAGACTCACAGCAGAGGCTTAAGGAAGATCTGAACATCCTACAGTGAAAGGTTTCAGAGCAATCCCTCATCTGCTGATCAGTGACTTGGAGATTTCTTGAGTCAGATACAGATATTACGTATTAAAATGACAATTTTTTTTTTTGTAAAACATGAATCTGTCCAAACACTTTGGGGTCCTGGTCCCAAAGTAAGCAGCCACATGAAAGAGTATCCCCTTTTTCTTAGTTTAAACTTGCCTTTTGTTTTCATCAGATGCTCCTTGGCTGCTTAGAGAGGTCAGAAACCACAGATTGCTCTGTTATCCCAAGTGACATACAAATTTTAATTTCTGTTTTAATTTCTGTTCAGCTCAGTGACTGCAATTGTTTCTGTCAGACGTGGACGAAAGTAAACAATCCTGCAACAATTTAGAAGTTACAGTTGTTTTCCAAATTATATATTATGAAAAAAAAGAGCCTCGTTTATGCCACCCATCTGGATGCACGTGGCACAACATCTGCAGCTCCAAGGAAAGGGCACACACAAAATACCATCCCAAGAAGGCTCTTTTATGTTGTTTTCTTAATTTTCAAACAGAGCTGAGTCCATAAAACAAGAGTGGGCTGTTCAGATGGAAGGGTTTGCACTGGGAGATGTCCCAGGAATGACAGCATATGGCACTCAGTGCTCTGGGCTGGGTGACAAGGTGGGGACTGGTCACAGGTTGGACTTGATGATCTCAGAGGACTTTTCCAACCTAAAAGATCCTGGGATTCTGTAAAAATGCCAGCTCATGTCCATCACAGTGGATTATACCTGATGAGCTGATACTCATCAACTTGGAATTTTTTTTTTAGGAAGAAAATGAATGGCTGCTGGCAAAGAGAAAAAATATACAAAAATCACTTAAAGAAACAACACACAAACTCTGCCATCAATTACAGAATCACTTTCCTCCACCCCCCCTCCCAAAAAAGGCTCTATGGGGTGAATACCCTGCATTTAGTTTGCACTAAAATAAAGATTGATGTGATTCTCCCAGTTTATCAAATATCCGATTTAAGCAACAGGTATTGTGTGGGAGTCACTGTGTTTTTTTGCCACTGTGCCATTTTTGCTCAATTATCTACACTTTCTAAAAAGAAGGCATTTTCCTTCAAAATATAGCTTGAAGAGGACATAAAAACACACAAGATTGAGTGACTTTGCATTTTATTGTGAAATCAAACAGATGTGTGGATTATTCTGCTTTGGGGCAGGGAGGAGAAGCCAGGGTGGGCTGGTTCTTAAGGGGCATTTCTGACATTTTGCTTGAAAACTGCTGATCACAAAAACCTAGACCCGAGTTCCAGATCTGACATTTGCATGTTTTCTCTGTGCTAAACTTGCTTTCTCAGGGTCACACGTCAAAGCCCCCAGGCTGAGCCAGATGGGGAAATCTCACGTGGCAGCTGCAGCAGATGGGAGCTCAGGAGAGAGATCCCACAGAGACCCTCCATCTCAAACTTCCCTCACGTGCCAGGAGCTCTGGATTTTTGAGGTCTGACCAGATGGTCTGTAAAGCTTTCAGATACAGCAGCTACAGGGGTTGGAGAAAGAGCTGGGCAGGTTAAAGTTGGTGTGAGGAGATATTTCCATTGCTGGGATACATCCCAGCCCTAAGAGCTCACCAGGTGCCACAGGAAACTCTTCGAGCACAAATCTAAATCCAGGTGCAGAACTAAACTGGTGCATGTTTTAATATCCAACCCAAACCTCACTGAGATAATTTGGCACCCCTGTGTGTTTCCGTGTGCTCTGGAGGGTTCATTCCCAGAGCTGCTGCCCAGCTTCACCCTGTTCCCAGAGCAGCAATTCCCTTCCACCTGGGCAAAGCATCCCCGTGCCAAAACTCCACCTCTTTTACAGGTACCACACTTTTACCAGGATATTGAAAGTGCTGGGAGTGCTATAAAAGAAAATAATTGTGGAATAAAAATTTCGTAGAAACATAGAATGGTTTGGGTTGGAAGGGGCCTTAAATCCCAGTTCCACCCCCTGCCATGGCAGGGACATCTTTCACTATCCCAGGGAGCTCCAAGCCCTGTCCAACCTGGCCTTGGACACTTCCAGGGATCCAGGGGCAGCCACAGCTTCTCTGGGCACCCTGTGCCAGGGCCTCACCACCCTCACAGGGAAGAATTCCTTCCCAAAATCCCATCCATCCTTGCCCTCTGGCACTTTGCAGCCATTGCCCCTTGTCCTGCCACTACATTTGCAGTAATTCATTTTTAAGTGGAGAAGTTTTGTATGAAAAGAAAATGAAACACAATAACCACGAAAAACGATAAGAAAAACACAAACAGAAAAGCACAAAAAATTAGAATAAAAATAAAAACAAACAAAACTGAAAAAAAATTATTTTTTGCTCGAGCTCAGTGCTCCCCCGCAGCCCCGGTGCTCTGGCATTCCCGGCACTGCTCTCTCCTGTCTCTAGAGGGCTGCCTTAAACCACGGAAAAGTGTCCGAAGAGCCGGGTTTCAGCGCTTTCCTTTTACCTCCGATCCCAACTTCTGCACCGTCATCAGCAGCACCTCTGCATTAATTCCGGCTCCCTGGAGCAAATATCCTTTGGAAGGGGACTCCTCTGCAACTCTGATCTTTGGGTCGTCCAGCGCTGCACAAATGACCCGACCACTGGAGGGTAATATCAGATCTTGGCACTGGGCATTTTGGCTCAAACTAGTGCAAAAGTGCAGCTTTATTTTCTGGCTGGTGTTCATTCCACAGCCACCTCGCTGAGAAGGGTTAAATCAGCGACTCTGAGCAGTTTTAGCAACTTAAATGCAGCTCTCAATGTGTTTGTAATACTCAGAAATCAAGCAATGAACGCTCAGGAAGAGTCAAAATAAAGAACTCTACTGTAAATGTGTCCTTGTCCAAAATGATGCTCCACTTTATGCCACTGCCTAATGAAACACAAAGCAAATGGATTGCATAAAAGTGCATATTCCGTTTTCAAATGTCCCCTTTGAAAACTTGATATGACAGCTTGTAATTTTAATTGCTCTTTTTTAAAAAAAGGATCTCCTGAGGAATGTAAGTTTCAAGAGTTCAGTGTTTTAAAAAATGGATTATAAATGAAACTATATCATTCAGTGAGGCCCTTTATTCCTGAAGCAGTTTGTGTTGAAAACAGTCTTGTTTTGTAAATCTGATCATCACAAAGAACCTGCTCAGTTTTAAAATAAAACAGTCAGCACTTTTTCAATTATGGGGAAAGCATAGAGGAAGCTTTTCAATAACTTGCAGCAAACTCCCGTCCCTACATCTCAGATCGGCACCTGAGCTGATTCAAAGGGAAAGCAAAACAAACTGCTGCACTGGTGTGGAAAACAAATAATAAATCCAAACTTTGAAGACATTTGGAGGGTTCTTTTGAAGCAATACCAGTGTTTAGCAGCAGGGAGGGGGTCAGAGCCCTTGGCCCCTCAGCTTTGGCTGGCTGCACTCAGGTAAAGTCTGGATGTGCCCTGCAGCGTCCAGCCCCATCCCTGTTACACCAGCACCTCCTGCCCTAAGGAGAGCAGGACTGCAGGAAGATACAGATCCCATGGGATCCCAAACAGGTGTCACCTCCCCAGACACAGAGGTGCCACCCACCCCTCCTGCAGCCAAACCCCACACTGGGCTCAACTCAAGCAGCCTGGTCATAGCACAAAGACACCCTACAAGCTTGTGAGTGAGAAAAACACCCTCAGAAGCCTTTGGCTCATGGCTTCATTCAGATTCCTCGAGGATAAACCTCTTATTCCTCTTCTTTGCCATCCTTCTCTCGACCATACAGCATTTTTCTGTCTCCTGGGTCAAGCATCATCGCTTGGAGCACCCTGAATTAAAGTAATTTTCTTCCTGTGGGTGCTCCCCAGCCCCACCCGAGCCAAGCCCCTGAGACAGGGTTATCCCCAGGGCCTGACTGTCCCCTTGTCCCCTTGGGCCACACTCCAAGGCTGGGGGTAAATCTCACCTGTGCTCCCTCCCCGGGGGTCAGGTTTAATCTCAGGGTCATGAGGCACAAACAGCACTGTGGAAACCCTTGAAGGACCTTGTTTAGAAAAAAAAGCAATGCTTGAAATACATAAATATATAAATTCATACACGCGAGGTAAATATTTTATGCAACAGAGATAGAAACAGATTAAATTAATTTGCAGCTATTCCATTTAGCACACAGCATTTCACCAAGTACCACGGATGGGATGGTTTACAAGGGGTAAAGAGGTTGCACTCACTAAGCTGCTGTGAAAATTGTAGTAGGAGAATCAAATGCATTTCCTGGCTTAACTGAACATGGGATATGATTTCTCTAAGTACTGTCACCAGTGTTAAAAATATGTGATGGGATATATCAGTAAGAAGCATCTTCAAAGAGGATTAAAGGTTCAGATGTTTTTTTCTTTTGTTTGAGGCAATAGTATATTGAATTCTTTTGGGCTAATTAAACTTGAAACTGATCCAGCANGCATTTTTTTTTTTTTTTTTTTTTTTCTTTTTCCTTTTTGGGTACAATGCTTCTTACAGTTTATAGCTAATTGGCAGGTGAGCAAGATAAGTAGCACTGAACACCACTTGATGCTGTTACTGCCTAAGGGAGAGATGGGCAGCCAGTTGTACAGGAAGAGGCTGTTCGACACACGTAGGAGATGAACATAATGAATTTCCACCTGAGGAGATAATGCAATGACTTAACCCCCCACAAGAAATAAGACCTTGGTGTTCCAGGACATTTCTTACCGATGAAGTGTTTCAGAGATGACAGCAAAGCTTCTTTGTGGCCACCTAAACACTAAAAAGCCTGTAGGTTGCTTTGCTACTTGGTTGAAATTACAGAATCAGAGCACTTGACTTGCATTCAGGCTTTGCTAATCCCCGTGGAGCTTTATCCCCTGTTTGTCATTAGCTGACTGCATTGACAGCCTCCCCTGCCTGCCCTCCCGAACCAAAACAGCAACAAAAACTCCTTTGCATCAAAGAGAATTCTCTTTCGACTTTGATCACATTTCTCGCGCTGCTCAAGCCTGTTGCTAAGAGAAACTGCGGCGGTGAGGAATGGGCGAGTCATTATTATAATTACTCTTGTTACACCCCAGTGAGAACAAGCCTCTCCCAGCACTCGGGGAATTATCCAGCAGTGCAGCCTTTAATTGATAGAGTCACTGACAGCCCTGCTGGGCTGGAGCTGCAGGAGAACCCAGGCACAGCATCAGCACGTGGGGCAGGAGCTGCTGCCACGCTGCATTGGGGACCCTCTGCCAGGCACAGGGATGTGCATGGCCCTGGCTGCCAACCCTGGAGATTTATTCCATCAGAATTCTTCTTGCTGGGACCTCAGGACCAGCATAAAAGCTGGTGCTAAAATATCTGCTGTGCTGATGCTTCTCAGCCTGACCCACCTGCACAGAGCTGATGGCCAAGGCAGGAGCAGAAGTTGTCTCTCTTCGTGGAAAAAATAGGACCCAACTCTTCTGTCTGTCCCTTGTTCCACTGGCCCAGCCACATTCCCTGAGTGTCGTTATTTATTAGCCTGGAATCTTTTATAAAATCTAAAATATGTAATAAAAAGCACTAATAAATACTAAGCAGAGACATGTGGTGCCTTATAAAGAGATGAGGTAGGCACCAGGCATTGGACCAGGCTTTTCACTAAGTATGGGATGGAGCACTATGGATATGATAAAAGGCCTCAAGCAGGAAATTTCTTTAGCCTTTGCAGCACTTTGTGAAAGTTCTGTCTTTCCCATATAAAGAATTTAAAACAATGTTATAGTTTTGTAAATTTCTGCACCTGCAGTTACTTCTCAAGGACTGTTTTGGTTTTAACCAGAAAAACATCTAGAAATGGATGTCTCAGAACTCAGCCAATCACCCCGAGGGGTGGATGGCCAAGGGACCAATTACTTTATGCCATTCAACACACTTTTGTGTATTAACATATAAAAGTTGTTCAATCTTTCATTAAACTCTCTTACTTTGGATCATTTCTTAGTAGCGTGAACTTTGTTGTTCTACCTATCCGGGGAGCTACAGCGACAGAGCACCTTCAGTGTAGTTCTGCACATTGCTTCTGCCACTCCAGAAATTTTCCTCAGTGACTTTATTGAGTTTAGTTCTAAAGGAAAAAGAATGACAAGATGTATGCATGCTAAAGCAAGAGGCCTTTTTCTTACTTTCCCAAACATGTAAGGAAAACTGCAGCACCTGGAGTGTGTCCTGAAAAATACAAATCCATCAGCTCCTGAGATTGCAGTGCAAGAACTGTAATAAATCCATGCAGTGGGGCTGAGAATACCTCATTTGAACACGTGCTTTCCAAAGCCCCTCAGTATTTCAGAAAGGTGCTTGCTCTGAAGCAGCAGCGCTAAATAAAAGTGTTTTAATTTTTCAGGCAGCACGAATAGAGTGATTTATCTCCCAGATGAAAGGAAGAGGGGAAAGGATTGTCTTTTTCACCTCCTGTGTAAAAGGTATCCCAACAGGCTGCAGGTGACACGACGTTTACATGGATCACTGCTTAGTCATTCATCCAGCATGGCTGGAAAATGTCAAGTGCAGGGCAAACACCTGCACATGTCAAGACACAGCGAGTTGCATTTTGTATTTAAGGCCTCTAAAGGAGCAGAAAGAAAGGGTAAAACTGAAATTATTTTCACAAACACAGTGGATCTTCGAAGTAAAAAGGAAAAGGAACATGGAGGAAATGTCCTCAGATTGCACCAGGGGAGGTTTAGATTAGATATGAGGTAAAATTTCTTCAAAAAAGCATTGCCAAGCATTGGAACAGGTTTTTCAGGGAAGTGGAGTCATCGTTCCTGGAAGTGCTCAAAAGAGGAGTGGATATGGCACTTCAGCACAAGGTTTGGTGGTGAATGTTGTGGTGCTGATGGCAGACTTGTGATCTCAGAGGTCTTTCTCAGCCTTAACTTTCTCTAATTCTGTGATTCATTAATGTGGAATTCCAGCCTCAAATATTGAGGAAGGGCAGGGAAATTTTTGCAGATGGCATCCATGGAGCCATCTGCAGCACCTACCTTGGTTTGGGATTTTTTTGAGGCTGGGGGAACGGCAGGGAGGAGGAGAAGCAGCATCCTGCCCCGGGGAACAAAAAACAGGGATTTTTTTTTTAATGTCATGATTTTTTTTATTTCTATTTTCATGAAGATGCAGAGAAACTCCAGTGCTTTCCTTCCTTGGGTCTCCCAAGCCTTTCAGAAATGCTGTTTGAGAGCTTCCTTTCCTGTTGGGGAGCAGTGATGGGACCAAGGGAGCTGCAGCTGAGCGGAGTGTGAGCACACAGACAGAACAGACTTGGGCCATTTCCCTCTGCCTGCCATCAGTCACAGCCTGAGACATCAAACTCCATCCCCAGCCAAAAAAAGCCTTCTCTTTGCTTTGAAAGAGAAGAGCTGGCAGCCCTGTAGAACTGGAAGGCTCGCAGATCCTTTAAAATATACTTTACAAAAGTGCTTTAGCTCTACAGCACTTCTGGAGTCAAAGAACAGGGCAGGGGAGACTGGAAGTTTGAACCCAGCTATTTTCTAGGAGTTACAGCTATTGATTACCGTTTAATCTAATGAAATTGTTCTTGAGTGATGCTACTGCAATTGAGATGTGTAGCCAACTTGGAAGGAAAATTTAAAAGTGTTGGAAGAGGCAATATTTGGATTTCAGGGCACAAATGTGTTTGTGAGCACATGTTCTGCACTGACTGTGTTGTGTTTAGATGTATTCCTGTAGAAATCCTGTTATTTCACCAGGACTAATGCAGGAGAAGAATAGAACAGTAGTTTTCCTACTATTTGTATGACTGAGTTCCCATACAATGAATCTATAAAACTATTAGATCCTAAAGCTGAGTCAAAACCAAATCAGTTATTGAGAGGCAAATATAGCTCTCAAAATCTCTTAGATAATTCTGTTACTTGTGGCTTAATATGAAGAAGGAGAGTTAATTATTTATACCATGCATGGAGTTCACTGAATGAGAGGTGCAAGATGCGATGGCATCATAAATTAATGCTTTGTAAAAATTGTTCTTTACTCAAAGCCAAAAGGAAAGGTATTTGTGGGATGGAGCAGGGATAGGCATCACTGAAACCCAGCAGGTCAAATTCCTTCTGGAGAGCCTCCCATCACTCAGAGCTACTCATGGAAAGGGGTTGTGCTGTGTTCTGGGTTTCCCCATGCCCTTGTCTCACCCTAAATACAACATCATGTCTGGGGTTTGTCTCAATTCCAAATAAAAATTACCAGAGTTTGAGTTTGGCTGCTGAAAGGACTCTGCACGTGTGAAGACATTGGTCTGTCACATCTGCTTCTGACACAAACCCAGAATGACTGTGTCAGTTCTGTGGTTTTGTTCTTAAATTAACCTTGTCACTTCTTAACCCATTTTTATCTGCCATTAGACCCCAAAAAGAGAAAATACTTGTTTCCATGAGATTATTTATGTTATCTTCTCAAATGAGATAATTTTGATTAATTGCTTTATCTAGCAAGGGTCTTCAGAGGTAGCTTTAGAGAAGGAACCTTTCTAGTCAGGGAAAAGGGGCAAGAGAGATCACACAAAATGGTTTGGGTTGGAAGGGACCCTAAAGCCCATCTTGTTCAAACCCCCTGCCATGGGCAGGAACATGTTCCACTAGACCAGGTTGTTCATGACTGTCCTCAGAGAGCCCTCCCATGATTTTAAATTCTGCTGTAATATTTCACTGCGTTTCCCAGGGAAGGATCTGTTTAGAAGAGGCTGAAGGCAGCTCTGCTATGGAACTGAGGGCTGCTGCCCTCACCAGGCTCCCTCTGAGCCCTGGGAAACACCTGCAAACTCCTTCCCTGTGGCCACAGCAGCTTCGATTTCTTCCTCTGTTACTTCTCAAATTTATTTTATTTTCCTCCCTATTTAAACCCTGAAATCCTGTCCCAGCATCTCTTGTAACTGCAGCCACCAGGTTTTCCTTCGAAGCTCTTGGGTTACCCATTGCCTCTGCTGCTCAGACCTTCAAGCACTTCACACTTTTGTTGCAGCACTTAATTGTGAGTGTTAATTGATGGACTACAACTGACGTGAGCGTGAGAGTCCTGCCATTGTGCCAGACAAAAGAATTCAGGTGTCTGCTGGCTCCTCTCCTCTCCTCTCACTTTACATGCAAACAGTGCCCGAGCTCTGGGAGACCCAGAGGTGAATTATTGATGGGGAAGGGGCCCCAGCCTGGCTTGAGCAGGTCTTGGCATCTGAGTTCAGGCAGGAAACACCGGGAAATAAATCAGGGATGAACAACCCTTTCAATGAATCACAGACAAAACCCCCTTGGCCAGCGAAAGGTTAAATAACAGGGATAAGTGAGTCACTCCATCTCCTGCCTTCCCCCTCTCTTCCCCACACTGCAAGTTTAATAAGCCAAAATCAAAACCATCTAGGCCTGGAGCTTTCTAAGATTTAAGACTTTAAAATGTGAAGCGCCTCATTATGTGTGGCTATTTTCAATAAGAAGGGGAGATAACTGGTGGCACGTCAGTGCCTTATCGCTGATATTTGTTTGACTTCTATTTCCAAAGTGCACTGCTTGCTTTTTCTGGTGCTGGAATCAAACTCTTCTTGAATTGTACAGTATAAGGAGAGATATCAGTTTTCACCTAGGAACTTTGAAAAGGAGAGCAGTCTGTGCCTCCCTCTGCAGAAATAAAGAACTATTGTACAGTAGAGCGAATAACACTTGCAACATGGCCAATTGACTTCCTTCCTATTAATCAACTACTCTGTTTACCTTCTTACACAAACCATTTCAAAACCATTAAAACTAAGAGGATTAGCATCACATTTCTGGCAAAAAGCACCTTAATTTCAGCGAATGCTACTTTCACTCTCTGAGGAGATTTAAAAAAAAAACCTTGAAAGAATTGGATTCTTTATTGCGGCAAATTCAGTGAACCAGGAATAAATTATATCTCCCATGTAAAAAAAGGCAGAGGGAGGGGGGTAAAAAGAGGGCTAGAGGAGTACAATTCTCTCAATCCAGTGAGAGAGAACTGCAAAAGAATTAAATTACCAAGAATGAAAAAATTTCAAAGCAATCCTGAAACATGAGTTAAGTCCTGACAATTTGAATCAATTGTTCTGTTCTGGCCACGTACGAGCAGTTCCTACTTTTGTAGCCTTGATTTCGGAAACAGTTGGGAGTGCTTCACTTGGTCTGCAAATTATCCTGCAGCCAAAAGTTCAAGGCCCAAATTCCCATTTTCCTGTGCTCTGGGAATTCATCTGGCATGGACAGGGAGGTGCCATTTACAAATAAATAAATAAAAATTTATAAATAAATTTTCATTTTATTTAGCTTCCAGTCTTGATTGTAAAAGTTTTGCATGGAATTAAATGGCGGGGAAATATTGTTCCCAAAAAATTCCCATCTCCTGAACACCATGCAGCATCAGTTGAAATGTTTGCAGCCATAAATTTTACTTTGTTAAATGGGAGGTTTAAGAGTTGTAACAACTAAAAACATACCTGACAAACAAAATGAATCATAAAAGCACATTAGGTTGATATATAGAGACCTAACACCTAAAGGGCACAAACACAAAACCACAAGAAAGTTATATATAAGGGAATATAACAGAAAATTTAACTTTGAAAGGGAGAAAATGAGAATTTAAATATTTCCAGGAAGATGTCATAGAGCAGCCCATGGAATGAGAGTACCTGGTGAAGTCTTAATCCAGACAACCAATAAATCGTATTAATCACCAATAATTCCAGACATGGTAAATAATGATGCCAAGGATGCTGCAGAGATCTCCACACAGGGCTGGGATATGGGGTGCAGGACATCATCAAGAGACACTTTGGGATGTCCCAGAATGGCAAAAAGGACACACCAGGGTAGATTCAGGGATCTAAATTGTGTGTGCCAAGGTACCAGATGCATATTAGATTGGTTTTGTGTTCCTTCACTAATATTTTCTAGCAATGAATTTTCTATTTGCTCACTAAATGTCCAAAGTAACACCTAAAATCCCTCTCCTAAATAAAAATACTGATTTAGAGCCCTTTAGCTAAATCATGCCACTATTTTCTCAATGCTGTTACCAAATTTTACATTTCTGCCATTTGTTCATAGCACAGAAAAATAACTTTCCCCCCCATTTCCCCCCATAATCTGAGCATAGAAGAGAGTGAGAGGCACTATTTTGCCTTCTTCATGGCATGCCTGAAAAAAAATAGATTGGTGAGTTTGAGGGAAGAATCCACAGAAAAAGTTATTTTTTACTACTACAGAGCATTAAAGTATTTTTAAACCACCACATTTTCAAGAGAGGAAATGTATTGAAAACAAAGGTTTTAAATAAGTATTTTCATTTTAGCCTTTCTTTTTTTCAACTAGCTCTCCTTAACTCATGCTCAGAAATAAGACAACAGTGCCTCCAAAGGGAAGTTGCAGCTTGATGATAGAGGACACCAGTTAAATTTTGAAATTCCACTGAATTTCAAAACCTGTCCCTCTGGTCATATCCCAGTGCTCCACCCAGTGCAGCTCAAACAGTTAATATATGGATATTGCTCTGAGATTGCTGGTTTGGGATCAGGCTTTTTAAGGCACATCATTTTTCAGGCAGACCTTGATGATCAGTCTCTGGGGCCTGATGCTGACGGTCCCTTCCCTCTGACAAGATAAATGGTCCTTTATAACTCTTGTCACAGCGTCGAGCTGGCATCAGGAAATTAAGATAAAACTTTTTTGCTGGCATTGCACTGTTACAGGGCTGCAGGACTAAACTCCTCACTGCTGGGAAAAGTCTGGCTTTGGCAGGGATTTTGTGTTGAGCACAAACCTCACGAAACGGGAGCTTGGAGGAACCATGTTGGTGTTTCTGTATTCTTGGGGGAAAGCATTAAAAATGAACTGTTTATCTCCTATTGATACAAAAAAAAAATCAACCTCACAGGCTTGTTGATCAAAAAAAAATTATATCTAAACACAGAGTCTTAAGTCCAATTTATTCTGAAGAGTTTGAATAAAGTGAAAAAGTCCCATGCTGGAATTTCTACATAAAAAAAAGCCTTAGAAAATTAACTGTCTATCTCTGCTAGAGAAAAAGCTTCTGCTAACACATGGGTTTGGTTCATAGAACCATAGGAGGACCTCTAAAGGTCATCCAGTCCAACTCTGGTTGTTATCAGAAAGATTTCCTGAGCAGTGATGCACAAAACACTCACACAGAGGGCATGGAAATAACATTTTCCCACAGAGCAGGTCTCTTCTCATCACCAGGCTGCAACAAACAGTTCTTGAATATTGCTTTTCCATTGCAGTGAAATTCTGGAAATACAAGTGGAGAAAATAATTGTACACTCAGGAGGCTGATAAGCAAAAAAACAAATACTGCAATGGTCTAGGCAGTGATCCATGTCCTACTCCAAGGTTCCAGTCCATCCTGTAGCTGTCCCCTGGTATAAAAACACTGAGGATTTTACAAGCACCATGTTTTCAAAGCATCTTCTTTCCCAAGTCCTAAATTTCTTGCCACCTTTTTAGAAACACAAACTCAGAGCAAGAGTTTCTCCTTTTTGCCCAACCACAAGGAAAAAAATGGGAATTTCAGTGTCATCTGTCCCACAGGCCTTCATAGATGTATCTGGGTTTGTTCTGTAACAAAGATAAGCTCCAGTCACACAAAGCTGGGCTGCATCTGGTGACCATAACGCAGATAGTGCTGCCTGAACTGGGGGCTTAGCCCTGATAAAGAGAATTATAGAATGGCCTAGGTTGGAAGCGATGTTAAAGACCATCTCATTCCATGGGCAGGGACACTTCCCACTGCCCCAGGCTGCTCCAAGCCCCATCCAGCCTGGCCTTGGACACTTCCAGGGATCCAGGGGCAGCCACAGCTTCTCTGGGCACCCCCACAGGAGAGAACCACCTCCCTCCCCTGCTGCCCACGGTGCTTTGGATGGACCTGGCTGAGCTGCTGTGAGACCCCACCACCAAAGCCTTTCTCCTTCCAGGTTCACCCCCGACAGCCTTTGGAGTCCACCCTGCCTTTGGCATTGCAAGGTGGATGTGAAGGAATAAACAAGCCCAGCTTAAGCCCTTGTTTCTGTCAGAGGAGTTAAAGGCCATTAAGCTCAGTCTTTTAAGCCGGCTAAGAGAAAGCTAGGGTAGATTCTGTGAGATATACTGTATATTAAAAGGTTCCTGATTTTTTCCAAATGATAACCTGCTGAAGGAAATGATGTCCTCTGCCACAGTACCTGCTTGTCTAATTGCAAACCATGCAACCTTATCCCCCCCGAGATTTACAGATAAAAAACCCCACTGTCATCACCTCCACCCGCCCTGTCTCCGCTCTCTCTGTACAGCAGGTAAGACAAGAAACAGGGGCTGGAGGATTTAAATAGAGGGAGTACATTTGAGAAACAGGACAATTAGGGACACCAGCACGGACACGTGTGCAGCAGGAATGGTACAAGTCAGTGACAGCAGCCTTTTCAACTGAATACCAGTAAAATAAATAACAAATGTGGCTCTGGAGGAACACGGTAGCCCTGAGTACTTCAATTAAAGCAATTGATGAAAGTGCCCATGAGGGTAAAGTTTTGAAAATGATTTGTTTAAAAAAACTAGCAATAAGCAAGGTCCAAAATTTAATGTTTTCCTGGCAGTTTGGATGACAGAGTTTAACAGTGTGAGGAGAAGGACCTCCATGGGCAAGAGCACTTCTCTTTATACGCTTCTCCTGACATTGCAAGATGTTGTTTTGATCCCTAAGGAGGCTGAGTCAAACCCTGCCCTGGTGCTGATGCTTCTTCGTGCAAAGCAGATGCAGGGAGTGAACCTGCTGAGCTGTGCAGCTTTCATGTAGGGAAGGCAAACCTCAGAAAAAGGTCTGAAAATGATGCCCACTGTGGTGGAGCTGTGACCCTGTGGGACAGTCTGTCCCTAAAGGACTGACCCCACAGAAGGGACCCATGCTGGAGCAGTTAATAAAGACCTTCCCATGAAAGGATTCACAGTGGAGAAGTCCATGGAGAAGGTTTTCCATGGGAGGGACCCCACTCTGCAGCAGGGGAGGAGTGTGAGGAGCCCTTCCCTGAGGAGGAAGAAGCAGCAGAGACAGAGAGTGATGGACTGCCCACAGCCCCACAGCCCCCACTCCTCGTTCCCCCGAGCCACTGAGGGTGAGGAGGCAGAGAAATCAGGAGTGAAGTTGAGCTCAGGAAGAAGGGAGGGGATGGGAGAAGGTGTTTTTAAGAGTTGGGTTTATTTCTCATCACCATACTCTGATCTAATTCGTAATAACTTAATTTCTCCAAGAATCCTGGGGAGTGTTTTGCCCATAACAATAATTAGTGAATGATCTTTCCTGTCCTTATCTCCACCAATGAGCCTTTCTTTATGTTTTTTCTCCCCTGTCCAGCTGAGGAGGGGAGTGATGAGCAGCTTTGGTGGGAACCTGGTGTCCAGCCAGGGTCAGCCCATCCCATCCCATCCCAGAGCACAGATTGCTCTGCCTCCCACCCCTCCTGCCCCTGCACCATCAGGGCAGTTTTACATCCATTCCCTGCTGCCAGAGGAAGGATGCAGGAGCTGTAACAGGGGGTGAAGATCTTGCAGTCTCATGAAAGAGTGCATTAATTGAGCAAATTTTTATGGATGTGGAAGTCTAAATGACTTTTCTGCCTCTAGGCTTTCTGCACAGGATTGTATATTCAGGTGGATGAAATATATGAGTTAGGCTGGGTGAACATTTAGCAAAACTAAAATCTTTAGCTAAATTTGCCACCCCTGACCTCTACACACATTTATTTGGTCTCATTTTAGAAAACCATCACTTTGCTGGGCCTAGCATCAGGTTAGGATGAGAGGGGGTGGAGAAAACTGGAAAAGGGGAAAAAGAGATTTTTTTTCTGCTGCTTCTTGCTCTTCTCCCCCTTCCTGTAAAACACGTTTTCTCGGGTGATGAGCAAGGCAGTCGAGGACTTGGCAGGGCTGGGTAAATATATTTTCCTAGAAATCAGCTGTGCAGGCAAAAAAACCTAAACTTTACCCCAAGCACAGACCCCAAGGAAGCAATTTCCAGACACAGGCAGTGGGAAGGTGTCTACCAGGGTCATGGTTTAGTGGTGGACCTGCCAGTGCTGGATTAATGGTTGGGCTTGATGATCTTAGAGGTTTTTTCCAACCTTAATTATTCTGGGATTCTGTGATACGTGACTTCACATTAATCCCTTTTTCCTCGCTCTTCTCAGTTTTTTACAAAATGTAGTTTGGGACTGAGGATTTCTGTGGCCTTGGGACTGTAACAAGTGTGGTCCTGACCCCAGACATGCAAATACCAACACACAACTTATGAGCATTTCTTCTTTAGATTTGCCTGGGAAATGAACCCACCTAATTCTTAAAGCTTTAGCAGCTCATTTCAGCTTTCTCCATATCACAAAGAAATCAGTCTCAGCACCCTGGAGGTGCTACCCTGGCAGGAAAAAAAAAAATAAAAATAAAGAGACATCTGATCTGACCCATTTTCTGGAGAAAAAAGATTAAATATAGACAATTTCTCAGTGTGTTGCACAAGAGGGTAAAAATCCTGTCCAAGCCCTGACTTCCCAGGCAGAAGGCTTGGAGGGTGAGCTATTAACATCTGCAGATGTGCACCTCCCTCGTTATCTTCCAGCCAGGCTCTCACAGTCTATTTAGTATCATTGGAGAGTTCACTGAGATGAAAATAATGACAAAAAATACTGTGACAAGATAAAGTACAGTGCTATAAAAATTCTCTACAGTGCTATAAAAATTAGATTCTTAGCAGAAAAGAGAATGAAGAGGTAATTTAGTAAAAGTGATGGATGAACCTCGGAAGGTTCAGAATTTTAGTTCAGTGCAGTTGCTTATTCAAACCTGGGAAATTCAGGAGAATTGTCACCCACTGTGACAGCCAGTCCCCTCTGGTTCTCACCACCTTAAAGCTGGCAAAAAGAACACAAGAAACAAGAGGTGATTACAGTCTTTAATCTCTATCTGGATTCCTGATGGTAATTAATCAACTCTTATTCGACCTGAGCTGGCTCTCACTTTTCCTGAAGTACAGAGATTTCCATCAGGGCAAACGGAGCCGGGTGCTGCAATGTGTGGCAGGACTTGCACAGCATCCAAAATGGCCAAAATATCATTTTCTGTCTGTGTCTCATTTTATACAAAGCTGTAATCATATAGTTTATATGATTAAAAAACCTTTTTTGACTGGTTAGCAGGTTAGTAGTAAAACCAGAATACTTTGGTAGTGATATGGTTGTCTGGCATTGGTAGATAAAAGAAATTTCTTTTGATCCTCAACATGCTAAGAACTAAATATCTTTATGGCCACTTTACAACTGGGGAAAAATGAATCCTAGAGAAGTGAAATAATGAACCATGGTCAACATCAGAATGGATGCTACAAACAGGAATAAAACTCAGAGCTACCAAACCCAGGATTTCATTTCCATAAGGGATGCTGCACCTATTTTATTGCAGGATGGGCAATATTTCCAACATGTGACCATCTTTTCCCCGGGCACTTTGAATCAGCAGAAGAGTTTGGAGCACAGACCTTGCAGCCACACAAGCCCTCACATCAATTGGCTGAGCTACTCCTGCCAAAAGTTACACAAATGCTGTGAAATAAAACTGCTTCAATACTTCACTGAGCTTTTGTCTGACTGAGGACTTTTGCCTCTAAGCAACCAAAACCTGACATTTATCTCCACAAGGCCAAATTTCCAGTGATACTGTTGCTCAGAATTTCTTAATANNNATTTCTATTGTACTCACCTGGCCACTCAGAGGCTTTACAGCTTCCCAGTGAAGGTAAAAGGTGGGGTTTGTTTAGATTTTGCATGTAACAGATGTGAAGCTGCAGAACTGAACCCGAAACCTCAACACTTTTCACGTAGGATGGTTGTGGTTTGCTGTGAGCACCCATGAAAAGCATTTTTTTTTTTAGGTAAACACTTGTTGCTCTGCCCAACTGGTTGAACATGCTAAAAAATACCTCCTTGTTTCTCATAGGATCAGTAAACCACGACTGTAATGAGTTTTATTTGCTATGGTCGTTAAAACATAACCCTTGATAGCTCTCATTAACTGTATTTTGGTTTACCATGATTGAGGAAACCTTGCACACATTACAGACTGCTGGATGTGCAGTGAGATTATCATTTTTTGTAGCAGATTAGGCAAGAACAGGGGATATTAGCAGCCTTGCCTCTCTCCACCCTGGGATTTGGCTCAGTGGAGGAGTTATTCAAGCCAGCTCTCCTCTCCCCACCTCCTGACTGCCCCTTCAGAGAATGTTCTCTCCTTTTGTCATTTTCCCCTCACACTTTTCTGATTGGACACGTTATTTATGGGCTGTGATCTACTGTATTTTTGAATTGATTTTGTGTTCAGCTACTGTAAAGCATTTTTGTGGACCAGTACCTCAGGGTGATATATTTTTTTTTTCTTTACAGATGTTCTGACTTACCTTTTCCTCCCTGAGTTTCCTATGCTTTGCCTCTTGTTTTCCTATTTGTTCCACAGCGAAGTGGAACATTCAGCCAATCTCCTCAGGAAATAAAACCTCATTAGAAAATGATAAGAAATAAAGTGCATTCATTTTAATGAGACAATTATATTAATTTGCTTATGGCTAGTAATAAAGAATGAGAAAACCTTTTCATTTTGTGCTCTTCTCTCTCTTCTCTTTTTTTCTTTTTTTTCTCCCTGTGGTCCCACTGGCCTGAAATTTCATTCCAAAGCCCTCTGCTAAGCGCTCACAGGATTTCTGTGGACCTGTAACCACCAGGAAGATGGAGAGGGATGGTTCTCCATCTGCACTTCCACTTTCTCCCCAGGAAAAAACTCCCATGGCAAAGAGGTGTGGCTGAGTTGGATGGTGATACAACGTCCCACAGATTACAAATAATGTGGGAGACAGCAATTTTAGGACCTATAATGTAAAAATCAGATGGCGTAACATGTTTGAGGGATCGTCTTGATCCATTTCTTGTGCTCAGAACTGCCATTGATGTGTTACTCACAAGCTGGCGAGCATTTATTAAGGGATTTAGGCAAACAAATAGGGATTTCAGCTGTTGATGGAGCCAGAAAATAGAATTATAGTTCAGGAAACTCACAATCTGCTTTAAGAAACACAAGCACAGAAGCAACAGGAGGAGAGCTTCTACAGTGCTGTTCCAGCACCAGCATTAGCTCCTCCTCACACCTTGCACGTCTCATTGAGAGCATTATTAAAGACCATCAAACTGTACACTTTGCATTCAAACTGTACATTTTGCTGTAGCCAAGAGGCAAAATCTCAGAGATTTGCTGTTAATGCCTTTAATTAACAAGGAATGGCGATGGTAAGTGGCCCATTCAGCAGGATGAAGGTGGGAACTGCTGTCCCTGCCTCACCACAAGGACTTCTGGAAGGCGCTGGCTGCTCCACTGCTTGTCAGGGAGCACAAATGAAGATGTGGAAAGTGAAAGAAAGGTGTAGACAGCCTTGTAGAAGGATCAAACGCTTGAGAAGCAGAATTTACACACATCCTGATGCTCTCCAGTGAGGATCACACCCTAGCTTGTGTGTGATGCTCTCTGCATGGTTATTTTAATCTGATCTTTGTTCTGCCTGACTCAGAGCTGCCTGAGGTGACTCTCCACAGCCCCGCTTGGGCCCGTGCAGACAAAAATAGAAACAACAGATTTCAAGGTCACTTCTCTTTGGGTGCCTCAAGACTCTTTTGGATCCTCAATTACAGCCCCAAACAGACCTGCCAGGTCTGTGACTCGTGTAGGAGCTGAGCTCTGGGCTGGGCTGGCTGCTGCAACCCTTCTCTTCAGGGGGAAGCCCCGCACCCTCATCCGTGAGGACGATGGAGCTGATGCTGCAAAGCCTCTCCGCTCTCGGCCACCTGAAGATGAAGATCAGCAGTTAATCTGGACAGACAACGTGGATTTTGTTACTCTTGTGGCTGCAAGTTGCTGTTGCTGAGGGGGCAGCTCTATGCAGTCATTGGAGTTGTGTATCCACTGTTCGGGTTTGGCCTGGGTGCACAGCAGGCGCTGAGAACAGAGGCCACACTCTTTATCCCAGGATTTTTATCATTTTATCAGGTCCTATTTACTTTCAAGCATCTGTTCAACCTTTCATGCAGGATGAAAACAATAGCTTCAGCTGCTTTCTACCTGAGCACTGGAGGAGTTCAAGCTGATACTCACATCAAAGCGCTCGGCATATTTATCATTCCTGATTCCGTAATAAGCAGCGGCGTCTGACAGATGCACAAAAGCACCACAGTTTCCACTTGGACCTTACAATGGCAGCAATGACTTCAAACTGGGATTAAAGACTCGCTCAGGAAATGCTGAGCATTTTCCTTGCTGAATAATTGCAATCTCCTTGATGCCTAAAGAGGCCAACCTAGAAACAGAGACCAGACAGGAGTAAGGGAATAAAG
Source organism: Pachycephala philippinensis (assembly GCA_013397055.1). Classification (NCBI taxonomy): domain Eukaryota; kingdom Metazoa; phylum Chordata; class Aves; order Passeriformes; genus Pachycephala; species Pachycephala philippinensis. The sequence goes on along the minus strand of VWZT01012386.1, from coordinate 180,411 downwards.
GTGGATATTTATTAGAAAGGCCTTCAGAGGTACACCCTGGGCAGGCCAAAGGCTGCACCCAAGATGGACCCCGAGTCACGAGTTCTTCACACTTTTATAGCTTTGGGCCATTTGCATCTCAACCCAATTTCACCAATTAAACTTTAGCTAATGATGGAATTTGCCCTCAGCTTGCCCCCCTTCTCAAGATGCTGGGTTACACATTTTGGGCCTAGGCCGGGCTGGGGGTCCTTGGAGAGCAGCCTGGAGAGGCTTTGTTCTGTCTGTCTCAGCATGAGAGAGCAGCAGCTCCCAGGCGGCAGGACAGGGGGGGGTGAGACACTGGGAATGCAGGATTTGAAACATATAAAAGTTAAAACCTAAAGCATCATCCTCACATCCTGGGTTGCTGGCAGTGCCACGCTGCACCCGGAGCTTGGGAGCACGGGGGGTGCTTTGGGAGCTGCTGCTGCTGCAGAGCTCAGGTTGGTTTTGGTGGGAGCAGGAATACACCTATAATTCTCCTCCAGCACTTTATCAAGTGACACATGATCACTTTGGTTTAGAACTTTTCAGACGTGATAAAGATGTATTTCCTCGCGGGCCTGCCCCAGTCTAATTCTAAGGAATAAGTCACTTTTTTCATTTACCAGAAGGCAAATCTTGCTCTGCAGTTAAAGCTCATGTTTAAGAGACAAAAACATTCCATAAATAAAGAAAAAATCTGAATTCAGCTATCGGGGTGCAATTCCTTCATAGCTTTTCTCAGGAATAACTTGTATCAGTGACAGCCTCAAAAGTAAGGAAGGGAGAATATGGAACAACTTGACATTATTTAATACAGGGAAAAAGCTGTTAGAAGAAAATTATTCAGCTTGCTGAGAGAGACACCTAATCACCCTTACAAGTGTGTCAGGTGCCATTATTTTTTTTCTTACCATTTTTGAACCATCACATAAATTTTTCATTGAATGTACTGCCTTATGCTAAGTGAGAAATCAAGAGCATTGGCTATAAACTCCAAACACAGCCAGTAACAAGAAAATTCAAAGCTTACTGAGAAATTGCAATTCCATTATGGAAGATTTGCATGTAGGCAAAGACATTATAGGTTTTACTCAAAGTAGCAGAGTATAGGCACATACTGATTTTGAAAGACAATTAAAACCACTTTAATTAACTAAGTTTTTTTTTGTGGTTTTAGTCAGCAATAATCTCATTTTGGGTTATCAGATTTAGGAAGAGATGCGTCATAAAGAAACTGGTTTGCTTAAAATATGGTTTTGAAGTGATTATGGGAATTGGCTGAAATAAAATTCTTGGCAAAATTTAAAGCATCTTTAATAGTGAGCAGTAATCTCCCCACCAGTATGGAGTAGATGCTTGCTTTGGATTGTAGTTTGGAAGCACCTACAAATCAGTAGAATTATAGAATAGAGTCTCTAAATTGAGCCTTTTAAAACATAATTTGCATTATGATCTCACGCCTGGTGAAATTTCCCTCAAACAATAGCACATCAGTATTTGCATGCTCAATTATAGATCTTCCTACAACACCACAGCTACTGCGAGTCCCCAAGGGCTAAAATGGTTCTTTTCCAGAAAGCTGTATATTTTTATGTTTAAATAATCCATAAAGACTGTCCCTGTTGAGAAGTTCAGAAAGACTGCTCTGAATGCTTCATGGCAGGGCTTGGGGCTGGAGGATAGAATGCAAATCCTGGCAGTAGATTTCAGCTCTGGGTGATGTTTTTTGGGGCTTCACTTCGACTGCCATGATGTAGCTCTAACTTAGCTGTCATTTTATAACACAGCCTTGAGTCCTCTAGTCCAGCTTTAGCAAAGGACTTGAGCTTCCTCAAGGAGCCATGCTCAGGGAGACCTGGAGATCCACAGGGGCAGTGTGCTGGTGGCAGAGCTGGGACAAGCAGTGCCAGATCCAGCAGAGACCAGCTGACACTTTAGTGATGATTTGCTGAGTTACTGGTGATGCTGTGCCCTGTGAAAAACGGGATATTGATAAAAACAGTGCTTTGGTTTGGGGCAGGAATGTGGCACCTGGACAGCACCTGCACGTGGACAGGAGCTTCCCCATAGAAATGCTCCTGTGTATGTGCTTAAAATAAAAGCACATGCATGCAAAAATCATAGAATTAAAGGCTGGTTTGGGCTGGAAGGGACCTTAAAGATCATCTTATTCCACCCCCTGCCATGGGCAGGGACACCTTCCATTATCCCAGCCCCATTCAACCCAGCTTTGGACATTGCCAGGGATCCAGGGGCAGCCACAGCTTCTCTGGGCACCCTGTGCCAGGGCCTCAGCACCCTCACAGGGAAGAATTTCTTCCTGATATCCCATTTAACTCCCCTATCTAACTGTCTAATCTGTCTGTATCTAATTCCCTGGCAGTGAGAAGCCATTCCCCTTTGCCCTATCCCTCCATTCCTCATCCCCAGTCCCTCTCCAGCTCTCCTGGAGCCCCTTTAGGCACTGGAAGGGGCTCTGAGCTCTCCCTGGAGCCTTCTCTTCTCCAGGTGGACAGCCCCAGGTTTCCCAGCCTGTTCCAGAGCAGAGGGGCTCCAGCCCTTGGAGCATCTTCACAGTCTCCCCTGGACCACTCCAACATTTCCATGTCCTTCTGATGTTGGAAGCCAAGAGCTGGACACAGCACAGCAAGAGGGGTCTCACCAGAGCAGAGCAGTGGGGGAGAACCCTCACCCTTGACCTACTGGTCCCTCTGCTCCTGATACAGCCCAGGATATGGTACAAAATTAAAATTAAACACACACGTTATAAAAGTTCCACGGGGCAAAGTGTGCCCATGGGCTCAAAATTAAGAACATGCTGAAGTTTTTGCTGGCTTGGGTCATCCTGAGTTGCTCAAGGTTAAAGAACAATGAGACCCCAGGATTTCATAGGACTAACAGCTGTCCCCAATCCCATGGCCACCCTTTGCCTCCAACACGAGGCAACTGGAAGCAGAGAGTCACCTGCTGCATTTGGTAAATATTCTCTTCAGGTCTGGGGTTTTTCTGATAGGCTTCAACAACAGAAGAACTCGTCCCGGTAGATGCTGCTTGTTTTCTTTTCTATGAGTTCTTCCTAACTTGCTTAAATGTGCAATTCTAAACAATTCTCTACCATGCTTCCAAATTCCAACCTGATATTAAATTATTAAGGAGGTGTTTTTGAAATACCTTATCTTGACGTGTATCTCCTGAGCCAAATGACCTCGGGCACTGTTCCTAATTAATTTCTTAAAGGGAAAAAAAAAAAAGAAAAGCTGGCAAGAGGTACCAGCAGTGACCCTTCCCAAAGTCCTCCAGACTGTGCTGGGCTGGAGGAGAGGGAGAACAGGGCTGAATTAAAAAAAAGGGTGTAATAAAAAAACCCGAACCCAACTTTTATCAAGCTGCTGGCTCAACAAAATGCTTTTCAGGGCACGGGGTTTTGATGTCGGGAGTAAATGGACACATTCTGTGGTGGTGCTTTTATTACCACCATTTCCCCGTGGTTTCATCTCCTCCTGCCACCACTCACTGTGCCAGTGGCAGAGCATGGATGCTTCCCCCATCTGATGCCAGCAGCAAAGGCAACACCACCATTCCCAAACACCCACCAGGGCAATAACCAAATGTGAAATTCAAGGCTCCTTTTTTAACATTAAAAGCCACCGAAACAAAGAGGGTTTTTTAGTTTTTTTTGTTTTTTTTTTTTTTTTACTTTTAAACAATGTATTCTGAGAGAATGAGAGATTAAGTTTGAGGAGTCACTTCCAATCAGAAAGCCACCATTTAATTACAACACACAGGAAATTACAGAGTGAATGGCCAGGACAGTGATAAGAGACTGACACCGGAGGATGACAGGTACTGAAATCCGACCACTTCATCACAAAGCTACTTATCACAAGAGCCTGTCTGGAAGGCTGACAATCTGATTGTACTGTCAACTCAATTCATAATTAATATATTTATCAAATTAATTACTGAAAAAATCTCACTGGTGCTCGCCATAAAACAGTGGCTAAATTCATTGCCTGTTGGCTTCGTTTACTGCTAATAACTGTGCTGTCAGTTTAATGAGGGCAGTGAGTGGGCCCTGTTTTAGCTGCATGACAGACAAATTGCCCTCTTATATAGAATGATACAGAGAATTTAAGAGAAGAAAAGAAATATGTCATTGTTTGGTGACAGCCACAATCGGAGCCTTGTCTCGGAAACTTAGCATCAGCTCAAACGTACATGAAAGGGAGGTTGGGAATTCCTTTGTCAGCTAAATAAATACTTTATGAAATCCTGACTGATCCCTTCGTCTGAAATGACCTCGCGGCACCGCGTGGAGCTCTCAATAATTCCCTGTTGATTCCAAAGGCCTGACAGGAGTTTGTTGTTCGACAGGAGGCAGGAATTCTGGGGCACGCCTGAGCTGTGCTGAATCCCGGCTGTCTGGGCAAGGAGGAGACCCCAGGAATGGCAGGGATGGAGCTGGGGGTCTTGCACAGCTGGGTGATGCATGGAAGGGCCACGATCCAACACTCATGGACACCACACTGCCACAAATGGGACAGAGAACCTGTTGTGCTTAATTAACTGCACGTGAGCTAATTGAGGTACTCGTCAACAGCTAAAAGTTGGTCCATCCCATTGCCAAACAGGACTTTGATGACAACAGAGGGGTCCATGCCTCCTAAAAGATGCTGCTTCCTTGGGTGAGAAGTGTTGGGGCTCAGCAGCGAAATTTCCCATTGCTGGATCAGGTCCTAACGCTGGTTATAATGGGATTTCACGCACATCATTGCAATTTGTTCAGCTTGGCTCTGCTGCAATGTAGCAGGGCAAATCCACCAAGAAATGAATATTTAATCGCAAAAATCAGAAGAAAGTTGGGGACATTTTTCTCTAATGGCCATTAAATCAAGCTGTCAGTTCTGCAAGGTCAGAAAACACAGCTTAATCTGGGATGATCCTCTCTACAGGCACCACCATAGAATGTGTACATTTACTCCCTACATCAAAACCCTGTGCCCTGAAAAGCATTTTGTTGACCCAGCAGCTTGATAAAAGTTGGGGTTTGTTTTTTTTATTACAGCACATAAGCAGTAAGAAACTAAAGACCAGATAATTTAGACAGTGTTTAGCTGGGTTTTAAAGGCCTAGTGTTTCTTGTTTAATGAATAAAATGTGGAAAAATGGTAACTCGATGTGATGCTACTGCACAGAGGTTAAGTGATAAAGTTAATGCTGTGAAAAATCTCTGTAGCAAGAATTCACATTAAAATCCATTATGTGTTATAAAGATTATAAACAGCCGTGATCACCAGGGAAGAAGTTTGAGGATGGTGAAAAATCCTTGCAGGTTACTAATTATACCGGGTATTTTCAAATCTGTTGATTTGCTGCTTGCAAAAGAATTAAGATTCTTAACCCTAAAGGAAAGGAGCCTGAGATGATTGACGGATTATTTTATAGGGGGGGCGGATTTCAGATTATTTCCTAGCAGTGCCTTAATCCTGCATGATTGGCTCAAATATAGCAATGAAACAGTGAAAATAGTTGGCAATGAGAGCAAAAAATAAATATTCAGCATTGCAAGCATGCTCGCTTGTGCAT
>VWZT01012386.1:144552-174668 GCA_013397055.1 Pachycephala philippinensis | reverse complement strand
TTTAATCCCAGCTCTCCATCCCCGCTGTCTCTTTCCCCCTGCCCCGGACATCGCCCTGCCCGGCTGCTTCAATGCTCTCCCTTGTACTCCGGTGCCAGCAGCAGCAGCAGCAGGGCACAAACACAGCCAGTAATTACACAGATATTCTCTGCTCTGCTTGACAGGAGGAGGATTCCATGCCCCAGCTCCAGGAGCTGCTGGAATTGATGGCTGGGAGTGTGGGGAGCTCCAGCTCAGGAGACACGACCCCAACCCCTTGTCCCTGGTCTCCTCTGTCACCTCCAGGACAAGCCTCACCTTGTTGTGCCCACAAAATGAAAATCTCCCTCTTTCCCAGCCTGGGAGCTCTGTGTCTTGCTTGGATTCATGTTTGCAAAGCCATGGGAAGTGCTGCCTGATCTGCAGAAATGGGTGCTTTTCGTTTCATTTTAGCCCCCGATTTATCGGGGTAACTGCCCACCCTCTGAATTCATAAAGATAAAAGTGCAATTGTATCAGCACCGGGCAACGCTTGAAAAATAAAAGGAAAGGCTCAGTTTGCAGCATTCATCCCTGAGGGATAAGAGTCTGTCTGCAGCGAATGAACTCGGCTAGAAAGGCTGTCCACAAATAATAAAAATGATCAACTCCTTAGAGTTATCTTATCCAGTCATCTCCTGTGAAACATTTGGATCAGATATCCCTTACCTGAGTTATTTTATTTGGCATATAGCACTTTAGGCAAGATTTTCAGGAGGCAAATAGGAAATGAGAGTTGGAAAACATTAATTAAATGTGAATACAACAGCTTAATGGGTTTTATCTTCAGATGAACTGGAGATGACTCTTTGCCATTCACTTCTTAAAACTGCAAGCAGAGATAAAGGAAATGTAGCAAGAAAAGGCGACCAGGGAAAAGATGAAAGATTTGGTGGATTGACAAGACCAAAGTAATTTGATTTGTATTCAGGTTGGACCATTTCACAAATTTCACATATTGCTGCCGTATGGCTGCATATCAAAGGCAAGTAAAAAGATACTTGGTTCTTGCACTAGGCACTTTTAAAACTAAAATTATTCCATTTAAATGCTCTTTTAGAAATAGTTTTTACACTTAGTTGTATGGAGTCCTTTCTTCATACTCAGGGTTTCTTCATGTCCCGTTGAAATCACCAGCTTTGTGTTATACTAATGTTAGTTTGGAATTATTTATTCTGAAATATTCCAGATACAGCCAGAAGGCAAAAAGAGTTTTTCTGAAAAGTTCTGATTGGCTGAAAGAAAAGGTCACCAATTTTTTAATACCAGATCATTCAAAATATATTGCATTTAAAATGTACTTTTATTTAATTGTTTTCTCCATATAGTTCAAGCTGTTCTTGCCACTCCCAGCCAGCTTTTGTAGAGCTCAGTGTCCTGGGGAAAATCTTTTACTTGCCAATACTTCCAGAAATATTTCCACTTTCTACAAGCAAACAGTCAAGCAAATACTGATTTTAAGCCATAACGTGTTTTTAAAATGGCAAATAACCATTTTTGTCTGGGTGTATGTGTGTGTACAAATGCTCAATATTTTTGTGTGGATTTAACTTTATTTCTTCCTTTTTCTTTTCTTTGTTTTCATGGAACAACTTCTAACTTCGGAGCAGTTATTTCTGCCTGAGGATTACACCTGCAGATCATCTGAGACCCAGGGATATCCTACACGTTCAGCTTTTTGCTCTCTAAACTGGACAAGGCTGAGAAATGCCATGGATTTGTTTTGTTTTGGTTTCTTTTCGGTTGTTTTTTTCGGTTCTTTTTTTTCCCACATTGTCTGCACAAGAAGAGAACACAAAAGAAGAGAACACAAATAAATGGACAGGAGTATCAGAGTGTGTTTGCAGGTTACATGAAATGTTCCTGGAGTGGCAACAATTACTGTCAGTGGTTTTGCATAACTACCAAAAAAAAAAACAAAAACAAACGGAATTTCAGTGATTTCCATGTTTAAGCTGCCACTTTTACACAGCAAATTAGAATTATTGGCACAAAGCTGTGATCCCAGTGCCATCCCAGCCCAGGAGGGCACAGCACATCTCCCCTCCCCCTGACAGCCCAGCCCAGCCCTCCCCAGCTGACACAGGGACATGCAGTTGGGGACAGTTATCTATAGATGGCAATCTTCTTCTGGGCACAGAGCTGAGGTGAAGCCAGCTCTGCTTCCAGAACAAAAATAAAACACATCCATATTCACGTATTTACTAGTACTGAAAAGCAGTCTTTTATCCTGGGATCATACAGGGTGTTTTTAACAGGGCTTCAGGCTTGATTTTGGTCCAGAGGGGCTGTTTTACCAGTAACTAATCTTATATAACAACAGGAAATTATTAATGTCTGCTAAACTGTGCAGTTATAGAGTGAAAAGCTGGACTGAATTGGGCAAGGCACTGCTGTTTCCACTGTGTGGGGCCATGTGCCTTTCAACAATTTGGGCCTCACATTTAACACCTTTTTAAAATATTGCAACATTTTCCCTATTTTTTAATTGAATTTGCTGGATAAAAAAAGTGCTACCATTTCTCTGGAAGGTGTGTGAGGAATTCAAGGCATTCGTTCAACCTCCCCTCGGGTTAAAGCTCTCCAACAGAAGGTGGAGGGAAGGACACAGAACTCGCCCTTCCCCAAAAAAGAGGTTTTGCAGTTGTCTTTGGAGGAGAACACCATGGGATGGATGGTGAGCATCCCTCACCTTCCCCAGAGACCTGAGAAAAGTCTCTGAGCACAGAAACCTATCTACATAAGAGAATTAAGTGTCTGTTAATAACGAGAGTGGAGTTCACAGGGGAAAATGTGGTTGCCCCAAAATCCCAAGCATCTTTCCACAGGTGGCTCTCCAAAGGCAGGTGCCTGAGAAGACACTGAGTCAACCACTCCAGGCATCCAAAGGCTGGTTTTTCATACTGAAATTAATTTTATTTCAAAGAGTGTGGTGCTAGTGTGCTTAATAGATACGTCATATACACCTGAAAGAGATTTTGATGCGTGTTTGAGATTGTTATGGCCTTCATTTAGCTCTGGGCCTGGGCTAATCCTGATGGATATGAAATAACCAGCACAGAAAATAGCACTGAGTTATTGCTGGAAGTGCTGTTAAATGAAACCACCTTCAGCTGGTAGGGTGGGGATAAAAAATACTGATACATCAAATTATCCAAAAACTGGGTAATTAAATGGACAAAGTATCACAGCATATATGAAGTTGTCACAGAACTGAAAGAGGTTAAAGCTGATAGTGGCAATATTCTCCAAGTAAAAAAAAAAAAAACACCTTTGGAACGATCCTGCAGAGCATTTTAGACTCATTTAACAGAGACTGAGGAGCTGCTGTGCTCTGTTTTGAAACAAGCCCCAGAGTAGCCCATTTATTTAGAATTCATGAGCTAACACTTTCAGAGCCCACTTCTGATAACTTGCAAAATCTAAAACTCCTCATTAAATGCCAGATAAATTGACTGGCCTGAGGGCAGGATGGGTGAATGGGATATGGGAGCATGAGTCCAGTTTCCTGTAATTAATGAGATCTGAATAAGCAGAACCAATCCAGCCTGAGCAAGAAGAAAATTACTGCACCTAGCAAAGTTCAAATAAGAAATATGTGAACTTTGAAGTAGTTGAACACAAATCAAGATGTTGAGTTTTTATAAAAACCTTTATGAGCTCCAAAATCTGATTTACAGTATGTCCCTTTTTTTTCCCTGTGGGTGGCAATTTAATATTAAGAGGATTCTTTCAGGGACCCCAATTCAGAAGGGTTTTTGAAATACTTCATTTTAATTACATAAATACCTCCATCTCTGTTCAGCAGATATTTAAATACAAAATCTTGTCCCACTCTATTTAGCCAGATGGAAGAATGCATTTCAGTTTAACTCTAAGGTGAAACATTTTATTTATGACTCTACTTGAAAAATAAATTTTTTTGAGAATTTAGGTGTCTTAATCAAATCATTGCATTTTTCTAGCTTCACAGAAATTTTCTGAAATATTGTACACCGGAGTCAAGAAGTTCTTACAAAGTTCACTGTGATATTTCATTGTCCAAAATACCAGACAAACATTCCTCTGCTGCACTCCAACCCAAACTATTCTGTGATTCTGTGATCCCCTGGCACGGCCCTCATGGGTCTGAAGCATCAGTGCCAAGCTCCAGGTCCAGGCAGTGGAGTAGAATTGCTCTGAAGTCAAAAACTGAGCTCACCCATGAGCTTTCTATTTGCTTGCCTGATGTATTTTCCAGAGTTACCTATAATGTCTCTCCGTTTAATAAAATTAATTAAAATTTGCATTTGCTGGAAGGAGCACATCAGGAATCCATCCTCTAAAAAAGGAAGATGAGTGGCCTTATGTCAAAAAATACCAAAAATAACAGTTTCTTGCAACTGTTTGTTAAAGTGCTTCAGTTTTTCCATTGACTTTAGGAAGAGCAATGGAGCTGAAGGAGTTCAGATAGGAACTATTACATTGCCTTGCCTTGTTTTCTTGATCTTTAAAATAGCAGTTGTGGCAAATATCTGTTTACACAGCAGGGAAAGGGGGATTCTTAAAATATCAAGTCAGGAAAACAGTTCAAAATATTGCATCACTTAGACAGCTGCATGAAACACAACCATTCCAGGTTAAAATACCTGGTGCTTGTATGTTTTTTATACTGGTCAAGTTAAATTTCACTTCTTGAAGAGCCTTAGTTTTCTTCTTCATACTTAAGCACTGATATAAAGTATAATTGTAGCTCAGAGAAAGTTATGGAGTGGAATAGAGGATTTAAAAGAGTTTTTCTTTTAGAGCTTTTCTTTTAAATTTTTTCTTTTAAAGTAGCAATGAAATTCACGTGTTGGAGGAGAGCAGAAATATTGTCCGAGGCTTTGCTCAGGGGAAAACCCGAAGGTAACTTAAATACAAATTTAAAGAAATCACGTTTTCTCTGAAAAGCACTTTCTCAGGAGACTATGGTCAACTTCAAGGGTGCCTTTATCAGACATTCCAGGGGGAAAAAACAGGAAGAAGAGCTGCCTGCCCAAGGTAACACAATAGGAGTCTGCAGCAGTCACAGGAGTATCGGTTACCATAAACCAAGCTGTGCAACAAGGAGATTAAGATGTGGATTACCCACCACTTACTATGTGTCATGAAGAAAAGAATAGTTTCAGATGCCAGCTTGACTTAATCTGGTACTGGCGGCCTTTCCTTGAAAGGATTAATGGGCACTTTTTTCTACCCAGGCATTTTTAAAGGGTTTGTCATAATAAAGATTGAGAGGAGCAACAAGTAATGACAGAAACTTCAGCGTGAGCTATTAAAGGATTTGATAACAAATTATCCATTTCTGAGTCCAACCAAATCACCATTAGCTGGATGCCTTGCTTCATTAAGGCAGCATTGTATTCCGATGAAATTGGCTGTGGAGGTGATAGGGACCCTTCAATCAGGTTCTGTAAACATGAAATCAGCTCAAAATGGGCATTGATTTGGAGTGCAAATCTAGGAGAGATTTGTTTCTTTAACAGGGGTTGTAGATGCCATCACCCCTTTTCTTGGCATTCCTCTATTTTCCCCCAAACCTTCCCTACGACACAATCTTGCTGCAGGGGCAAGAGGCAACTGAACACACCAAAATGATCTCCTCCTTTCCTTGCTGTGTAGTTTTTAGTTTGCATTTGTAGTATAATTTGAAGGAAGGCCTCTCCTATCCAGAAATTAGAGTGAAAAAATGGATATTCAGTGAAATGAAGGAAATGCTCCTGAGAAAAAAGAGTTGCTGGAGGGTGGATGCTGCAGATGACATTTTCCAGCAGAGACCGAAGAGCACGAGGGCTCTGAGTTTAGGTGAAGGAAAGAAAGGAGAGTCTCACAAGGATACATTCAGAACGTAAGATACCACTCAGAGCAGTTTACTACAGAGCTGACATCCAGGGAGGCACCTCCAGATATGGATCAGAGCCCTAAGAGCAGTAGGAATACCTGTCCTTTGGAAAATGTTGTCCTGTTCCCATGTATCTTCCTTCTTTAGTGGTTTAGTTGCTTTCTCATAATAAAATCAAAAATTTTCTGTTATTAAATGTTCATGTCTCCCTCACAGACTATCAGACTGATCTGCTTAACGTGGTCCTGCAGCTTTCCAGGTCGCATTCCCAGAAACACCAAAATTTAGGAGTGCTGCCCACCCTTTTTAGATGTCCATTATGCCAGAAAGACCCAAAGGCTCCCTGCCCCATTTGGTGCTGGTGATTTCTAACCCATCCTATTCCAGCAGACCAGAAATTCCAGAATTAAAATATTACAATCCACGATGATTTATGGATTCTGTTCTGTTATGTGCCTATAATTCACAGAAATACAGATATGAAAAAAATGAAAATTGTCCAGTTTTTATTGGCGAGCCAAAGGAAGAAATGGCAAGTAAAATGTTGAAGGAAAGCTTTCCTCTGCTTTAAAAACAGCAATAATAACTAAACCTTGTAAATATTAACAAAAAGCTTGGTTTAGATTAATCTTAAATTGTGCAAGACATTTGAATGAATCTATACTGTACTTTCTTTATGCATATGGAGATGATTTACTAATGTAACTTTTACAGAGTAAGTTTTTAAAGTTTTCCAGATTTCAGGTGTGCATCACATACTAGTTTTTCCTCCTAAAATCACATATAATATGTTTAAAGAAATATCTTTTTAAAGCTTTGTTTTGTAACCTAAATACTGTAAGGAGTGGTTTTGCCTATTAGTTGTGACATTGGATATTTGACTGGCAATTTCTTATTTAGTCCATTTACACAGAAAAACTGAGAGAAAAATCCAGGCAACACTTAAAGAGCATAAGAAAAGTAATGTATGTAGGTACATATGTCATGTGTACGTATATACATATATTTATATACTCACTACAGCATCAGTTGAACAAAATGGGTGAAATTCTTGTGTGCTGACAACTGAATTTTACCTTACGGGAGCTGAGGGAGGTGGAGGCAGCTGGAGCAGCTATTGCTGAACCTGGGAGTTTGGTATTGCTAAAGCTGGAATGGTATTTATATGAGCTGCCACTCATAGCCATGTCCCTATAAGATTAGGAAATAACACAAATAAACACCGGATTTATTTTTTTATCACTTAGGCAGCTGGTTGGATCTTCTCCAGCCCGTTTATGATCAAAATTAAAGCCTCCTATTTGGTCAGTTCATAAATATGCTCTAACACACTCCACTCCGACCTTTGGAAATGCTAATGTTACCTGGAGCACTCGGGGACATCTGAAGGAGATTTGTTTTCATGGGTTGACTTGCAAAAGAGCTGGCCTCGGTTTTTAGCAGTTTGCCCAATATCCACATGCAAACCAGCCCCGATCTCATCGCATGTCATTTCAAATGTACAGTTTTGTCCTTCCATGCAGAGGGGAACAAGCAAAACAACAAGCTCCTATTCAGAGGTAATTCCGAAGGCAGCTCCGCCGTGTCTCGCTGGCTGCTCCCTAACAAGCCTTTCATTCATTGCTGCTCCGTGCAGCTGAGCTGTTTCTACCTGAGCCAGTGTTACAGACCTTTAATCAAACAAATGTACAAGGAAGCTCAACTACTTAACTGCCCTGCTTGTTCTGCGGGCTGAGATAGCCAAATGCAACAAAAAGAATTTTATTCCGCTCAGGACGAGTACATTTCCCTGCCGTTGTTCCCAACAAAGGGCAGCAGGTACAAATGGCCCCACTATCTGTGTCAGGGAGAAGTGGAGAGCAATTTGTTTCTATTAAACAGGATGGTTCTATTTTTTATTTTGTTGGCTTAGCCTCTCCGCAGCCTGTGCCAATCATGGTCTTTAATCTGAACTGCCCTTGACCGTTCCTGCTATGCCACAGAAGAATTCTCTCTTTTTTTCCTTTTTTTTCCTTTTTCCCCCCCTTCTTCTCGCACAGGTAATTGTGAGAAAGCAAGTGAAAGCCCCGGGGTATTGGATTCAAAACACAATCCCGCCATTCTCAGAAGCGTACAAAGAATAAACTTGAATGCGACATTGAGTCGTCCCCGAGTGCACCTGCTGGAGATCTCCCATCCCCTGCAGTTCATGCTGGGGTCACGGCAGGCTCTGCTCTGCTCTGGGGGCAGCAGAGCTCCCGTGTTTTCAGCTCACAGTGAGATTAGATCGGCGATGTTTGACCCGTCTAATTTCGTTTTTGTTTGGTGAAGCAAGGAGAGCCGGGCACTCGGTTAAATGCCTACCGAGCTGTTCCCCTGGAGAGTGCTGCTGGGGTCTGTCAGGGACCACTGGCCTGGTGGCATTTGGAAAGGCTGAAGGTTGGGGTTGCTATAATTTAAGGTGACCTCAGAGAATGAGACAAAACTTTTCTGTGTGTTTATACACTTCCCTGGGTGCTCCCTTCTCAGGGGTCCAAGAGGAAAACCCAATATAACCTGTCCTATGTGCAAGTTCTGAATTGTGTGGTTTTTTGTTTACTTTTTATCTTTTTTGGTGTTTTTTTTTTTTTTTTTTTTTTTTTTTTTTTTTTTTTTTTTTTTTTTTTTTTTTTTTTTTTTTTGTTTTGTTTTGTTTTTTTTGAGGTTCCCTTGAGGTTCCTTTCAAATCCTTTGGATTTGGAACACGTCCTGAAAGCACAGCTCAGAGTCATTTTGCTCACTGAATTTCACTACCTCGTTTCCCTCCTTTGACCTGAAAAGTTAAAGTTGCCTGGTGTAAAATCAGAAGATCACAAGCTCAAACTGGTTCTTGCTGCACCAGCCTTCTTACATGAAATATTCCTGCCAGGATTCATCCTGAATAGTCAGGGCAGAATCCCAAACATTTCATATTTGTGTGAGTTTTTGATACGCCAGTACAAGCCTCAGTTTTCCAACATCTGCCTACATCTGGAAAGATCCTTTATTCCTTCTTGTCCAGTTTGGACTTTTCCTGAATATTTTTTCTCTTTCTCATTTTACAGCAGCCAAAATGTTGGTTTGGGTCAACACAGAGTAGAAAAGCCATTTTTTATAGTCCTGATATTGCTACCAGGAATTGCATGTGCTGATGTCCCTCTAATGATGAACTTTTGGTCCTTTCCAGTCCAAGCCATTCCATGATCCTCTGATTCCAATGACATTCCTTTTCTGAATGGAGACCTTGAAAATCCATTAGATATTCACTAATCTGGTGCACAAAATTTGCAGCTGCATCTACTGCTCTTTCTTGACCATATTTTCTCTGATTGTGAGATAAAAACCAGAGACTCCTGACACAAAATATGGTTTCTGCAGAGGGGGAATAAAATCTGGAGTTAAGCAAGCTTCCTAGCCTTAAAAATACTGCAAAAGGAGATGTCCTGGCTTAAATTTTTTAGGTAAAAATTCAGGTTAGTTATAATTTTTTCCGAGTATTTTTATCTACCCCTAAGGCAAGAGATAAATGAGGTGTGATAGTACTTTGGAGAGCTTAGGAACTATTTGTAGTGAATAATTTATTCGACAAATTTTGCCCTTATTTCAGTTCATGAATTATCTGTGAACTGACTGGTACTTTTACGAATTTATTCATAATTCAGAATTATTCCAGAAATGCTTCTGTCCAAACACATTTTGCTGCAGAGTTTGCCTATGAGCAGATTATTGATTTAGCTATTTGTTATCTGCAATGTATTACTTGGGGTGAGGGGGAAGAGTCCTTTTCAAAGCCCCAGAAACTCATCCCTAAACTGCATTTCAAAGGTTTCAGGAGAGCTCATCATGCTGTTTGCTGCCTTCCTGGGGGCTGAATTAATTCCTGTTTATTTTTGTCATAGCCCTTCATTTGTATGTTTGAAATTGACTGAAATAAACCAGCTTTAGGATCTAATTTGTGACTTTAAGCAAAACAAACATTAAATTTGTTAAAGAAAAGCAAGTATTCTGTTCTATAGATAAGCCAACCCACAGGGTAGGTATAGCCCTCTGTCTGGGTATGATTTACATATGATTTACATATCTAAAAAAGTCAGTTATTATCTCTTCTTAACCTGTAGCAATGTCCATGTATTTGGGCTTGTTTTAAGGAGAAAAATGCATTAAAAGGAAAATAGAAAGAAATTTAGTGCGACTATCCTCCTATAACTTCAACTTAGTTTTCTGCGGTTCTAATGCCCTGATTTAATTTGATACAATTACAATAAAAGCTGCAATCTAAGGCGAGTAAATGAATTTTGTGTCAAGAGTGAAATACAATCTGTTAAAATTGGTTTGAAAATACAATTTTAGGTCTAGTACAGCAAGTCCTGACATTTCAGATTAATCTGTCCTATAACAAAATTAATGACACTCAAAGTTGTTTAAGAATGGCTGTTAACTATACTTACCCTATTCATCACTGGCTCGATCAGTCTAATCCAAGAAGTCACCAGGCTATTAAGTACAGTACATCAGTTCACTTTAAGGACATTTGGATTGGGATTGTTTGAGGGATCAAATGCCTGCTCACAGAAATAAAAGGTAAATAACAAGAGAAATAAATATCTCTGATATTGCTGGTGTGATATCTGTAGGCCTTTATGTCACTGCAGCAGACTTCCCTGCTGAAATATACAGTGGAATTAAAAATTAGAGGCACATCTGGTGGATTTATCTGGGTGATCCAAGCTTTTAGGGCTTCCCATGGGGCAGCAGATCTCAGGAGTGTGGCTCCTCCTGCTTCACACCTTGGAGCTGCTTCTCCCCATGCAAAATCCATGTCACAGTGAGGGTCCCCCTGCTCCTGTCCCACTTCTGTCCCAGCTGGAGCCTGGAAGGGGACAACTGAGGCTTCATCCTGCACCTCAGATGGGAGAATCAGAGTGCTGTCCCTTGCTCTCTGCTTTGCTCCTTGTGTTAGCCTCCAGCCTGCAGCAGTAATTGCAATTTGGGGTCCAAACTGGCCATAAAAAGCTTGGCAAGCAATTAAGGCACTGCAGAAAGCAGATGGGTTTGGGCTGGTTTGCAGAACCAGAGCTGAGAAGAGCCACAGCAGGCATTGTTCTCTCCATTCCACGCTTAATTTTTTCCTGCTTAAAAGTAAGAATAAAAGAAGATATATTCTGGTTTTATGTAAAATGAAGAAGTTTACTTGAGCCACAATGATTTTGATATGATTTATTGTAGGGTTTTTTTTTTTTAAATAAAATGTAAAATTAGTTTTTCACTGAAGATGCAGGGCTTACTATCCTCCTTTGGACAAATATTTTGGATCTGTGAGACCAAGATGAAGTTTTCCCTCTGCTTCATTGAATTTGAACCCCATTCCCTAACAGAGAGGGACCTAACTGGCTGAATAATGCCATGTACAAAGGAACAGCTCCAATGTTTTGATCAGTGAAGACAGTGCAGCTTCATAAGAACATGTCTATGAAAGGTGGAAGACATTTCAAAGACTAGAATATAAATTTTCCCTCCACAGGAAAAACTAGAGGCAGCTCACGTGCTTTTCTCAGGAGTGCCTTGGGATAAAAAATGATGTTGTTCTCACTCCACCCACTCAGTGACTCTGTCCTTGTCACCCTACTTGAGAAAAGCCACGGGAACCTGTTAATTGTCATAGATTAATTGTGTAGATTAATTGAAACTGTTTTCTTCAGAAAGAGGAGTGTTCACTTTACCCGAAGAGATGACACTCAGTGCCACAATTCTTATTTTTAATCTAAAGAACTGGCTCGTTGTGAAATGCATTCCATTTGGTGATGAAAATGGCACTCGTGTTTCATTTGGCTTTGTACCTCTTTTGATCAGCATCACTTGGGTTTGCATAAATTACGGATTCCCTTTTCCTGCTGTTGGGAGTGTGGAAAAACTTCCCCAGAATGGCTGAAATCAGTGGATTTGCCTGTCTCTGAACGTGTATTTTGTGCTGAGCACATGCCAGGCTCAGACACCCTCTTCCCTCCCCTCCCTCCGGAGTGAGACCATTCCAGGATTTCCCACTGCAAACTTTCACAGCTCACAAAGCTGAATTGATTCTCCTTTACTTTTGACACCGAAGGTGATCTCCTCTCCTCCAGGATAAAGTGCTACATTTGCTCACCTAATAGCCATACTTTTTGCCCAAATGTTGCCATTAAAAACTCAGGTCTGGCCATTAGGCTCTTCCTAGAGTAAGGCAGAAGAAAATTCAGGACTAAACCTGAGCGGTAATTACCTCACTGAATGTTCATCCACTCACACATTTTTCATCCACTTTGAAATTGCATTCCCCTATACATTTCCTGTATTCTAATGCCTCTCCTGCAGCTTTTAGCTGGAATCACCAGGGTAATCGGTGTCCTTCGTTACAGTCCAGGCAAGACTAAATGCAGAGCTAACACCCTACACTGAAGTGATATGAATCACAGCACCACAAAAAAGCCTGACATCTGGGTTTGCCACATCGGCATGTGGGAATGAAAAATTGCTTTTGATGCCTCTCTTTCTCTGTTCATTTTATTTTAAAAAAAAAAAAAAGGAGAAAAAAATAAAAAAGAAAAAGATAAGGGTATGACCATTACACAGAGATTTTCTTTTAAAATCCAGAGGGAAGAAATGCCAGCCTGGTACCTGCCTGGGTCTGACACACAGAAGCAAATTCAAGCTCTCAAAGGGCAAGTGTGAATTTTGATGCTATGGAAAATGTGGAGGAATTATAACACCTCTTTTCTAAGCGGACAGTGTAATGGCCCTTGGACAAGCACAGCAATCCAGAGCACGTGGGTGTCCAGCTGGGATGTTTTCCTCCTGTTTTAATAAATAAAGAATACAAATATGCATCTCTAATTCAGGTACAAGATGAAGAAATTGTGTGGGTGCTCAAATCCATTTTGTGCTGTGCCAGGATGTAAGGAAGGAGCAGTTCAGGCAAAAACCTGCACCACTGAAGGGTTTACTGGCATGAATTTGTCTTTACATGCAATAATTGTGATAATTGCCTCTACAGTAAGGAATCTAAGGATTTCTGTCCCCTGCAAGACAAGCAGAAACTTGGGACTGATGTTCCCATGATGTTCATGTTCCTGTAAAAGCTTGAGGTTCACCTCTGGACCTAAACACCTTTTATAAACACAAACCAGCCCATAACAAATGAGTATTTGCTTCCACTTCGGATAATCTATCCATCAACAGTTTTAGGACAACAGCAGTGGCAATTTAAATGGTAGAAAATAAATAAATCCCATTTATTAGTGGCTGAATTTTTCATGGCCATGTTGGTATTAAATATTAACTGTATGGAATATTTCTGTATCAGCTTCTAAAAGAGCATGGAAATTGGTTTGTAAAAGAATTGTTCTTAGTTACACACACTCCTAAGGCACAGAGAGTTCAAGATCTTTTATTACCATTTTAAAGTGAAGATGCATGGAGATAAATTTAGCTGAAAAGCAAGCCTACGCCAAAGGAAAGGGCAAACAATAATATTTATTGGCATAGTAAAATCCTATTTTCTGTTAGGCCTGTGTCAAACTAGATAGACATTTACAGGTTGGGTTTTTTAAAATTTTATTTATAATTTAAAAAGAAGTAAACATGATTAACAGTCAAGGCAATTCCTATTGCTTCTCCCACACATAACTTGTAGCCTTAGTGACTGCACACACCAAGCAACATTCAGCATCAAGATTCGGATCCAGCTTCCAGGGGAGTTTCTCAAACCTCTCTAACTGCTGCTCTGGTGCAAATGTGACATTGAGTTAGGCAAAAGATGAGGACTGGTGTCATATTAAGCAAAACACTCCAATCCAAAAGAAACACAGAGATCATAAAGCCCTGATATCAACCTTTGGTGCCAATCATCATCAGGGCATCTCTGGGCCAAAGGAGCTCTCCATTCCTTGCAGAAATATGGATAATTTCTATATTCTCCTGCAAGTTCCCACTGAGATTTTTCATTAGACAGTACATGAAGCTTGTGAGCTGTAAATTAAGCATGAGAACAGCTTGGCTGGCAGCATGCAAAGTGATCTCGGGACAGCCAGGGCCGGGCCTGTGCCCTCAGATCAAACCAGAAATAATTTCTCTGCTGTCACAAGACTTCTGCCATTGTTTTCCTCCCGATGTAAATCCCCCCTGCCTGCTTGCTCATCCTTTTACAGTCCTCAGCCACTGCCAGATTTGCATTTTTATCTTTCTACAGAAGAGAAAAATAGAGCTGCTGATTGAAGTTTTGGTAGCTCCCTCTGCTTTAATGCTTCCACAATCATTTTTCCGCTAGGCAAGTGCATTCCCCAAAGGAAGAAAAGCATAGACATATTTTTCTAGATCAGTGCATCACAACTGGATGTGGCTTTTTATTTTCAAGTGGATGAGATTGGTGGCTGTGACCACAGGGTGGGGGTACCACAGGCAGGTGCCTTGGTGGCATTCACAGGAGCCTATTGATGCTGAGGAGCTCTGCCAGCAAACACCCCCTCAGGAAGAAGCCTTTGGACTTAATTCATGACCCATCACTCTGGATTCCTGCCAGCCTGGTGCACCCATGCAAGTGTGCCAGTGCCAGGGAACAGCAAATCACCCTTCTGCACAAGGCAGGCCTTTGCTGCTGAGTGTGGTGCCATGATATGAAATTCCATCTTGCTCTATCCTTAATGTAAAATTTATGGGTTTAGCTGTTCCTGGGAAATTCTGAGATTTGGGGCTCTCTCTGGACAGGAGCCAGGCTGAATTCTTTAACTGGTAAAAGCGGACAAGCATGAAATATTTTGTCTGGCTCTGACTTGGGCACAGCTGCAGTTCTGGGTTTCCTGCTGCATCTCATGTTAGGAGATAATGGAAAGAAAGCTAAAATCTATTCCACTAAAATCTTAAATGGTTTCAATGAAACCTTTAAAAACAACATATACTAATTTTAACAGCTGTGAGGATGGTCAAAAAAGCTGATCCCAATATCAGAAGAAATAGGAGTTCTATGGAAATCCATTTTCAGGAAGGCTCATAGAAATGTAGTGAACATTGAAAACATCAGAAATGTAGCTTTGTGATCACCTTGGCGACAGGGACCTTCTCACAATAATTCAAATGAGATATCAATCTGCAAACACAAAATCACACAAACACACAACGGAAAACCCCAAAATTAACTCAAGGAATCACAGCTACAGTGCCTGAGCCCAGATTTTAGAATGCAAGTATTGATGTAAGCCACACAGGAACGGCACTGGGCTATTGCTAACACGTAAGAACAATACAATTTAAGCCAGGCTTAAAACAGCCTCGTTTGAACAGTGTTCTTATTGCAGGATCAGCTTTCACAGGCAATGACTTTGATGTGTCGTTTTTCTTACTCCACAGAAATGTTCCTTTCCTTGAGGAGGAAACAAAGGCCTTTGCTTTGCCAAGTTATCCACGTCAAAAATATCGAAACTTCATAAAACATCTGGTTCTCTCTGTTTCGCAGGATTCTTATTTGGTCACTGACTGAACTCTTATGGTCCAATTAATTAAATTAATGGCTATCTCATAAATTTAAAAAATATATACCCCATGTCCTTAAACCTCTGAATCCCAGCTGGGAACCTGAAAGGCGTGAAATACAAAGTAATCATCTCACATCAACAGAAACTGATCTTAAAGCTGTAATTACATGATAAATGTCTTTATGACACATGGCCACTATTTGGTCATGCCCTAGAGACAAATGCTAAGAGCCAAGAGGATGGGGAGGGGGGAGGAAAGGTACCTGGTAGCCAATCCCTTCAGCCTGTTTGCAATTTCATTGGCTTTCTTTCAATGACCTGAGACTTCCAAGAGCATGATAGATATTTCCTAAATATTTTACATTCAGGTAATTACAGTAGTATATGGATTTGCTAGTCAGCTTAGAGGAGACCAATTAATTGCTGCAAATCATGGTGCAAGAGATGAGCTTGCAGCAGGAGAAGGGTCACGTCTTAATAAAATAGGCAGAGCTGGGTGCATTTGACTAAAGTCTGTCTCATGCAAGCTCACCACAGACTGGAAACCTCTACAGCATTTTCTTAGGCAAAATCTTTGTATATTTGAGTGTTTGCCTGAGTTAGAGCCATCAACTTAGGCCTTAAATTTTGGCCGTTTGCTGCTGGCCAAGCACCAGAGTGGAAAAATTTTACATCATATTTTATTTCAGCACAACATCCTCTATTTCATTGTCTTTTCACGGGATTTCAATAGCACATGACTCAACGTCAAGTTTAATTTTTTATCTGGTCTGCTCTGGAGATTTTCTCTCCCAAGGCACTAAACTGACACACCCCTTTAAAAACACCAACCAAGGCAGTTTGGGGACCATGTTCTCTATCCTAAATGGTGCAGAACTCCCCAAAAAGCCAGTTTTGTACTTTCCAAAAGGTACAAAAAGACTCATTCAAAAAGACTCAGATTACTGGTGTTTTACCTAGTGGAGGAGCACCATCTCTAGTTTTAAGAACTGATGAGGATATGGACAGGTGAATTTCTCAAGGCTTACAAATTCCTTTCAACACAAAAAGTGGGATGGAAATCTCTTTCAAAGCATGTTTTTGTATCTCCCAAGCCCACAGAAAGCACGTGTGTATTTATTTTTCCCTGTCAGGTTGTAAGCATAAGCTCATATTTTCGAACACACCTGAGTTACAGAGGAGCTAAAGTGAATAGTGCAGCATTAAAATGATCCTGTTAGAGCATCAGCATTGCATTCACATGCCTCTCTCCTTCTATTAATTTCTGCATCATGGGCAGATGCTAATTTTGATTGGAAAACAAGGCAACATGGAGACTTTTCCCTTCTTTATCATCCCAGTAAATCTAGCTGAACTGCATCACAAAGCAATTCTGAGTTAGCTGTACCAAATCATATCAATGCCGTATTTTTGTAGCTTCATCTAACTCATTTTCAAATATGCCTTGAAAATTGTTTTTGAAGCAGTTGTTTCTCTGAAGCCATTAGATCTTACTTAGTGCCAGCAATCGATGGTGCTTCTCAAGGTTAATGACAAAGATAACTTCTGGTTTTTGGCGTTCACATGACTTCTCCTATTGACTCCAGAGGGAGTCTATCTCAGGACTGAAGCTGGCATTCAGAAAGGAATAATAAAGAACCAGGTTAATCATTAATCAGCACAGAGATGTAATTATTTTGATGCACAATGCTATTCCATATAAAACTCCATCAAGAGATCCCACCTCCTGCATTACCTGAATTCTGTCACTTTTTTTTTAACTTGTCTCACTTAAAAGTAACTCTGCTACTTTTTTAAAAGAAATATATGCCTGTGCAGGTTTTAAAGCAATTTTAAAACAGGTTTGAAAAACAGTTGGCTTTTGCACCATGCTTATTGACACCTAGCAGACAATAAAATAGGAGAGAACCTTGGCACGCTGATCACATTTTATAGTTTTACAGTGTGACAAATACAGATATAAAAAGCCATGCAAAGTACCCTGGATAATCACCCTGGTTTTCAACCACCCCTTGGGTATTTGCATTCCATCCCAGAAGGAAAGCAAGGACACAACAATTGTGACAGGCTCTGGCTGCCCTGTGCAGGTGGGAGCCCAACTTGTCTCTGGTGGGAGCATCCCGGTGCAAAATGTGCTTGGGGGAGTTCTTGCCCAAACTGTCCTTACAAAGCTTAAAGCATGACTTTAAAATGAAAGAAAGAAGTTTTGGATGGGATATTGGGAAGGAATTGTTCCCTGGGAGGGTGGGGAGGCCCTGACACAGGGTGCCCAGAGAAGCTGTGGCTGCCCCTGGATCCCTGGCAGTGTCCAAGGCCAGGCTGGACAGGGCTTGGAGCAGCCTGGGACAGTGGAAGGTGTCCCTGCCCATGGCAGGGGGTGGAATGGGATGAACTTTAACATCCCTTCCAACCCAAACCATTCTGTGATTCCATGATGACAGCGAGTTTAACAGACTTCAGCAAACAAAAATTTATTCAGTGTAAAATGCATCCACACCCATTTTTCTTTTTAGTTTCTGAAAAGAATCTTATGACATTAAGGACAACAACAAAAAGGTTTTTCCAGAGCCAAAGATCAGGGAGTGTCCTGGAGATAATGCAAAAGAACTTCAGGTAGTGAGGCAACACTGACTGAACACATTAAATGTCTCTTCACGTAAGCTCTTGCTTAATTTTAATCCTGTGAGGAGTTTTGCATGCTCAAGGTTAAAATAAGTGACAAATAGCTTTGTGGAATAGCAGCTGGAATTCAGGAAAGAAACCAAGTGTGACAATAGGATCTATAATACAGTTATAAAAATACATGGGTGCAATAAAATGCAAATTTGAGGTGTACAACAAATGGAGCACCCAAACTGTTCATCTCAGCTTCGTGCTCTTTGTGGAGAGGCGAGGAGGTGGAGTGGAATCAGCTTTTATATAACCTTAATCTCAAAGAGCCTTCCTAATATTAAATGCATAAATTAAGGGGTTCTTTTTCACTAACAGTCTCTGGGAAAGCTGCAGTTTTAATGCAAATGAGTCCCAAAGAGACAAAGAGAAAATAAATATTTGTTTTTCATTCAATGATCCTGTTAGGTGTTATCTGCTGTGACCCTCCCCTAGCCTTACTATCAGATATCCATGCAAACAGGGCCATTAGAAATGAGCAGCTTTTCTTTCAAATTAAATATAGATTTGCCTGAAAACTTCCTTATCTCTTTACATTTACATTTCTAACAATACCCGTGTATTATTGCTGGGCTCACCAGTAAAATTCAAAGAGGTCATTAATGAAAGCTTGTTCTCATATAAAGGATTTTAGTGAATTGCTTTGTGAAGAAAATTCTTCTTGTTTAGTACACAGTGTAATTGCTTCCTTTCGCCATCTGCTAAGCAGGAGAAAACCTGGAGTCCACAAAGGTATTTTTTTATTTACAAACTATTGGAAGCACTAAAGGAGAGTGTCCACATCTTGTCTGTATTGTCTGTGCCTCCCTCAGAGGTGAAGATGCAATATGTGCTTATCTGCGTTTTACTGGCATTCCCTTAAGTACTGAAGCTCATTCTCTGTCCTGTTCCTGCTGATGCTTTTTGTGACCACGGCTCTCTGTACCTGCCCTGCTGCACATCCCCTCTGAACAACTGGGAAATTACAAACTCCCCTTCTTTTGACTCCCTGCCAGTCCTCTCAGGTGGCAGAACATTTGGGGTGTAGGGAGGGTGGGGAGTGCGTCCTCGAAGCAAAGAAGAAATAGGATGCCACCTCCAAGTAACATGCAAATGTTTATTTATTTTTCAATGTTTATGGGTGTTTAATTACCAGTGTGGTCGAGATCAGGTATGAAGTCCCACTAACAGAGCTTTTGACTGGGAGTGTGCATGAATGTGAGTTAAAGGTGTTCCTCTGGCCATGAATACTAATGAACAGTGAGTAGGTGGTGAAAACCTTTCAAGGGATTTGCAAGCAGTCCAAATGTCAGAAATGCAGAAGTAGGGTTAAAAGAAACAAATATTCTAAACGTAGAGACAACAAAGTGATTGAGTATCAGCTAGTAATTTTCTGTGGGGCACTTTAATAGTCCATAGGACAGTTTTTTATCACCTGTGAACAGGGTTCTAGTGAGCTGGAAATTTAGACACACAATGGTTGCATGAGCGAGCTAATGGAGGGACTAGAAACACCTGACAACACGTACAGAAACTGTTTAAAATCCAATTTTAAGCTGAATTGTAAACTAATTAACCGACACCGCTTAAAGTTCCCATATATTCCCTTTAGGCTCAAGGAGAATATAGCTTCACAGCCAGCCCACTGTGTGCTTTCACAGGTGAAGGAGCTGGATCCCAGCCCTCTCACACCAAGTGAGGAAGCACTGGAGCTTTTCCCCGTGCTCACGGGCACCTGCCAAAGGCTCCTCTGCTCCCGAGGGCTCTGCCATCCTCACAGCACTTTTCCTTTGGGAGCCTGACAGCATTAAAGGAAAAATTGCCATTTCTTTTAGAGGGTTTTAGGAGGGCCCACAGAAGCGAGGAAACGTTTTCAAAGCGCTGCCAACTTTGAGAAGTGTCCTTTCTGAGCACAAGGCGAGCGCTTCCGAAAGGGCTGCCGACTATTCTAGGATTTGACCTTTCGCTGCGAGGAGAAATTTGGCTGCTGCAGCAAAGGCAGAAACGTCTCTTTTGTTGAGCACTAGGCAGGCTGCCTGTGTGCCTGTCACCTTGCAGGCTCCAGGCTTTCACGAGTAAAGCGTCCCTCGGGTTTTATATCCACCTCCTGAGATGTTAAGGAAGGAGAGCCTGCTCCTGCCCCTGTGGAAGCAGGGAAAGGAACTCCTTGACTGGGTTGGGAATGCATTCAAGTGATGAATCAGGTGGTTTTGGTGGAAATTTGCAATTCAAAGGCTGCCATTAGAAAAGTAGCATTTGAAACTGTGTTGCTGTGTTATGCCTCATGTAGATCAGTATCAAATTAAATTTCCCTATTGTACCTCTTATGTTGTTAACACAAAGCAGGGAGTGTTGTTTGCCTCATCTCCATCCTTCTAACTGCAACATCCTTTTCAGTTTAAACTACACAGAAGTGAATCATTATTGAGGCCTTCTGTTTACCATCTTTAGAAGATTTAATTTATCCCAATAAACATTGTGAAGCAGACCTTTTGCATTTGCAATGACATATAATTTACTTGGAACAAATGCTTTGGGTTCAGTATAAAGACCATTCATCAGGCAAATCTGAATCAGAGGCAGCTTAGAAAAAGAATCCTTTGTCTAATTGTTTTCCATCACAAACAACATGTGGGAAGGAGATTTAGGCAATATTTTCAAACATTAGAAGCTACATAATTATTGTCCTCGGCAAACCTGGTGATAGTTTTTGCAGTCACAATTGCACTTTATCTGTCTAATCACCTATTCACTGTGACCAATTACAGACTTGGCATTGATGAGGAGGCATTTAATAATATTAAATACAAAACCCGAGATTGGAATAATGTTGAGTTTATGACACAAACTAACAAAAGCCAGGAAATTCAAAGGCGAGGTTTACGCTCCATCCTTAATTCATGGCGTTCTGCCGAGGCACAAGAGCACACATGAGCACTGCAGAGCCCTCCACCACACAAAGATCATTGCAGTGCTGAGTTACAAAGGAATAATAAAGTCTTGAGATTAATTTTTAATGTTTAAGTCTTTTGCAGATTTACCACGTAGCTGCAATGATCTTCTTGTTATGTGTTATGTTTGCAGAGGTTTTTTGCTCGATGAACTTTTGTAGGGAAAGGAGATAAAGCCTGGTGTTTCCCACATCCATTTAATACCACGGTCCTGGCACAGCAAAAAAGAGGTCAATAAAATTGGGAGTTTCCTTCATTTTGCCCCCCAGTTGCTTCTATCAATGCAACATCCTCTCTGCAAAAGTGCAGTTCTCTGACAGAGAAAAGACTGAAACTGATACACAGGAAGTCCTCGTGGCCATAAATTAGAGGAGTTTTGAGGCTGCTCTGAATTTAACCAAGCTGAAATTAATTTCTGGGTACCTTGAGCAGAGAGATTGAAGGAGAAGGTACATTAGAATCTCCTCCATATCCCCCTGTCACAGATTCAATCCAGTTTGCTCACACCTGGACATAGGTCACACTATTTCCCTAGGTCCCTCTTGAGCATACCATGTCAAAATATGTAGAAAATATATTTTTATCTCTGTTATTCTCAATAAAGGTGCATCTTATTCATAGCTCATTGTGTACACAGACTGCCTTGTTCTAAGTTTTCAGCTTCATTGCAAGAAATAACAGTGGATCTCAGAGAGGTATTTTGTGAAATCAAGTAAATAACCTATTATGATCCTGTTAAGATCCTTTTACTAATTTTATACCATCTATTTGTTTTGCTGTAAACTGAAATGGCATCTTGAAAGGCAGCAAGAGAAGCCTATCACCACAGTTCTAAAGCCAGATCCTGCCTTGATCAAATGGCTCCAGAGCAGCTGTTATGGTCTCTCATGTAAATCCTTCTTGGTTTGTGGATTATTGACCCACTGGACTCTAATGGGAGTTCTTTGGGGATGTTCAATCTATTGTATCCATCCAGCTGCATCTCATGTGCCTCTCATTTGCCCTTTGCAGCTTTAGGGCTATTACGTGAGTCCAGTGGCTGGCAATAAACGCAAATAATTCCTATAAATTATCAGATGCATAAATAGGAGAGTTAACCCCTTGTCTGCTTTCAGACCTGCATTTTGGTGACTTTTTCTCTCTAGCCATGATCATGATTGTTTTTGACAGACACTTTGGCAGAAAGGAGGGAGAAAAGGCAGGAGCAGTTATTGATTTTTGTGAGCCTCCAGCTTGGGAAGCACGAAATGGGAGGCAGTTCCTGGAAGGAAGGAGGAGAATGAAGCCACAAAGAAGCTTGTCTACCTCCTGCAGCTCTTCTGGGGATGGCAGCAAAGGGGAATCGTTTTGTGTGCCTTGGCACTACAAAAGTGGATCAGTTATTTCAGAAACAGACGTAGATGGGTCAGCAGAGAGGCAGAGAGAAGAAATTCTGGTGGTAAAGTTGCTGGCCCACACCAAAGGAGTTGGGGGCTGCTGAGCCCCCAGAGAAGCAGCCAACCACCCATCCCTTGTCCTGGTGCCCTGGGTGTCCCCAGCTCCACTGCTCACAGGAGTTATGAGCCACCCATTCCTGTTTTTGGTCCTAAAGCACTGGAAAAGGGGGGAATCACTAAAAAAAAAAGTGGTGTTTGGGCCATGAAATAGTTGAAAGCTGCATAAAGCAAAAAACTTCCCAATTAGCTTCTCAACAAGCAAGGGGAGAGAGGATGGAGGCACCTCTGGGTTCATGGTGGGAAGTGATGATTTCTATACCCAGAAAGGAAATTTAATTGCATTTTTAAACATAATTACTGGGAATTGCTCTAGCTAAAATATTTTTTTCTTGAGGCTTATTTATAAAGCATCCTCTCTGTCTGATGCAGCCTAAATTCTAGATGTCAACAGAGCTTGAATGTCACAAATATGCATCTATTGGAATGGTTCTTATTTATGCCAATATATGTTAAAGAAGCCTTTATTTTCTTCAGAATATTACCCTCATTTTAAAGACAGACCAAAAAAACCCCAGAGAAATCACAGATGACTTCTCATTCATGAGGCATGATTTACCATGGCTGTAATTCTTGACCTACAATTTCTGCAGGACATTTTAGGGCTATCAAACAACAGAAAAAAAGCAGTCCTGCACTTCTGGGGAATCAGTAGCAAAAGGGGTTTCCTCTGGAAATAAAGATCAAAACACAAATCACCTCATAAGAAATACAATTAAATTAACAATTATAATCTATCTTTAAAAAATACATTCAAACATTTAATTTGCATAGAAACAGGCAGTGCTATTCATTTTGAGACAAGAAAATCAAAAGTCATAGCTAGCAGCCACTCTTCTAAACCAGATTTTGAGCACAGCCCCCCCAGGGCTGTTTCTACCAATTTTCCAATAAATCATGTAATGACTTTTAGAAAAGACAGATATTTAATTCTTGAATTAGAACTATAGGACCATAACCAAAGACTGACAGCTCTCTTATTCTGCCACACTCCCGTACAAACCCTTTCAGCCAATTGGCTGTGAAATAATGCAATAATTAGGCAATTAGATATTTGGGAGAATGTAGAATGAAGCACTGAGCGCTGACCTTTATTACATAGATCAAAGTACACTGGAGGAATTGCCAAATATATCTTGTTTACAAGCCCTTCTCAATTTTTTTCAGCATTTCCAAATTAAGAATTAGGGGCCATGCCTCCACAGCTACACATATATTTGCAGTTGATGTCAGATACGAAGCAGAAAAATCACATTTTTTGTGCATAGAAAGCAGCAGTTGTTTAATTGCTGGTTCTTTACTTGCACATATTGATTTAAACCTATAACATGTATTGTGTAGCAATGTGATAAACATTATAAACCAAATGTTCCCAAATAACTTCTCCATTACTGTTAATGGTGCTACTTGGAAGAGTAAGGGAAAAAATTAAAATTAATTATAGATAAAATCAGCAAGTTTTGGAGATCATCTCTTCCCTGAGTCCTGGCAGAGGGGAGTCCCCAGTTAGTAGAGGGGTGTATCTCTGGGCATCCAAACTTACAAAGGTGTTTTGGGGTGGTTTCTTTACTCTTAATGGTGAAAAATGTGAGTGTTCCATGAGGCTCCAAGTGAAAGGTATCCCTGCTCATGGCAGGTTGGAAGGAGATGATCTTTAAGGTCCCTTCCAACCCAAACCATCCTACTCATAAATCTGAATAAATAATTTGAAATAAAGCTGCAAGAACATTCAGGGAGAAGGAGCAGCTTAGCAGGTAAATTAACTAAAGTTCATGTATTTCAGCCATGGGAGAGCTGAGGACTCTCTCTGCTGACCAAAACCTCAACTATATCTATTTTTAGGGGAATTCAAATGTTTGTTTGATTGTAGAATGATGCTTCTGGTGCATCTGCTGATGGCCATGGACCATACAATGGATGGCTCCTGTTTGTGTGGCCACACCTGTGTCGTGGAGCACATGGAGAATGAGTTTGGGAACAACATTTCCATGGTTTCTATATCCGCATCAAGCCAGGGAAAGGCAGCTTTTTGCAGGAAACCACAGGCACTGGATCTAAACAAGTTAGGGAAATCTTCAGAGTGTCAAAGGAGGAAAGAAAAGCACTGCAAAACTTTTCTTTATTTCCACAGTGGTTGGAATTTACGCATTTAACTTTTGCCCTGAGTGGAAGGAGAAGAATTTGTACGTTTTTCAATTAGCTGGTGAGAAGTTTCAGACTGTCCCCGCTGGTGGCATTTTGCTTGTCATCAGGGACAGAGAGCTAATTAGAAGGTGTTAGACAGAGCTTGCTCTTTAGTGGCAGTTCCCTCAAACGACTGAAACTGTGGAGAAAGTCCTTCCTAGTCTGTAAAAGTTACGGCATAAAATTTTTATGCCTTGCACAGCTGGAATCTGCGAACGTGGAAGTTCCCTCTGAGCAAGACATATAGTGAGATACGAAGTCTCTTTAATGCATAATTTGTGAGTGAAGCCAATTTTCTACTTTAAGTTGCAGATTGTCTCTTTGGGGTTTTAAAAGAATATTCTGGCTCTAAAAGGAAGGAATGTGATTATCTGTGTGTAACCCCGTGGAAGAAAAGGAGAAAGGCTGGAAGGAGCAGATGCACTTCAAATATAACTATTTAAAATATAAACCTGGCATCAGGAATTACTCACAGCCCTTTCCACCTCCTTCCTCCACCCCTAAACAAAAATACAGTTACATTTGCAGTTAAGGAACATCCTCTTACTTGAAGGTAGTGCTACTGGAGCCTCCATGGTGCTACAGCAGCCTTTGGAAAATTAATCCCCTTGTGCAGAGGTGAATTTATAGGCTTGTATAAATTAGAGATAACTGGGATGCAAATAGCAATATTCAGGTATCATTTGTGTAAATTTGTATCATATATAATATTCAACAGGTAGCTGGAAGTAGCCAGTGGCATTCACGTGGCCAATTGCAATTTAAGAATTTCATTTAGAAATACCACATTCTGCCATTTGTCCTTCAAGACTTTTAAAATTAACACACTCCAACATTTAAACAGCTGAGAGTATGCATATATATGTGTCTACATATTTTTAGAGGTTAGGATTTGTATGAATATATAACAAAAATATTTTATGTATTATATAAATCTCAAAGCAAACCGTCTGTAGTGTCCCCCCTAATCCCAGGATTCTAAAGCTAAGAGGAGATTGATGGTATCTGAATTAGGGTTTAAAACTTCCTTGAGAAGAGTAAAAATATGAGGTATGAACAGCTCTGTAGGAAAAGCAAAACTTTTACAAATGAAACTTTGCTTCTTTCATGCTCATATGAGCTGCATCACTCTCCCCTGGGCGTTTGGCTCATCCGGATGTCAAAGGACTTGAAAGTCTCCCTTCTTTTTGTATCATGGATGTGGGTTTTAAAAAATATATCCCTCCAGATAACCCATTTGAAGATAATGCATAGATCAGTTTGAACAGTTTTGCTCACTTAAATTCACATTAGAGCACAAAATGAGTGAAGACCAGATGCAAATATACTCACTTATAAAAATCTTTCCCTTGTTGACCTTCTAGGAGTAAAACCATGGCCCTACACCGTGGTGTTGTCACCAGATGTGTTGTTCAAGAGTAGATTCCAGTTGTAGATGAAATATGCACAGAGTCTCCTTGTTTTGATATCTGGTCAAGGAACTTTTAAAAACAAACTGAATAGAACAGAAATAATCATTATTCCTTTTTGTCTGTGTGTTTCTGGGAGCAGACAGAATGGAAATTTCCAGGTATGCTCTAAGGGGAGAAATTTTCATGGAGTTTTATTTACAGAGCCAGGATTTGAGGTTATGCCCAAATGTGAATGTAGTTAAAACTTAAAGAGGTGAATTAAAAAGTTAACCCAATATATCTCTGTACCTCGCACAGGCAGAGGCTGAGCTACCAAAAATACTTTCATTTTTGATTAGTATCAGGATCACCATAAAATTAAATAAATCAAGTGAATAAGTCAGGAGAACGTATGCCCAGTTTAAGCTAAACCTGCCATAAAAGCCCTTTTCCAGTATAGTACAAACAGCAAAATTATTGATTAACTTGTATTGCTCCACAAGAAGAACAAATTATTGCTGATTAAAGCCATGCAGGTGATAAAAGAACTTAACCAACAAAAGCTGGCAGCTTTAGGTTAGGAAACAGCTGTGTCCCTAATTATGCAGTCTGATTTATACTCTATTAAATCAGTATATAAGTAACCCATTTCTCTGAAAGCATTTAAACCTCTTATATTCCACCAAACACGGCAATTTTATTTGAAATAAATGTATCCAGCTCTTTTGGGAACATATGGTATATTTCTCTCTTATTAATAATTCAGTTCAAATGAGCAAAAATTAGTTGGTGCAGTTACAGCTGATTTTGTCCTGAAAAGATCTGCATTAATTTTAGACGTTTTGTAAATTGGGCTATTAAATAAAAGCATTATATGTGAATTACCCTTTAAATTTTAAGCAAGTTGGTAGTTTAATGGTATTTTCTAGTCAGATTCATTTTCGATCTCTAAAAAATTATAGTCATTACAGTAAGACAAATTTTTGAAACCTGCTACTTCCATCCAATTACATATAGTGCTAATAAGTAAACTAGAAAACTTTTATGCCTCATTCTCTCTATTTTGTCTTTTCTGTCAGATGGCAATTTCTCTCCTCACTTTCTCTTGTGTAAATAAGGAGCTGACCTCCAGCTTCCTCACAGAGAAGGTCCACCTCCAAATTACTGTGATTTCTGCTTCTCATCACTGGAAGTTCTGCCAGTTGCTGCTCCCACACATCATTCCTGCTCCGTGGGCGTGAGTTCCTGGGCTGGCAGGGATATGCATCAGGGAATTAGGAGGAAAGCAAATTCATATTCTGCTTGAGGGAAATTTCAACGTGCTGCTGTGTGAGTCTAAGACGATCTCCAGCTCTCTGTGATGGGTTCTCCTCTCCATGCCAGTGCACGACTTCTATCAGCATTAATGGGAATTCATGATGATGCCTTATGTTTTAGCTTTTATATGTTTCAAATCCTGCATTCCCAGTGTGTAACTCTGCAGTGTCCTGCAGCCTGGGAGCTGCTGCTCTCTCATGCTGAGACAGACAGAACAAAGCCTCTCCAGGCTGCTCTCCAAGGACACCCAGCCCGGCCTAGGCCCAAAATGTGTAACCCAGCATCTTGAGAAGGGGGGCAAGCTGAGGGGAAATTCCATCATTAGCTAAAGTTTAATTGGTGAAATTGGGTTGAGATGCAAATGGACCAAAGCTATAAAAGTGTGAAGAACTCGTGACTCGGGGTCCATCTTGGGTGCAGCCTTTGACCTGCCCAGGGTGTGCCTCTGAAGGCCTTTCAAATAAATATCCACCTTTATTCCCTTCCTCCTGTCCAGTCTCTGTTTCTAAGACATCAATGAATCAGGAGGATGTGCCCCTGTAGCTTCCAGTTCTGCTTCCACTGCCATGGCCAAATTGGTTTAAAGATGCACAGGTAAAGTGGGATCTGATGTGATGCAATGACATTCCCAGCTAACCACTTACTGAGCAGAAAGTCTTTAACTTTTCAAAGGACATCCAGAACCACAAACACATGTAGAGGGTACGAGTTAACCCAGAAGTGTGAAACCTGAGTCGATTTCTTGGCAGCTATTTTTAGTGGAGCCTTTTGATCCCTTCAGAAGGTCTGTGGTCTCTGACGCGCTGCCACAAATGAGTTCATTGCTAAACATCCTTGTATTCCTGTTTTGCATGTGAGTCTAGGACAAGGAAGCTTAACTCCTTGATTTTATTAACAAATTTTGACGTTGGAGCCCATGGCATCTTCCAGCACGCTGTGGAGCTGCCTTTTCTTTCCTGTTGCCCTGTGTTTATTTGTGTAGTTTGGGTTAGTTTACCTACTAATTGCCCCCCAGTTAGCAGCTGCATTTGCATATTGAAAAGAACAGCCACTTAGATCTCCACATGTAGGATGCCCCAGAATATAATAGCATCAATCATTCTAATTTTAATAACTGCTTTGCTCACATATCTTCATCCACGTCTGCACCTTTTTTGTTATATTATCTGCCATTTTAGAAAGCTATCTAGCTTACTTACAGAGTTAAATTCAAATAGTCTAAAGGTTAATGTGAAACACTGGCAAGACATTATGAGCACAGCAGTATATTTTAAAGGCATTCAGCTGTTGGAATTACTGAGAGCCAATGCTCAGTGTAAGTCCCCATCTGTGCACCCACAAAGTTTACAAAAAAGAATCCCTTGTCCTGCTTGACCATGATGTTCTCTATGCCCTGTCTCACTGGTACTGAGGCTGTGATGGTGACCAGCCTCAAATACAAATCTCTGTCATTCTTTGCTTCATATGAACCCTCCCTAAATCAGATTCACATCTCGTTTGACCTCCAAGGTTATGCTGATGGTGGTATCTCAAAGCCCTTATTTAGGTACAGACCTCAGAGCTGTGAGTTCAGGCACCCAGGGGTGGCTTTGGCTGGGCACCCCTGGATCCTGCAGCCCTCTGACACCCCAGTCCAGGTGTCCTTCCAGCACCAGAAGGGGCTGCTCAGGGGCTGCTTTCAGTGGGGGAAGTGGCAATGAAGGAGGCAGAGAAGGAAAATTATCCAATTTATAACAGGTACATTCATGTGCTGGTGGTCTCCTGTCACAGGACATTGCCCCACCTTGCTCCCACCCAGCAGGTCTGCCCCATAAAATCTGTATTATCAGTAAGGGAGAGCCAGTGAAGAGACTGAATCTGATGTCCTGTGTGGTTTCTGCTGTTTTATCTAAACTTGCTCCCACTGAGAGAGCCCTACTTTTACAGCATTCTGAATATGACAATAAAAATTGCCTTTGCTGGATGTTTCTGCTCATTAAGCAGCTAATTAAATAAAAAAGTTTCAGAAATTTTTTGAGTGCAAAGGTCAAAATCCTTGTCATGGGTGAGAACAACAGCTCTGCCTCTACTGCCAAGTTCATAGATCAAGGGGAATAATTCCGAGCTCCAATTTAGGAGTTATATTTTTTCTTGAAAAAAAAATAAAGCGGGAAGATTTCCATAAAATGCAGGGAAAATGCACATATTTATCTTATTCTGGAAAACTTACAACCCTTGAATGAAAGAAAGACATCTGGCATGCAATTCCACCCAAACCAGCTGCACTGGGTGTTGAAATCCACCGACGGGTACTTTTCCTTTTTTTTCCCTAAACTGAGCAGGCTGTATTTTTCCACTACGCAGTAAAATCTCCTTGCAGTGTTTCAGACTTATTTTCCATGGCACAGTCCCTCCTCACAGTGCAAGGCAGAGGCAAGTGGACAGATAACATCAGACTGTGCTGTTTTATTCGCTCTCAGGTGACAGCCAGTGCCATTGGTGGTGCAGATCCCACCTTTTGCTGTTTTCCTCCAAGAGGACTTTCTGCTCTATGTGACTTTTATCGGGATGTTTATATGAGCATCTGCGATGCGTGTGGGTGAAAGGGAAGAACACATCATCTTATCTCTTCCACACCTTAGCTGTCCTCCTCCTGCCACTGCTTCCCCCTGATATCCCCTGCTTCTATAGCCCACTCAGACAGAAATCCTCAGGTTAATAATGGCAAGTGCTGATAAGATGAAAAAGGCAATAAAGTGTGTTCAAAGGGGCAC
>VWZT01012386.1:129552-139552 GCA_013397055.1 Pachycephala philippinensis | reverse complement strand
TACAGATTGTGCTCAGAATTTAGCAATGCCACAGTAATTGAAAACTGAATAAAATTTCCCACCTGGATTTATTTGAGTTCTGTCCTGCAATACCTTTCTATTATTCTATTCATTTAACTTCTGCAAGGTAGCAAAATAACAATAAATATGTAATTGTTGCCTTTAATTGAACATATAACAAAAAGTTGCTGTTTCTCAAGGCATTTTGTACCCTTTGCTTCCAGCGCATTTAATTATGTATGAACTCTTGAAAAAAACCCTCTCAAATAATGTGAGTCATCTTCTAGGAGAGAAGATTTAAAGATGATAAATGTTATTTAGAATCACTATGATATGATTCATATTGTGATGCGATTGGGAACAATATTAAAACCCACCAAGGCTATTATACCTAAATTTTTGTTTCAATTCATGCAATATTGCTGCTGCTTAATATGATTTCTATTTACTTCTTTCCATTGTTAGTGTTTTATTGAGGTTGTGTCGGCTTTATCAGGCTAATCTCTGCTGCAAATGGAGGTCAGCAGAGCCAAAGCACTGGCAAGAAACCTGTCTCCATTATATTCTACTTGGTATGAATTTACTCAAAAATCCTCCCTCTAATATAAACTCTTTCTTCACCATTCTTCAATTATAATATTTCTACCTGCACAAGCCCTGACAGCTTGATATTTAAAAGCTATATAAACTCTCATAATCTAATTTTATATCCTTTTTTTACAAAGAGGGAATGCGCCTCACTTAAAGTAACAGTGAATGTATTCATCAAAGGGTTTTAAATGGAGCAATCTTGGCCATCAATAAAAGCTTGGATTTCAGGTGTTTTAAATTACAACTTAAAAACATGCATGGCTACTCTTAATGACAGTGACAATGAGTCATTAATTTGTGTTCTTCTGGTGTCAAGGGTGAGGCGAGTAATCCTGTCATGCCCTCGCTGGAATACAATTTGGCAAAACAGGATATTGTGGGAGCTTTATAAATCTTATATCTCTATTTCTCCTTGTACTGGTCTGGGGAATAATGAAAAAGAGCGACACATAAATTTACCTACCAAATGGGGTGTGCTCTCTCTGCTGAATATCCACACATAACTCCCATTAACATTAGTATAAAATATACATGCACAGCAGGAGGAAGGATAGCCTAGAAGATATCCAGAGGTCTGGAATAGGAGCTGAACTGCATTCCCTTTAGTAGCTGCCAATCCATCCCAGATCACAGGGATTCATTTTTTTTCCCCCAGTTTGAGTTAAGCATTCAACCTAAATCATTTGCATAAAAATAAGTACAGCCAAACTGAAAATAAACTGGACTTCAGAGACAGTCTGAAACCTTTTTCTCTTTAAGATGTTAAGTTTACTTAGTTCCAGCCGCAGTTTAAAATCAAAGAAACCCAATAAAAAAGACCAAAAAAAAAAAAAAAAACCCAAAAAAAAACCCTCAAAGATATTTTTTGTAGCAAGTTTCTAAATATGTTATTGGAGACGTGATTGAAATCTGACAAAAACCACAACGTTTTATAATAATGTCCTGCAGCAAAAGTATGGCACCAATAACTAAACAATACTTTATCACCTTTGCCACTCTCAACAGCTCCCATTAATACCGAGATCATAGTGTTAGGCCTTCTATTCCCCAGCTGACCATGTTAGTGACAGCCAGGGCTTAGGCAATGACATTGAAAAATATTTGCGGTGACACAGCCACAAATCACCGCGAGACGAGTTTAAAACTCAATATTCACTAAACTTGCATCTGTTCTTTTCTTGTTAGAGCATCTACAACACATTTGTTACAGGCTGAATTCCTCAAAGAACCCAAACATTGATGGAAAGTGATAAAAATTATTGGTTGGGAAAACTCGATGGGCAGAGGGGCCTTTGTCAAGTCATTTATTCATATGAGGTTATCGTCTGAGATGGGATCACCTGGGACACCTGAGGAAGACATGTCCAAAGATTAGTGGGTTTTTACATAAAATGCACCCAGTCAAGGAGCACAAGTACCTTTAAGTCAAATTTTCTAAACAGTCTCATCATACACGTATTGATTTTTATTTTCACCTCTCCCAGGGAACCTAAGGAGGCATTTGGCTACTTAATGATTGCCACGGGACATTGTCTGTTCCATGTGGTTCAGATCCTCTCCAAATGAGCTGTTTCCTGGGTATGGTGATTGGCAGATGGCCCAGATGCACGTCCATTCCCATATTTCAGCTTCAAACATCCTGCCTTTTCCTGAGAGCATGCAGGACATATTGTCCCTGCTTTTTTTTCACAGACCTCTGTCACTAAATCCCTTAAACAGGACACAAGCTCCTGAGGATAGCAATGGACATCTGCACGTATTTAAACTGGTAGATCTGTTTAAATTAAATCCAAGGTGGTGGCCTGCAGTTGGTAGTGACCTTCTGGCATTCCTCCCTTCAGGAACCTGGGAAGGAGAGAGCCAGCAGGGACAGGAAGGCAGTAGGCAAATGTTGGTGGACAAAAACCTCGTGAACAAACTCTAACAAAAGTTGCCTGTGGTGTTATCTTGTGATGTCCCTAAGCCCATGGGTATAAAACAGGGAAATAGGAGAGCCCTGGCTTGGAGAAACTGTCCCAGCCTCCACACCCTGCTTTGAGGAGCATCTCCCACTGCTGCCATCTGAATTCCAGGCAAAAGGGGCCACTGGTCAGAGTCCTCTAAGTTGTTCAGTGGAAAAAGTTGTTTCTAAACTCTGCTGTTGCTAAACTCTCTATTAAAATCCCAGAATTAGTTTTCTTCTGACCCACACCCTACAAGAGTAGATGAGTTTCCTGACTGGGAATATGTTCAGAAATGGCAACTTTTTGGAGTGAACTGAAGAGACTGTTCAAGGAGGAGAATGATTAATTCTTAATAGCAAGTTTTGCAGCATATTGAATGACACATTCTTCCATTATATATTGATATATAACACACTGGTCCTCTGCCATGCTGACTAGAAGTTCATTTCCAACAAGGAATAGTTTATAGATAATGCAGTAGGTGAGGCACAGAGCCATAAAACTAAGGCTTTTTCAGTTGTACCAAAATCTTTTGGAACTTCATTTTGGTTTGAGTGATGGCTGTCTTGGATGTTGATATTAAGCAGAAGCAGCAATAAAGGTGTGCAATGCCAATTCTTTCCCTGCTTCCCTGAGGCAGGAGGCACGGCCCAAAAGACCTAAATTTAGAGGAACCACAGGAAGTCAGACACTTGTCTGAGGATTAATTAAACTTCTTTGTTCAGAACTTTCTTGCTGCTTAGTGTGCCTTACTTTTGTTTCAATTTCTAGTGTCTTACAGGTGTGTTAGTGGATTTTGCATGTATCAGTCCTTGTAACTGTAGTCATATGCAGTTTTTTATAATATTCATAACTAAAGTTCAAAAATCCAAATATTGCTGGTTCCTTACTTTATACCCAAACCTGTAAAGCCGCTTCAAAAACACACTTTCACAAAGAAATGTTTTTGTTCCCTTTTTGTGCCAAAAGAACCCCCAGTAAGTTCCACAACCCCCAGTATGTTCCGGAAGCTTGCTAGGCATTTTTTATATGGATATATAAACTTAATTCTGTGCTTCTCAGTCCCTTCACTAAGATCAAGTACAGTGTCATTTCCCAACTGGAAACTACATCTTGCCTTGCCTGCAGGGTGATCCAGACATCTAATTGGCATTTCCACCAATTTCACAAAAGCCTCCAGCCTTTCCAAGCCTTTGTGAAATTTCTATAGGAACTACCTGAAAAGTTCAGCCTTCTGTTAGCTTTACAATGAAACAGCCCCAATATTTTCAGTTGCCTATTTTGAGGAACAAATCTTCGGGTTTTGTCAGCTAGGTAATAACGCATTTGTTCCTTTGGCTTTCATCTAAAATCAAGACAAAAGACACATTTTTAGAGATAATATGAAATGAAATTGAAATGAGTGAGTGCTTTTGGGAAAGAAGATTTTTAGTGCTTGAAATGCTTTGTTACAACTGAATAAACTAAATATGCTTAATATGAAAGGTAATGATGCGACTGATTGAATAGTTTGACATTACTGCACATGAAATATCATTAACAGGTTCACGGTGGTTTTATATCAATACCAAATCTCAGAATAAAATAAATGGAAATATGAAACTACAATGATTTGTCACTGGAGCCTTCCGGTGTCATTTAAGAAAATATTTTCAGTGAAAGACTACTCAGCATGAGCTGGTGCAGCACAAGAAATTGCAGCCTTGTGTAAATTTGAGATTAAGCCCAGTTAAACAATTTAGGGTATCTGCAGTGCCTCTGTACCTGTGAGAGGACATGTCCCCATCAGCTCAGCTACCTTTGACTTCACTGGGCATCACCAATTCATACCTGCAGTGACCACTGCTGCCACATTTCAGGATATGACTTCTTAACATGACTCAAGCTGATGCCTTACATTTTAACTTTTATATGTTTCAAGTCCTGCATTCCCAGTGTGTAACTCTGCAGTGTCCTGCAGCCTGGCAGCTGCTGCTCTCTCATGCTGAGACAGACAGAACAAAGCCTCTCCAGGCTGCTCTCCAAGGACACCCAGCCCGGCCTAGGCCCAAAATGTGTAACCCAGCATCTTGAGAAGGGGGGCAAGCTGAGGGGAAATTCCATCATTAGCTAAAGTTTAATTGGTGAAATTGGGTTGAGATGCAAATGGCCCAAAGCTATAAAAGTGTGAAGAACTCGTGACTCGGGGTCCATCTTGGGTGCAGCCTTTGGCCTGCCCAGGGTGTGCCTCTGAAGGCCTTTCAAATAAATATCCACCTTTATTCCCTTCCTCCTGTCTGGTCTCTGTTTCTAGGTTGGCCTCCTTAGGCATCAAAGCAAGAGATGGCTGCGAGCCCCCTGAGCCTCCTTTTCTCCAGGCTGAGCCCCCCAGCTGCTCCTGGTGCTCCAGACCCTTCCCCAGCTCTGCTGCCCTTCTCTGGATCTCCTGGCCAAGCAGCCCATGGAAGTCACCCCGAGGATTGGCCTACAGGGTAGAGATCCTTTGGAACTGGCAGAGGCTGGTTCTCTCTTTCACCTCACAGAGGCAGAACTGTTTTCACCCAGGGCACACACACAGGTGCTCAAAGCATCTCCACCAGCACGTTGCCTGCATGGGACCACACAATACTGAAGGTCAGCAAGCCAACAGTCCATTTAACTCCATTTTCTCTCAGGAAATCTCCTTCTGACAGCTCTGTGTCATACTGTGAGCACTCACGTGCCCTATATATGACTTCCAGGTCCTGTTACACCTCATCCTTCACAGGGATTTGGTCTCAAAGTGGAACCAAACACAGGAACATGCTATAAAATATTATTCGTCATCCCAGTCAATCACCTCCATCTTCTGTTTAAAATTGGTGGCCAGGTGCAGATGCTGCCTTCCACAGCTTCACTGACTATCACAATTCTCTTTCCATCTTCAAATTTATGCTATTAGTAAATGACTACTGAAACAATGTTTTTCTGATTGAGGAAACCACTGATAAAATCTGAGGCTGGTAAGAAGACAGAGAATATGTAGATAACACTCCCAGCTTCTTGTGTTTTAATTTAGGAAGTTAATTTGACTGGATCTCATTATGACTGAAGAATATTTTCATTTACCCACACGGTTTTGAAGTGGTCACCGTTTGGAGCATTAGAGGATTTCATTTGGTCTTTTCAGAAACCAAAACCAAAAATAAAAGGGAAAACTCAATGATACATAAATAAATTTAAGTAAATGAACTGTTGAGCAATGTAAGCCTGGTTTTGCAAGCATTGGGGAAAAGTATACCCTGGTTATATGTATTTTATATAAAATTTCAATATATAGCAACGACTGCCTTCTCTATTTGTATTTTTGATATTTGCAAGGATGAAAAAGAACAAGAATTAGGACCAACATCTTAAAATACCGATAGTCTACACATTCTTAAAGTTTTTTGCAAGTATCCAAATGGACAGGTAGATTTTTTCACATTTTAAAGTTACATCACAGATTTGCATGAAAATAAAAGGGGGCAGAGGAAAAGCCATAAATGTTCATAGTAGTGTATTTAATACAGATACACACTGTCAAGTATATTTGACAGCCAAGGCTTCTTTTTGGTAAGAAATTGCATAACATTGAGCATAATGTTATTGGCAAGCCATAATAAGTGTATGAAAACATCAGGATTTGAAGGGACAAAAACACCATCAAGATTTTTAATTTCAACCCCTCTCTCCCTAGGTGGCAGATTTTTTGAAAAATATTTCATTGTCATGGTTTCCAAATCAAAGGTTCTGGTTTCAAAATGGCATATTTCTTAATTGAAGTTATGGTGTGACAGAGATGCAAAATAAAAAACTAAATTGATTTCATGGCCCTTATTTGGTTTTTTATTGTTTGTCTTACTGAAAACCTGAGGACCAAAGACTTTGTCTTTTCTTCTTCCAGATCAAAATATCTGTTTTTCCCAGCTATTTTCATGCATATGTTATTTTGAGGCAATTTAAAGGTGCTTCTTTTTGCTAAATCATGAGAAGTTGCAGTTTTTGTTTAATTAAAACTCAGAAGCCCTAATGTCATTCCACTGGGGAAAAAA
Source organism: Pachycephala philippinensis (assembly GCA_013397055.1). Classification (NCBI taxonomy): domain Eukaryota; kingdom Metazoa; phylum Chordata; class Aves; order Passeriformes; genus Pachycephala; species Pachycephala philippinensis. The sequence goes on along the minus strand of VWZT01012386.1, from coordinate 132,966 downwards.
AAACGTAACAAGTTGTCACACGTGCACAGGATTAATGTGAAAAAGTGGTTGACTCCGTGTGTATTTTTTTTTGCTATTGTTACCTCTTTTCTTCAGTTTCTTTGGTAATTCTTAAAACTTTATAAGCTGCATTTATGTTAAGCTGTTCCTGATACGCTCCAATAAGTGTGCTTTAGACACATTGTTAACATAAGGCCAAATCTGTAATACAGCATGGACAATTAAGTGCACAATTTTTGTATAAATGCAAAATCCCTCACTGTGAATTATTTAATTAATGCTCTACAGTTCATTTAATAGCGCTCTTTCAAAGGCCATTTCACTCACAGAAAACTAATTTCATTCTTGGGGTTGATTTAATTAGATTGTATGATATATGGTATTGCTAATTCAGTGGCTCTCTTTTGCAGTGTCTAGCCCGTTGCTCCTATTGTCGGCAATCTGTCAGCCCCATTTTTAACAGTATTGAAAAATTCAAGCTTTATTATTGCTCGCTCACTCTTTCTCTCCCATCAGGAGGAAAGTAATGAGCTTTTCTTCTTATGAGAGCAAGCAGAGAGTGTGGTGCCCTTAGCGCTTCAGGCAGCGAGCAGTATTAACAGCCTGATTCATGAGTTAAGTTTCTAACTGCCCGTGGCTATTAGCACTCAGTCCTTTGGCTGTCATTTAGTTAAAAAGACTCTTCGGTTAATTCACTCTTTTAATGAGACTGTGCTATTCAACTAATGTATTTTACTGTATGAAAGGTCACACCAGGAAGCAAAACAGATTGGAGGGAATGTAGCGGGAAGCCTGGCTGTCAAGAAACAGTTCAAGCCTCGCAGGCATTTCGCCGCCGCGGCGCCCGTAATAGGCCGCGGAACTGATGGGCCAGCGCTCACCTCAACAGTTGAGCGCCATAAATCACGGCTAAATAGAAAGCAGATTAATCAGAGCCGCAGACAAAAAGAGCACGTGTTTCATTACCCATATAATCACTAACATGATTGCCAGACAAGCCAGGGGAACCGCGCGCGGGGCTGACAAAACGCGGCGCGGTGGCGGGCCAGGGACTGGGCTCCGCGGAGCTGTGGCCACTAAATCTTTCCATTAAGGAGCTGCTCCCCGAGACCTCCTTGTCCAAGGGCTGCTTGCTCGGAGGGTGGCGTGGGGGGAGTGGGAGAAAGGCAGGAATAGAAAGGGTTGCGTTTGAGTGAGCAGGGTCAGAGGGGGCGGTGCAGGATTTTCCCCGCCATAGCTCAGTTTGTGCCTAATTCTCTATGTCACCAGGGATGGGAAAAGCACGTGCGAGGTGGGATGACCCTCTCCTCTTCCTCCCATCTTTATATAAACCCCCAGCAAGCCAAACCCAGTCTGCTCCCCCTGTTTTCTGGTTCAACACACCACCCCTTTAGCTGTGCGACACGTGCCACAATGGATGTGCCACAAGTCCCAATGGATGAGGGAATATCTCATTTTAATTTATTCCCAGTTTCTCCAACGTCATTTCCTTAGTGAACTCCCCCTCCTTGCTCGCACCCTTTACGTCATGGGGAATCGTGTGTAAGACACGTGTCCACATCCCACGGCTTCTCCCAGCTGGGCTCCAGCAGGAAGGCATGGTTGGAAATCTGGTTTGCTTCAGCATCTCTGCTTGGGACGTCCAATTGAAAATGTTTTGCTGAATATTGCTCATTAATTTACGGAAGGAGAAAACGAGAAGAACCTCTGTTTTTAATGGCTTTGCATCTGTCGGCCAAGGCGTTAAACATCTGAATTATTGTGAGGGTATGTGTGTGTTTTGCTCATTTTTAATTAGTGTCGTTGGGGGGAAAACTCTAGCACTTTAGGGGCAAAAGTATATTATTTTTCTAGAAACTGTAATTCCCTCAAACTACGGTAAACAAATCATTCTGATTTAAATTTCCCAGGCAACTTCCAAACAGGGAAACCGTATGTTTAATTACTAAACATCTGTTGCAAAGAATACCCCTCGCTTTTGCAGCACTAATATCACTGTATGAATTTTAAAATCTGTCAGCAAGGGATCACGAAAGCTTTGGGAGCAAAGAGCTGCTCACTTTAACCCCTGAACCAGATAATCTAACAGTAATCCATTCAAAACTAATCAAACATTTACAGAAACGCACCAGCACTGAGGAAAACAATTCATCATCTTCATGTGCTCATTACACTTCCAACATCTCAATCTACCTATGTAAATGAGACCGGGGATCTGACATCAGGTCCATGTACAGAAATTATAAACAAATATTCATCCATTATGCTGCTGAAATTTAACAGCTGGAGCACTAACAGTAGCTGAACTCCAAGCCCCGAGTATCAATTATTTATGAACCTAAAACTGACAAGACTGTCTAGGTGAATTAGCTGCATATGTCAAGCTTTGTTATAAATCCCAGCCTACTGTAAAACTCATTTTCATAGAATGTATGTACAAGGCTGACAATATATCAACAGCACGACATTAATAATTTAGAAGAATGGTACCATAAGGGAGCACCTAGAAACTCTGCTCTGCAATATAGTTGATATTACAAATAAAAAAGTCAAATAAAATGAATTTCCCATAAACAGAGAATCAAATAAAGCATTTTTCTATGATTTTATATTCAATTTTCGAAAAACTTGCCAGTTGATACTTGCATTTTTAGGAACCATAAGCATCACCTGAAGTTATTCAATTTTTTTTTTTTTCTTTTTTTTTGCCATTGCTAAAAATGCTTTTGAATTTCTAGGCCTGTTGATGTAGGTTGCATTGCATTTATTTTATTCTTACAGAGTGAGAACTAAAAGTGAGGTGAGGGTAAGAGAAGGAAGGAGAGCACTGCTTGCAGCAAACACTATTGCACATTGTGTCCCATGTCCCACTGTCCCAGGCTGCTCCAAGCCCCATCCAACCTGGTCTTGGGCACTGCCAGGGATCCAGGGGCAGCCACAGCTGCTCTGGGCACCCTGTGCCAGGGCCTCCCCACCCTCACAGGGAAGAATTTCTAATATCCAAACAAAACCTGCCTTCTGTCAGTTTAAAGCCATTCCCCCTTTTCCTGTCATGGCACAGGGAAAAAGGACTAAAGGACGAGGTCTAAACCAAAATGATGATGGTGAGAGCGGAAAAAAGGAGACATCAAAGCTTTGCCCAGTGTCTGTGAAATTCAAGACAGGTCTGAATTTTGCTGTTGTCTCCCACCTCCACTGAAGAATAACCATCTGCTGCTTTGATAGAGCAATGGACACATTCCTTCAAAATCCAAATTTTGTTCAGAAGTTGCTGGATTATTCCTGTGTGTAATTTCACCTATGCCCATGAAGATGTGTCTGGTAGCAGCAGCTTTTTGCTATTCTGAGAGGATGTCCACAAAAAAAAAAAAAAAAAAAAAAAAAAAGAAAAGAACAAATGAAAAACTTGGCCCT
>VWZT01012386.1:36374-129527 GCA_013397055.1 Pachycephala philippinensis | reverse complement strand
TTTTGTGATATTTGAGAAGAAATCAAAAAAAAAAAAAAAAAAAAAAAAAAGAGTACATGCACATATGAGAATCTGTGCCTATCAAATAAACAGGATTTAATCTTATTTACAGAAGTAGCCCAGTTTTTGATCAATTGTGAACATCAGCTGTCCTTGTCTCCACAACACAACTTTCAGATTATTAAGAAAAATGGAAGGAGGAGGGAAAAAAGGGGGAAAGAGAGGGAAAATCAGTCCTGGTCTTGAGTACAGATAGACACCAAAACTGAGGGGTGGTTAAAGGGAGTATCTAATACTAAGCTCATGACCCACAAAGATTGCTCCTACACTTAAACTCAGCATTAGTTTTGGATATCATTTATCTGGGATTCACACTGACAACATACAAAGAATCCATGAGGACATCTTCTAAGGCAGAAGATAAATCCCTAGACTCTCAAAACTCAGGAGCATGGAGTTTCTGGAAGGATTTTATCAGTACAAAAGGCAAAAAACACATGTGCATTTTGAAAGAAACAGTAATGGTTCACAAGAGTTTGACAAGGAAGTTAACAGAGCATTTTTGAGTCAGGAGAAAATTCAGAGGAGGTAGTACGTCCTTGGTGGTGCACACTTACACAACAAAGCAGAAAAAAGCAGATGACTTTATGAGTGAAGTGTGCAAAATGCTACAATGCCATCTCCCCATCTGCAGGATGCTGCCACTTCTGACACAGGAAGAACTTGAAAGAGACTGGGAAAATTTAATAAATATACTGTCTTAGATAAAGGAAAAACCAGAGATAGACATGCCTGGTTAATGCCTAGTGCCTGATACATCAGGGATTTATGAAAGAAAAGTTCTTTCAGGAAGCTGCTGGTGGTGGGATCAGGGAGGACCCATGGGCCATCCATTGTGTCCTTCTGTAGTGCAGAGTGAGGGTTTATACAGCCATTCCTATGTAATTCTTCAGACTCTTAGGGCTTCCCATTTCTCATTGTTTCAGTATTACCTGCATGGGTTGCTTGCTTTAGCTTTTCTAAAGCAGACTTTAACAACAATAACAATGATGATGATAATTTCACTGTGCAATCCATTCTCAAGCAGAAAGACCAGGACAAGGCCTTTGCATCACTCAGGTCATGTTAAAGTGCTTAAAATAGGACTTAGTTTGGATTTAAATGACATGGAGATCTCCTTCTGGCTCTCTAGATATGAATGAACTCCACCTTGAATGCCCCTCGATGTCAAGGTGCTGCCTCAGGCACGTGAAAAGGTGTTTTCTGTTGAAATCCCTGAGAATTTTCCCCACAGACTTCAAATGCAGAATTAAGATTGTGCTGTCTGCTCAAAACAACGAGCAAAGCATTATAGAATTTCCACAGAAGAGTTATCCAGGCTTAATTTTTGGACTTAATTAACTGACTTGGTGTCTGATGACATCCCTCAGTCTACAGGTGGCTCTTCTTGCAAACTGATCCTTTTATTAATACTTCCAGTGTCTTGCTCACGTGTGTGACACCTATGGAATTTTTCCCATTAGCTCTGGAGTTAATATCCTAAATCCTGCTGGGATGCCTCCCGTTTCCCAAAAGCCCTTTGCCCCCGAGGTTGTGTTGCAGTGGGGCTGCAGCCTGGCGCTCCTGTTCTTGCTGTGACACATCACACCACGGCAGGGGTGGGGTTACCTGAGCTTGCCCAGGCCCTTGGCAGAGCTCCCCGGGCTCCACACCTGGCACAGGCGCTGCTCAGGGGCACAGTGCCCAGCAGGATCCCTTTGGGATCTCCCTGCCTTCCGCTGGAACCCAGGAGCCACGACCTTTACTCTCTGAAGATGGATTCAAGTTTCTTTTTCTAATTCCATCAGCCACCGGGGCTGTTCAAAGTCATGATTGTGCCTTGAAATTATCTAACAAATATTCTAGTTATTTATTATGAATTTTTGCAGAAATTATGTAAATCTGTTTACTTGGTTAAGAAAATGTTTAGCAAAATCCATACCTGGCTCTTCAAAGTGCTCTGCAGCTGTGTCCCAACACCATTGTTTTAGGGTGACTTTATGGTGTCTTTAAAGTGTCTAAACACACTTTATGGGTTTAAATTTTTAGTATTTAGCATTATTATTCCTTTCTGTGTGTTTGTTAAATAAATAGATTTTTTTTCCCCTCTTTCACTTTCCTCCGAAAAAGATTTCTTTCCTGAACCTGGTGGGGAAGGGGCGGCTATAACTTACCTTATATCAGAAGCTATTTTCCTCCGAATTTAACCCAAACCACCACAACCATCCAAACCATTCACACCAGTGAGCCAGAGGGATGAACAAACCCACCTGCCAATCATCAAAGCTCTGTGAAGTAAAGATATCCTTTTCTATTGCACAATAATCTCCATTTACTGAATAAAAAAGTGATGCAGTCACTCCTGTTTGAAGACTGTTTTTGATGAGTTAGGGCAGAAAGGTACATGAACAACCAGACTCCAAATACAACTCCTCTGGGCTTTTGCAAGTGTGGGTTAAGCTTAAAAGATACAGGTCAGCAACAAACAAAGAGTGATTTGAGTATTTGTGTGAGTTTGAGCTGACATTTCATGGGAGACCCGTTTTATGAGGGCTACAAGGTGCATTTCCAAGGCATCAGTTCAACAGCTGTATGTTTTCCTTTAATTTCTGAAAGGGTTTTCAACACAATAGTTCTGTGATTTCTTGAAATTTTTTAGTTAGAACTGAGCCTAGAGCTGGGAGTCTCATAACCGTAACTCAGAAACTGGATTTGGAGCTGAAAAATAATTCAAGACGAAAAAAATTATTTATTTTTGAATTGGCTATACTTGGTGATAACTCTTGACTTATTCTTCTGTGCTGCTGCAATAAGCTATATTCTGGGGACCTGCTTTTGTGACTAAAAAGATAAGTCTCTTGTTGGGAAGAAAATTGCCTCTCTGACATAAATCTTTGGAATAGGAGTTTACAGAAAGGTGGTAAATATATAAAAAGGAAAAAAAAAAAAAAAAAAGATCAAATATCCCAAGCAAAACAAGCACAAGAGAAGATGAGGAAAGATTTGCATTGCATCAACCAGAAAGTTTATATAATAATAGAATACCTAGTTTCTGACTGACATTTTGGGTTTTATCCAGACTTAGCAATGCACTGCTTCCCAAATTTTTTTGCCAGCAGAAAGCCCCCAGGTTAGCACCTCTCCACGCTGTGAGCAGAGCTAAGAATGAATTAGAAAAATCTAAAATCCCGGAGTTTTTTCTCTTCCTCTTCTAATTCCTGCCTATATTTAAGGGATCCTACATACATACCCATGGATTAAAGTGATCTGATTATAAGACTTGAGATCCTCTAAATGTCAGATGTAGGCTGTAGTGCTGTATAACAGCATTTAATGAGCCACGTAAATTACAACACCCACAAAGTAGAAAAGAAGCCACTGGCAGGAGGTTCTAGGCCTTAGCAAATATCCTAGGATTCTCCTTTTCCCTCTCCTGAGGCACTGAGGTACCAACAACAGGTACCTCAGTTAGGTAATTTCTCCCCAAAGTTTAACTGGTGTGACTGACAGCCCAAAAAACACTTCCATTTCTGACCTACTCGAAACATTCTCACTGCAGTGAGTCTCACCCTACCTGCCTGCTGTGTTTAAAACGCCTCAGGGTGTATTTTGCTTCCAATAAAGCACATTAGACCTGCTTTAGCTAAGAAATGGAGCTGCTAATCCTGGCAACGCCGCTGATTGTGCACGGCCTCTGCACACTTCATCCATGGTCAATTAAATTTACAAACCATTTCAAAATTACCTACAGCCGGCAACAAAAACGAGCTCAGCAACATCTGGATGGCTGAACTTGATGCCTGATAAATCCATCCTTTCTGCTTTCTTTCCAGCTCGTTCAGAGGGTGCAATCTCAGAAGAGAGGAGTTCACTTATCACGTTTTATGTGCTTGAAAATTGGAAGGTCCTTGCAGTTGTAGTGATGCTGATTTTTTTTTTTAATGATGTCATTGCAGATGATGCTTAAAATAAGCAAAGCTCCTGCATTACTCTCATTACTGATCTTTCTTAGGAATTAAAAGAGATAAATACCAGACTGGTTCAAGTAAGCAAAACAAAAAATACACAAAAAAACCCCTCAAACAAACAAACAAAAAAGAAAAAAATTAAAACAACAAAAAAACCCCAAACCCCACAGAAAGTGAGGACCATGTTTGTGGTTGGCTGCTAAATCAAGCCATGAATTTTAAATCTATCTACAATTTACTGACTTCTGTGATTTTTGCCCTGTCGTGCCATTTAATAAAGAATAGACAGAGAAAAGAGAAGAGTTAAGAGTGTGCTGAGAGCTGTTCTTTCACTCTGGTGTAGTTTTCAGATCCGACACAAGCTGTTGCTCTAAATGTGTATAAATACTTGTGACAGCCTCAGCCTTGTGCGCTGATAACTTTTGGGTATTATCTGTTGGTTTGATTCCTAGAAACTTTTTCTGTGAGTTATTTTAATTCAATGAAACTTATCTCGGGAAGTAAGTGAGGAAGGAAATGGACTGGTAAATATTTTAAAGGTTTTGGAGGATGGGCTTTGAAGAGAGAAGCTGTGGCTGCTCCATCCCTGGAAATGTCCAAGGCCAGGTTGGATGGGGCTTGGAGCACCCTGGGACAGTGGAAGGTGTCCCTGCCTATGGCAGGGGGTGGCACTGGATGGGCTTTAAAGTCCCTCCAAACCCAAATCATTCTGTGATTCTATCATTTTACTTCTACAACACTTGTTTAGCTTAGAACAGAAAGAAAACCTGTGACAACCCTTCCTCACTGTGGCCAGGCTGAGCAAATACCCCCCACATTCCCACAGAACAGAGCAGAGCGTTTAATGGCACAGGAACAGACTGAGTCATTGCAGTTGAATTTAATGGTGGCTTTTCCAAATGTAAAGGCTGCAGGGTGAGGAATTAAGAAATATTCTTCTGGAAGAAGGTTTTGTGTGTTTGTCTGCCTAAATAAGTGTAACAGCAGTGTGTTCTCTAATGCAATGCAAGTGAGCAGCAAGGAAACCTCCTAATGGTGTGTAATGCCTATTAATGTGGGTAAAAGCAAGAAATGCGAATTATAAAGCAGGTACTGTCTGCACAAAGAACAGAAGAGGTCCTTTGCTGGTATTTTTCCAGTTATTGAACCATCAGGTGTGACCGTATAACACGAAATATGGAAGTCCAACAAATGTCATACTAAGTACTTTTCAAAGATGTAATTGATCATCAACTTCCAATAACAGTTGAGGTACTTAGTTGATATTGAGATTAATATACAGCTTGCTGCAGCAAGAACCTCTTTGGTTTCTGACCTTGGCTGGTAGTAAAACCCAATCGATATTTAGACCAAGCAAGGCTTCCAGAGAGGATACATTGAAGACATTAGTTTTCTAAAAAAATACTGTCATCAGCTAGAAAACCTAATCCTCTGTGAGGAATATGGTGGAACAGAATTGAGCAGCAAGCCAAAAAAATGTGGCTATTCTCCTGAACACAAACAGGGTTTACTCCTCTGTTTTCCTGGTTTTCCTCCTCTGTCTTCCTGATTTTCTACTCCCACTTCCCTCCCATGGAGAAAACATTTAGCTCCTGTGTAAAGGCAGGAGTTTGCTTTGCAAACCTGGCCAGAGGACACTGAATCAGCAATTTGATATAGCAGATATGTCCAGTCAAGAATAACCAACGTATCTTAAATTTCAAGTTTCCAGGTGCTCCCTACAGGCAAACATTTCATGGGCCAGGAATTATTCCTGGGAATACTCTGTGGGAAAAATAAGAGATTCACAAATTCTCTACTATTTCTTACCCAAATTTCTCAATAACAGGTCTGCTGACAATGTAAGATAAATGCAATGAAGTAATACTTAGTGCTTAATTGGAATAGTGTTTTTATCAGACAGTTTATACCTTTTCTTCCTTCTATATATTTCAGCTATAACTACATAAAAATATAAAATATATTGCTAAAATATAGAATGTTTTGCTGAGTTTTATTTAATTGATGTTTCCAACGTCTTTGGGATCTTAGTTAGAGCTAATTATCCCAAGCACATGGTAGGCTGGAGGAAGATTAAATTTCCAAAAAGATTCAATCTAATCTGAATTTGTGCAGATTTTATGCAGATTATTATGCCTGGCATGCAAAGCCCTGTCTGCAAAATACCTGTGATATCCTTTTCCAAGCACAGGATGGAGGTCATGTGGAAAAAAAATACTGTCCGAAATGGTTTCTTCAACAAGATTGTTTTCCACCAATAGGATAAAGAAAGCCATTTTTTTTAAAATTACTTTTTACTTCATATATGCATACATACATATCTATTAGGGTTTGTTTGACTGTAGGGTTCCCATGAATATAATGATTTATTAAATCTTGTCCAATGTCTTGACAGAAAAATCAATCCTTGAGAAGCCGTTCGGAATTTTGAAAGCCATTTATAAAATCATAATGATTCTATCAGACTTAGTCCTTTCCCCACCCTCACCTTGCCTGTACCACAGTTGCTAAAACCAATCGCAAGGTGTTTTGGGGTTTTTTTGTCTCTAATTCTCTGATACACCTGGGATTTTGTCGCTGTTGCTGCCAAGGAGGTAAAGTTGACAGAGTCCACACTACCACAAATTTGTCCAAAGTAAGAGAGATTTAATGGAGGATTGAACAACTTTTATATGTTAATACACGAAAGTGTGTTGAATGGCATAAAATGATTGGTCACTCAGACACCCACCCCTTGGGGTGATTGCTCCAGTTCTGAGACATCCGTTTCTGGATGTTTTTCTGGCTGAAGCCACAACAGTCCTTGAGAAGTAGGTGCAGGTGCAGAGATTTACAAAACTATAACATTATTTTAAATTCTTTACACGAGAAAGAGAATCTTCACAAAGTACTGCAAGGGCTAAAGAAATTCCCAGCCTGAGGCCTTTTTCCATGCCCACAGGATTTGGTGCTGGATGTGCAGCTTCACCACTTACCCACCAAGGAAGGCTCAGTCAGGTAACATCACCTCCCCATCCCAAACAGAGCAGAACCTCACACAGGCAAGGAATCCTCAAATTAAGTTCTTCGCTTGTGAAACTGTTTCTTTTGACACGATGTTCTGCCAAAACCTGGACTGACAGCACTGAGAGCATCCCAATTTCTCCAGGCTGCCTCGGGGAAGGGGAAGAAGGGTGAGCCATGGGTGGTTCGAGAGACACAAATAAAGTAATGAACACAGATAAACAGATTATTCTGAGAGCAGCTCATTCTGCTCTCCTGGCATTGCTTAGCTCAGGTTTGTGGGACAAACACAACGTTTGTGTTTCCTCCCTTCCATGGACTGTCAGTGGGTGACATTTATTTTCATATCCAGCTGCCTTCGGACACGTGGCAAGGATTTTAAGGAGCTGCTGCTGTAAAAGGCTGTGTGTGCTGCATTCCCACAGGGAAGATACTGAAAGGGGCCTTCTGCCAGTCCTGTCCTCCACTGCCCTCACAAACCTCCCTGTGGCACCTCCCTTTTGGCCAAGGTGGCATCAAGAAAAAGAAGGAAAATGTGAAAGTAGCACAGAGATTTTGTAATTCTGTTTTTCTTTGGAAGCATGAATCTAAAAATAACTTTGAATAAGGACTTTTATATATACATAACGATTTTTATAAATAATCACCTAATGCATTTGGCCAGAAAAATGGTTGAAACACCACCACTTGCACAGCTCTCCTTAATGGAATGCAGGTTTCCCTGCACTGCTGGGCAGTGAAAGGTCTGACCCATATTCGACACGGACCAGAGTAAAAGTGAGTCAAAATAAGTGCAGCAAACACAGCTGCTAAATCGCCACCTTTTTCCATCCCATTCCCTTCAGTGGAGAGCATCAATTATCCCTAAGTACAAGATTAGTTCAAGAAGAGCAGCAGAGGGATGGAGGCTGGAGCTGTTCTGTGCTTTGGAGGACACGGGGATTGTGCTCAGCACACATCTGCAAGGCTCCCCCTCTTAAATCAAAGCCTGCTCCACTGCACCATCTTAATTGTTCCAGGTGTTGTAGTCAGTAAACATTTGCTCAGGATTTTATGTGTGTACTATACTTGAAGATTTGTTTTCTATTCGAAATACTTGAATTTCCTTCTGTCTTTTTGTAACTGGAAGAAAAATTAACTCTGATAAACCTGCCTGGGATCACGGGTTGTTTGTTAACCTTTCCTGGTAGAGCTATATTTTTCCATGTGATTTGATTTTGTGATATTCTCACACCAGTGATAGCAAATGTAACCAAAAAGGAACACAAAGAGTGAAGTGAAGCTGCATAGACACTGCAAAATTCTGGTTGTAAAAAACAAAAAAGGAGAGAAGTGTTGGATGGCAAATGACAAGAATAACATCAAATTTAAAAATTCTTTACATAGATCATTCCTGAGCCAAGCTTTTTTACATTGTAGTACAGATATGAAATAAAATGGAGTCTAACAGCAAGGATAGTACCAGTAATTCCTCTGCAGAAAATGCACAGGAAGTTGATCTCTATTCTGCCATAGAGCTTGTGTTCAATCAGAATTTTTAGTTTTATTTTCATTGATTGTATGACAAATAGAACAGCAATAGCCAATACACTCAGATCATCAACTACGTCCAACAAAGTTGCTGTGGTTTATCGAAAATGTTCTTTTTTTTTTCAATCAGTTCATCTCTCCCCTCCACAAAGAGCCAGGAAAAAGGGAGACATCGCCAGCTCATTCCCAGAACAATCTTTTTTCACATCCAAAGATTCAAAGATACAAATAAAAGTTAAATGATTCCTGTCCAAAATTGGACTGAATTTGGGAATTTTGTGGGCGTGCATTGGTGTGGTCCAACCACATCCCAGCACTGCCACGTCCCCCAATAAACTATGTCCCCAAGTGCCACGTCTGCATGTTTTTTGAACACTTCCAGGGATGGTGACTCCACCCCTTTCCTGGGCAGCCTGATCCAGTGCTTGACAACCCTTTCAGTGAAAAAAAATTCCCTCATACCCAATCTAAACCTCCCACGATGCAACTTGAGGCCATTTCCTCTCATCCTATCCCTTGTTCCCTGAGAGCAGAGCCTGACCCCCACCTGGCTGCACCCTCCTGTCGGGGAGTCAGACACAGCAAGAAGGTCCCCACCCTTAGTCACACACCTTGTCTGGCCAAGCCACACACACAGCTGAGCAGCAGGGATGTGAGGAAGGAGGAAGGACAAATCCCCCTGGAGATTTGGGGCAAATTCGGCAGAACTCCTTGCTGTCCGTGCTGATGGCAGCTTCCAGCTCGCTCCTGCTCCAGAGGGGGAAGCTCACACTTCTGAGACCCTGACAGCTCTCCAGGCATGGATGTTTGGGGGTTTACAGCTCCGTCCCTGTCCAGCTGGGAAGTCCCACTGCCCCAAAGGTGCCCTCTGTGGCTCAGCTGTGCCAGCCCCTCCAGCGTGGTTTTGCATCAGGCCACCACTGCCTGGCCTTCTGGGGAGCAGGAGTCATAAACCCCCGGCAGCTCGATGGCTGTAATGACTCCTCCGAAGCTTTTTATAGGCGATCAGCTCCTGGAAAGGTCTGCTGGTAATTTGTGGAGAGGGTACATTACCCTTATCCTTGAGGAATTCCTCTTTCTTTTTTATATGCCTTTTTTCTCTTGGGGGACTGGGAATTAAAGGGAGATGTTAGTCCTGAGCCTCTCGCTGAGCACAGGCTGCATTTATTTCTCTGCAGACACCAAGAGAGCTGCAGCCTGCTGATTCAGGGCTGGATGTCTCCCTCCACCCCTCTGCAGTTCAGAGGGTGGCAAAGGGGCAGGAAAGGGAATTGAAATTTCCTGGAAATGGTATAAAAGGAAGGGACGAGATTCTAAATAGCATAAACCAGCAAAGAGCTTTAATGGTCAGGTACCATCACAAACCCCTCTGAACCAAGCAGGGGAGAAAATGTAGAAGGTTACTTGGTTTGTGAACTGCCCACATCAGCAAAATGCTCCTGGTGACACCTGGGAGGAAGACTGAGTGAAGCGAGTGATTTCTCCATACAAAGCAAGCTGCAGTCCTTGATTTGGGACAATTCTTCCCATGAAACTCAGCCCAAATTGACAAAGATTGAGTAATTTACCCAGTAATGATAAAGCTCAAGTCAGTGTCCCCAGTGCAGTTTTTCTGGGCTGTGGCTGCCACGCCACTGCTTTTCCAGCAGATGCTTCCCACCTCAGACAGCATTGCCACCAACAAAACAATCTTCCCGAGATCATGAAATGTTAAGGAGTTCATTTGTTTAAAGCATTATGAAATAGTTCCCTTGCAGATCTCACTCTTTAATTTCCTGCACCGGGGCTGAGGTGTGGGACACCAATACTGATAGATCAGATTAACACCTCTGACGCTCAGGCTTTTCCAGCTGCAAAACACATCATCACTGCTGCAATATGAGCTCTGGGGTCTGCACCTGTTGCTCCCAGGGGACTTGAACAAACCAACATAAAGCAAAAATTGCAAGCAATTCGTTCCGACAGGGAAACCAAGCCCCCTGGGTTGCTAATTTGCATTTTGGGGGAAAATAATTAAAAAAGGAGATGACTTTTTCTTCTTTATCTTCTAAATAAATCCACTTACTCTCTTCAATGCACGATCTCCTACAAATCTTACAAGTGCAACAAAAATGTGTGAATACAGTGGCTAAAATTAATCACAAGTTGGAGACTGCCTTGGTGTGATTTGACAGCCAAGGTCTAAGGACCAGTGAAAGCAATTTGGGCATTATCAAGCAATTTTTGGCACATTATTTGATTGTTACACATGGAGTGGTGCTATGTAAATAGGCTTTTATTTAGGGTGAAACAACAGAGAGACATGAGGAGTGGGGGGAAAAGATTGGCAGGGCAGATATTCCCCATATCACAACAGCACCTTCCAGTTCTCAGACCTGGGGTGCCTAAAGGGGCTCCAGGAGAGCTGGAGAAGGACTGGGGACAAGGGATGGAGTGACAGGACACAGGGGAATGGCCTCAAACAGCCAGAGGACAGGGATGGATGGGATATTGGGAAGGAATTGTTCCCTGGGAGGGTGGGGAGGCCCTGGCACAGGGTGCCCAGAGAAGCTGTGGCTGCCCCTGGATCCCTGGCAGTGCCCAAGGCCAGGCTGGATGGGGGTTGGAGCACCCTGGTCTGGCTGGAGATGTCCCTGCTCATTGCAGGGAGGTGGACTAGGTGAGCCCTAAAAGTCCCTTCCAACTAAAACTATTCTATGATTCTAAGATTTTATGACTTAAAGATGCTTTTTTGGTAAATGCAACATCATTTCATGAGAGCCCTTCCCAGCACACACGTGGTGGTGGAGCAGCCTGAATTCCCTGCCTTGCTGACACCTTGAGTTCCCTAAGAATTATGGCTGTGTCCTCTTTGTGTTCCCACCAGCCTTATAAACAGTGACTTCAGCCGCTATGTTGTATAAATGTTAAATTTTTTGAAATGTGATTGATGTGAAAATATTCCTGTTTTGCTTCAAAAATCTCCATTAAGAAGGGCTGGGGAGTCCAGCCACTCTCCAGGAGGAGCAGAGGGAACTGAGTGGGACAGACCTATTTAAAGCTGTCAGGGGAAGAGTGAGGGACGTTGTCCCAAATCAAGGGGAGGAAATGCCCAAGAAGAGCCTATGAAATGGCAATTGGATTTATTCAGTGAACTGGAACTAAGACTTTTTGTAAAGGGTTTCAGTTAATCTTGTGTGAAAAGCTCCGCGTTTCATTATAAATGACTTCTGGAACGAGTAAAAAGTGCTTTACACCAGTGCAATTCCATGAGAGCAACACTAATGGCCTTGGAACACCCACAGCCAGAGCCAGAGATGCACCTACAGGAACCCAGCAAGAGGAGGAAAGGGACCCTTAAACAAAGCACCAAATCCCCTTCCTTCGTCCCAATCCTTCCAAAATCCTAGAGCAGAAGGTTGTCCATGGGCAGAGTCAAAAATGTTCACTCCCTGCCAGAATAGCAACTTCTATTTCTAATGAAATAGCAGCAAATAAATCTACAAATTAGATTTATACATATACAAAATATACAAAAGGTGTCTCTCAACATCAATGTGTTGATACTGTTCTGTCAGTTGGGGGTTTTTTGGTAAAACCACTGGTGTTCTCTCAATATTATTTTCTCTACAAACCCTGCATGAAGGAACCTCACGCACAGAGATATTTGGTGTGGGGACTTTCTTTGCTTTACTTCATTTTTGTTGGTGCTGCAGCTTCATTCTCATAAAATCAAATTAATTGACGGTTCCAAGTCAAGGTTTGTGCCAAAACTCAGTCCACTGCATTAAAGCATGGTCCAAAGAAATAACATTTCAGCAGGTCTGTCCTTCCTCATCATCAATACCCTTTTTTTTTCATTATGACCTTTTTGGGAGTCCATGAACAAGGAAAGACTTGATCCAGCACTTACTGAAAATGTTATGAGCTGATTTCCCCTTTTTCTCCCAGAAAGAGGAAAGCCAGTCATGTGTACCAGCTACTCCGGCAATTAGTTTCTGTAATTGAAAAGAATAATGCCATTAATTCAACCAATGTATTACATATTAATTACCAAAATTATCGAAATAAACTTTTTAAATAATATCAAGGAAGTAATTAAAAAAGTTGCTCTGCACATAACACTTTCAGATCCAGAATGAGAAATGTGTGTGACTACTAGGGGCCAAAACATGGCACATTTAATTTAAACCCTGGCAGCGAGGGGCAGGTTCCATTGCAGCTGTAATAAATTACATACAAGTGCTACAGAACAATAACAAAAACTGTGAGCCATCCATTTCAGTACCATTTACAAGAAATCAATATCAATACTTAATGCAATACTGGTGAAAAATGAGCAAAGATACAGAAAGCATAATAAACCAGTAATGAAAGACCTTGCAGTGTTTCACTTTGGAAGAAAAAACTAACTGTCTATATTTTCATGTAGAGGGATATTTCACTGAGGCAATGTGCTGGAGGTATGAGTGTTTTGCAGATCTAAGTTTAAAATAACCTCTTTATTAAATTTAAAAAAACTTCTTTAAACTGTGGATTACTAGCTTAGTAAAGCTCATACATATGGAAGGAGGCATTTCGTCTTCCCGTGGTCCTGAATATTTTTCATGGGATTGCCTCAGATCCAGCATCATTCCTTCACACACCTCTCTGAAGGAACAGGCCACTTGCTTCTCCCAAATGTAGATGTTCCATTTTGGAGGCGCTGGGTTTAAACATTCCACCACCAGCGAACCAAGCAGGATATTTCATCAGGTAGCCCCATTTCCTCCACTGGTTTCAGTCTCCTCTGAGAAAAAATGTGTTATAATACCTCTCAGAAAGGATCTATTGCCGGGTGGAACGCGGGACAAAATAATCCTGAAAATAACAAGTGTGAAGTCCATGTCTGGCAAGGCAACCAAACGTGAGTGAATTGCCATTTGTCACCACAGGTACCATCCTCATCCACACAATCACCCTCAGCCCTTTGCTCTCCATCAAGATAAAAGGCCTTTCAGGAAAGGTTCAGCTCTCCCGGATTTTCCTTCAGCTCTCCCTGATTTTCCTTCAGCTCTCCCGGATTTTCCTTCAGCTCTCCCCGATTTTCCTTCAGCTCTCACGGATTTTCCGTCAGCTCCCCGTGTGCCTCAGAAGACAGCAGGAATTAAGAAGTTAGGAGAATTATTGTAACACTAGATAAATTCTAATCCTAAATATAAATATTACAGGCTTTAAAAATAGCAAGAAAAATAGTAAGAAATTAATGGCAGTGAAACTGCAGCTAGGTAGATCATGGATAAATAGACAGACAGATAAAAACTCCTTTTGCCATCACTTTTTTATCATGCCATACTTTGTATTCCCCCTGGGGTTACTCCATTGTCTACCAAAAAACAAAGGATATCTAAACATTTTTTTTTGGCCAGTAAAAGCTCACCTTTACTAGGATCAAAGTGAAATTAACAATTTACTTCCAAACTGGCTCATAAGCCTTTTGGAACAGATGGACTTCAAAAGGATCCTGCAATACAGCATTCAGACTTTAGCACCTAATAACAAAATATGCTGATATTAACTAAAAGAAACAAATTTCTACAATTTATTATCCCAAACCAAAGTGCTGCTGCACCACTGCCCCATCCAGTAGAGACCTCCACTAATTATATGTGCAGGGAAAAAAAAACCTTACTAATAAAGAGAAAATAATTATATTCAGACAATAATGTCTCAAGAATAAATAGCTTGGTCCAACTGCTGTGTTCATACTTGTACAAATACAAAATGTTTTTCACTAGAGTATGTCAAGGATTTGCATGTGAAAATTTTCAAAACCTGAAGCGTGATTTGACAAATTGTCCCTCATGAGCACAACCACAAAAAACTTGGATTGAGGCTGAGTTCATCCTTCATTCACACTAAAACCATCTTGCATGAATTATTGGGTCATCTTATGCAAAGAATACAGTTTCACATGGGATTTTCACCAGAGTGAAAACACAGAAATTCCATGGACCAAGCAGAAATATTTAACAGCCTTCAGACATGCTGAAGCTTTTCACAGAAAAGTAGGAAGATGAGAAACTCGATGTGTTTAGTGAAATAATAAACAGGTTTAACTACAGAAATTAAGGTTTGGAAATCTGGTGAAATGTTGTGGTAGAAACTGAGGGAGATCTGGAGTGCTGCTCAGTCAGAGGAGGTGCCTTGGGTGGTTTGCCAGGAGTGCACACAGCTGAGACCATCAGTAATCCCATCGCTGGGCTTGCACCCTTGGCTTTGGTGAGGGGTGAGGGTGTCTTGGAGCTCCTCCAGCTGCCACCCAGCATCAGATGCGGAGGGAGAGGTGACAATGCTGAGGATGCTCCTCAGGCCACCTCTCTTGGTTGTTCTTCGGCTCAGACAACTGACAGAGCTATTCCTGGCTGTTCTGATACGAACAAAAATAATCCCATGCATGACGTGGCAGTGGGAGCTCATTCCCAAGGACCACACGTGAGGCTTTGCCATTTACTGCACAGTGCACAGGGTTTCATTTTCTTACCCGGACAGGATTTTGGATTTCCCCACATAAGTGTGACTTCAAAGTAGAATTTAGTTTATTTCTGTTTTGTTGGGTTTTTTTTGGTTTTTGGTTTTTTTTTTTCATTAGGAAGTGTGAACTTGTCTTCCAACACCACAGAATAGCTCGAGGAAGAATTAATCAAGTGTCAGTACAGGAAAAGGGCAAGTGAGCTGCACTTTTGGACTCAACCTTTTGGGGTTTGTTTATATAGTTCCACAGTACCAGTTTAAAAGTGGCACCTGACTCAGTGAGAGGGAGAACAAGGTCACTCAGGACCTTGGAGAAAAAGGTCACTTTTTGTATTTGTTCATCCATCACAGCACAGTGCTGTGGCCAGTGTTTCTATGGAATAGCAACTGGGAATGGAGAGCAGAAGGGCTGTGGGGTGCTTTTGAATGCCACACCTGCCACCCAGGTGGTTCAAAAAACCAAATTTTACCCCAAGGACCAAGGCTCCAACAGGAGGGAACTTCAGGATCAGCCCCTACTTTTGCCAGCTCCGCTAGTAACAGCTGTATGTCATTCTTTCCCCAAAATTTCCCAGATAAAGGGTAAAGAAATCCACTTATGGGCACAAAATAAGAGTGCCATCTACTACAGAAGATTTTGCATTAGAGGCTTGTGTTGAGCAGGTCCCTTGAGCAGCTAACACAGAAGGACCATGGTACTGACAGATGGCATCCACCACTCCTCAGATGATAGCAAGGTTCTGTCCAGAACACTTACAGCTGTGTAAAAGTCAGTGGGAGTCTGGATTATGTGCAAAATTAACAATCATTGGGGAATGCAAATATTCTAGACATTACTTCCACTAATCAGCTTTTGAACATATTCCCCTCTCCGGGAGGAAATCAATTTTTTTTTTTTTCACGTAATACAAGGGATTCCTATTACATGTTACGAGTTAAGTCTAACTGATTAATCCCTTAAGTAAAATTCCTTTCTTTAAATTAATTCAATGCTTTCTGCTGCCATTCAGTGATTTGCCTGAGGACATCACATTTATTTGCTCACTCCTACCTGCCTAGGCACACCCACCCAGTGCTGTAATGCCCTTATTAGTTAAATGGAATGGAATTGTTATAATTACAAGAAATGTATCGAGGCAAACATGCTGTCTCACTCTTTAGATCTGTTTTTCATCACCAAGTCCAGGATGGTGATTTAAATATGACTCTAGGTGAGCATCACCAGAAAGAGCTGAATCCCACTGAAGCTAATGAGTCTCGGTACTGATTTCAAGAGCCTTCGAGTTTAGACCTTAATGAAATTACTTTTTTTCTCGTTGATCGTCTTGTGAAAGTGATTCTCGACTTTTACTGCAAAGGAGATGCTTTGGGGAAAGGAGAAGTTCCATACCCAGTAGATGGTGCTGTAATCAAATCCTAAAACCTGTTACCAGAGCCACTCTGCTGCGGTGTCACGGCAAATTCCTGCAATTAATAGAGAAAGAGTGTTTATTTTAGACACGTGTCGTTGTGTTTAAAACACACTTATTAATCTGGAGCAGTAATTGTCCGGGCAGCCTGCTGAAACCATCCCAAGAAATGTGTGGTGTGGATTTTACACGTTTTGCAGAAAAGGCATTGGGGATCTTTCCTTGCATCACTCGGGCTCTCTGCTCCAGGGCTGTGGGGTCATTTGGCTGCAGCACAGGAAGGGCACCTCTCTCTTTTTGGGGAAGAAAAGCAAAATCCCTCCATCTGCACTATCTTGTGCCTTCCAGCCCGGGGTCAGGTTTCACAGGAGCAGAAATGTGATCGGTTGATAAGACAGGAAAGGAGTATCATTTCCCAAGTGAATAAATTATAAGTATTTTGTTCTGAAAAAAAATCTTTGGATTTCTTTCAAACTCTTTGACTGTGTTGGTACAGTCCTCCACCACCTGCACTTGCATATCTGATCCTCGAATTCCCCTATTTTGTAGCTGGAACTGAATACAATGGCCGTGTCCTGAAATCAGCCTTTACTTTTCTCCTCTACAATCTTCATTAAAGCTCGCTGCTGTTGATAACCTTTGATCTCCTCTCCATTTCTGCTTAACTTTTGAATGGTGCACACCTATCTGATATTGCCCGTTCTCCCAGGGAGGGAAGGCATCCTCTTTGTAGGAGAATAATCTCTCACAAGGAGCTGGAGGGAAATCAGCACTGGGGAGACAGGTCCCTTGATCACACAGACGGTGACACTGCAGAGAGCCAGGCACCAGAGGGGACTGGCAGCAAACCTCGCTGGAGCTGCTGGGCCTGTTTGAGAATTTAGTTCAATGTATGGATTTTTTAGTTTGACCCGAAAGTCAATTTGGACAGATGTCCTTTCTAATGGCAGCAGCACCTATGCACAACTTTCCTGGATTAGAGCCTGATTTTAGACAATATCCCAAACACAGAAGCAGATTTTCATATGATAAAATACCCAACAGGTTATTTTACTATTCATTGTCCCTCTGAACCATCTGGAAGTCATGGCCAGGAAAAGCAGCAGAAGGACTGATCATCCCTGGGATCAGCTCTGGAACTCTGCACCCCACAGAAGTCAAAGCACTTCTAAACAGAGTCCTCACTCGCTCCAGAGGCAAATTGAATAAAACACTTGGCTAAGCAATATGCTCGTGGATGTTATGTGCCTTCATACGTGGACAGCTGAAGTCTAAGGAAACAGAATCAAAACAACAACAAAACCAAATCCTATAAATCATGTTTCCTGCAGTTTTCACTTATGCAGAGGTTTGCAGCAAAGATTCCTTGGGCTACAGAATTTCATTTAACACACAGCATGGTTTTTAAATGAGAAATACAGCAGGAGGAATTTATATACTTCTTAGAGCATGGAAGTGCCTTCACAGAATTATTAATGTGACAATACCCACACACTCAGGGCCACATTCCAGCCTTGAGTACACACGTGTGTCTGCACTGAAGTTAGCAAAAGCTCGACAAATATATCCAAGTATCCAAGGAAAGACTTGCCCCCTATCATAAATTTTTCAGAAAATGTAATTATTATGTACGATAATTTTAGCTAATGAATACATTTGTATGACTCATTCATTATGTATCACTCATTTATAAGGTATTCACAGCATGTTTTATTAATTATTATTAAAACCTTGTATTTATTTTAATTCATATTTCATCAGGGTTACCTCTTTGAAATGCCACAGACTTGCTTTTGAACTAATCTCAGGCTCGATTTCTGCTTCTGTGAGGCTCCAGCCCAGTTTACACAGAAAACCATAGAGGAAGTTTTCCAAATATTTCAGTGCTCTCTAGATCAGGTGAGTTGTACACAGAAGGATAATAGGAGGCCATTGGTCCGTACCAATACATATAATAAATATAAATAATTTGTAACATAAAAAGCAGGGGTGAAACTGCCCCCAAGAATCACTGAGCTTTTCCCTCTCCATGCCCATGGGAATGACCCAATGGTCCCTGGGGTGGGATGTGGGGCAGGAACCATCCCTGCTGTTCTGCCCTGGTCCAAGCCCTGGAGCAGGAGGATCCTTACCCAGGATTTAAACTGTTATTGGATCCCTCCCTTCTTTAATTCTTCTACACAAGGATCTGCTTCTCCTCCCTGTTTTCTCTCATGTTTGCACTGCTGGTTATTTTCCTGCAACGTTCTGCTGCTGTAATGAAAGTAAACACCGTTCCCTGTAAGATTTGCATTTTCCCTTGGGAGCTTTTATGGAATGCAGGCACTGAAAAAAAAAAAAATAAAACCACCTACTTTTAATAAACACTTTGTTTCTTTACAAATCCCACATGGATACAGTCTTATTCCTCCCTATCACCAATTTTGGACCAGACCAAGACAAAAATCTAAGAAATGAGATAAAAGGAAACCCCAAGTCTTTGGCACCAGGAGCTTCTGTCTTTGACCATAAGCAGCATGAACAGTTTTTATATAGATCAGTAATATAAAATTACATATTGGGGGGGAAAAGGTAGACAGGACTTGCAAAGGGATGACGCAAGGTTTTGGGAGAGCAACCCCAAACCTGGGGACATAACCAAGAGTTAAATCTCAGAAAGGGCAGGAAATAGACAGAAATCTAGAGGAGAAAAATTATTTTAATTTCCAGAGACTTCAAAAAACACCCCCACTATTGAGCTACTGCAAAAAAGGAGACACACAGAGACTGAATTTGGCCATCTGCAAAGCAGACTGCAAGGACAGGCTGCCCTTTTAGCCATTGCCCCTACAAAAAGAAAGGATAAAGGATACTGGACTGGGAGAAGTCCCAGAGCTGGAAAAGAACACAAGAAGAAACCTAGATCGGATTTTTTTCCTGATTTACTTGGTTTCTTCCAGACATGCCATTGCAGGGCTCACAGGGCCTGGCCCAGAGAGAGAGAGCTTTAAAAATGGAGAGGTTTCCATTTCCATCCATTCCAGTAAACTTTCAGGTAAATTCTTAAGTTTCCATTTCAGTGTGTGGGGCTGCCTGTGCAGAATCTCAGCTGCAGTGGGGAGAAGCTCCAAGCAGTTGTCAGCATCCACAAACAATTTGCAAAATACACCTTGCAAAAAGACCAGCTCATTATTAAAGTTATTTCCCTTTCAATGCTTTAATTTCCAACAAATATTGAAAAATGTTACAGATGTTCTTCATTTTTTACACTTAAGCAACTTCAAAAAAACCCAAACTGATTTTGGAGGTAAAATGAGCAAGTGCATTTGCTCACCGCATGAGCACATTTATGTGCTGAAATTCAAGTCAAGATGCATTTTTACAGGTAAATTACAAATTTTGGAGGAAAAGAGGTTTTCTGTGTGGAGCCCTAACACAGTTTTCCTAAGAGTGGCCCAACAGCATTGCTGAGCCTTTGGCCCATTATTCCTGAGGTGCAGAAATGCCTGGTTCCAAATGCAGCAAGATGAAAAATTACAGAGCCTGTCTAACAAATCAAAAATAAATGAAGTAACAACATAAAGGTAAATTTACTGTTATTTATAATTTACCATTTTTACCTTGTTTTCAATTGTCTCTTAGTCCTCTTCATTCGAGGAGCCCATTACATTTTATTATGCTAAACCCTATCTTCTGTCACATAAATTACAGTTAAAGATCTTAATATTAAAGCCTCTTAGCTCCCAGACCATATTTCAGGCTTTGTTCAAACCAGACATTAATGCTGAAATTGAACACAGATCACTTTGTCATCATTACCTATGATCTCAAAAGTATAATACAATCTTTGCTATATATGGCACAAAAATGCTCCTTTGTATAACACTGAATTATGGAGATATATTGATATTCTTAATATTTTGACAAAACAATAAAACTAAATATGTTAGCTCTTTAGCAGATACCAGCATACCAGCCCAGCTATTATAACAATAGTTACTGAGGTAAAGGTTTATTTATTCCAGGTAAAATAGGAAATTAATCATATAGTTATTTTAATCCTAATTTTTCCTTGGTATAATTTAGCCTTCCTGCTGGCTGGTACAGGAACTCTCTTGCCAGTGTTCATCATCATCTGCTTGGGTTCACAATATCCACCTTTGTTACAGGAACAATATTCTCTTTTCAGGGGTGGTGACTCCAGCGAGGGGAAACACCGGTGCAGACTCTTTCATCTTCTTGTGTGCCTTTTCCTTCTGCCCTGGAATTACCCTAAAAGAGGTGTCCATGAGCCTGGATGGGGCTCTGAGCTCTGCCCAGGGATGGAGAAGGGAGCACAGCCACAATCCTCTCCTGGNTATTTATTTATTTAATACAATCAGAGCTCCACGTTTGGTGCTTACCCACCACTCTCAGACCTTTACAGCCTCATGCATCCAGGCCCAAATTCTGTTTCTAGCTGTTATCACCTCCTTCAGGACAAACCCAAATGAATCTGCGTGGGGCTGAGGACAAAATGCTGCATTTTGCAGGAGTTAGTTCTATTCCCAGTGTAGCCATGAGAGCATCTTCTGCAGGGTATTTTTACAAGGCATCCCCTGCTTAATATGAAAAGCTCTGGATGATTTCTTCTTGCCCTGGACAATTAAAACTCCCCTGCTGCTTGTGGCACCCTGGCCAGGATCTCCCCCCATCCTGCGACTGCAGCAGTGACAGAGGCAGCTCTCAAAAAGCTTTTCCCAAGAGAAAAATTTCATCTCTGCTTTTTCTTCATCTTTTGGACTGCCCACAGCCTGCCCCACTTCTCCAGTTACTCCTGATCAGTCACTCTGAGAGGGCAGGGAAGCCACGAGGTTTTTTTTCCTGCTGCCTCGTTGGGTTTGAGAAAGAAGAGATGCTTCTTATCAGTGATTTCTTTTGCCAGCTCACAAATTACACAAAAAGCAAGGATCTGTGCAAAAAAGGCTGATATGTCTCTGTACAAATGCACAGAAAAGTTGAATTCACAGCTGCCCAAACGTAAGGAAACTCCCCCAAAAACTGCTCTGTGCAGGTGCTCTTTGGTACATATTGATGAATATTTCTCCAATGGAATACACCCTGCAATGCTTCAAAATATCTCTGTCCACTTGTATTAGAGTTTGGGGTATTGCAACGTCTTTCATTATAAAGAGAGGGTTATTTTTTTAATATATACCTTTTCATTACATCTAGGAGTAAGGTCATGAGTTCTTCTCATGATGGAGGTATAAATATTACATTGTATGGCTGAAATAGTCTGCCTCCGTTCCTGGAGAATACCCTTGGGTAAAATAGTGTGTCAGGGCAGCTGATTGCCTGCTCATTTCAGTTTGCTTACTTTTTACAAATAAATTACTAGACAAATGAATAAAAAGAGAGCGTTAACTTCAGACAATCAGATTCATAATGCAGCCCCATTATTGCTGCAGAGCCTTTAAGCCTAAATTAGAGTTATTTCTGAAATTAGCTAATCGGGGTTGTGGCTCATTTCTTTCCTCCCAGAAAAGGTGGGGGAATCTTACAGTGACAGCAGGAAGAAGGATGCAGGAGAAATGGATTTTGCTCCCAGTTTTCCTGTACCAAGGTGGACAAGCTGCACATGCTCAGGTCAGAATTGCCCTCAGCTGCTCTGGGGTGTGGGGAGCCATCCCCAGTGGCTTTGAAGGGAAGGTGGTGTGTCACTGTGTCACCTGTGCCCACAAACTCCTGACAGCCACAGCTAGGCACAGTCAAATCCCTTTTCTTCCACTTTTGCCTTCATTATCTTTTAAATTTGTGCCACCTTTTTGGCACAAGCAATGGTTACTCTCTGCATACAGCACCAAACACCATAAGGTCATTTCAAGCACGACCCAAACTGCAGAGACTCCAGACTTTCACATGTTTAAAATTTTTTTTTCTCTTTCTCTCTTTCTATTTTTCACATTCATATTATTCTGGAGGTGCCACTTTCTGGTAGATTTTCAAGTATTCCCTTTTTTGATAGTTTTTACACCCTGTTATTATCCTGTAAGTGCTAAACGATAATGATTCGTCTGTTCATTTCAGCAGATACACATTTGTTTGCAGAATGGTTATTAACCAGGAGCTGTTAATTATATAAGATAATTTTGTGTAGGTGTTGGCCTTAAAAAATAAACTGTCTCTCTGGGTTTTGCCCCACGAACAAGTATTTGGATTTGATTTTTTTTTTTTTTAAACTTTTGTTTTGTTTTGTTACTTCTTGTTCACGAGTGAAGCGATTGATTCATTTGAGTGAATGAAAAATGCATCATAATTGCTGCAGTCTGTCCAGCCTGAATTATGTGCTGCTGGCACAGGCACAAGTAAATAATACCTCATCTGTTTACTGCTCTGCTCAACCCTGCCAGTGGAACCAGTGGCTGACAAAAGAGAGAGGAAATCCGCAGTTTGCAGGGAGTGGGAGCCAGGAGGTGGCAAACAGCAATTACGTGTCCAAAAAGGGAGCTCAGGCAAATTTTGCCTGGCTGAAAAAAGCAGAGTTTGCCTTCTCAGCCTGATTTAAAATTGTCCCTTTGGGAAGGCTCTGTGTGAGTGCCTGCACCGTGAGGAGTGAGGTGTCTTTTCCTGGTGGGATCCTCCAACCTGCAGTGCTCAAATGCAGAAAGGAGCAAAGCACAAGGGGAGCTTTAGGTTTTGAGACATCAGCTGTGAGACATGGGACCTCTTTGGGAACAAGCCCCAAAATGGTTATCCCTTGCTTGTCCCTTCCCCAAGGCTGGGGATCCTTGGGCTGTGATGCTTGAGGTGCTCCCATGCCTCGTGAGGAGGTTGTTTTTATTTTTATTTCGTTTTTTAGCTTAAACAATGCTGATTCTCAGGTTTATATGGATAAGACCACAGATCTTTACAGAAGACCTTTACTGTTTCTGTGAATATTTATGGCACAGAATCTCTTTGTGTCCCTTGGTCTTTTGGGTGGCTTCGTGCAGTCCTTCTTCCACAATGGCAGCATCTTTTTACCGTGAGTCTGAGCTTAAGGAAAGCTGGGGTTTATCACAGAATCATAGAAAGGTCGAGGGTCCTCTGCCATGGGCAGGGACACCTTCCACTATCCCAGGTTGCTCCAACTCCTGTCCAGCCTGGCCTTGGACACTTCCAGGCATCCAAGGACAGCCACAGCTTCTCTGGGCAACCTCTGCCACGGTCTCACCACCCTCACAGTCGTGAATTTCTTAACATTTAACCTAAATATACACCCTGCCAGTAACATGAGTGATGTTTTCCATCTAGAACCAATCTCTCAAAATCCTTCACCAAGTGGCCACTGTCCTTCATTCCCATCTGCAAGTGACTTCCCAGTGTCCTGCTGCTATTTATCCTTTAAAAGAGCAAGCTGATTAAAGGAACATAAATATATGTAATTGCAAACTACTTCCTCTCCCATCTGTGTTTCTGTTCCTGCCCCAGGTAGTCTCACTGGCAAAACCCCATGGCTGTGCATAGAAGCAAAGGATACATAAAACTCACAAAGCCATTTGCTGACAGCTAAAATCATAGACAGAAGGACCAGAGAGCTCTAAAATAAGTATTTGACCTCAGTGGCAGCAACCCCCAAATTTCTGACGGTGTCAGCAGGTTGGGCTCCAGCACAGACTTCCAGAGCTCCGCGTGGCTTTTCCCCTTTAAATCACATCAGCTCTAGATTTAAAGCTTGAGCTGAAATCCACAGTAAGCAATGTGAGCTGGAAACCTGACTGACTTCAGCCTGCTCAATGAGGGTCTGAGTCTTTCACATTCATGCTACAAGGATAAAAAGTTTTCTTCCCTTTTTTTCTCCCATATTTGAACACCAATTTTTTAAAATTCTCAGCTTTAAAACTCAGATCAAGCTTTTACGATTTTTGCCGCTGACCTTCAATTCCACCTTTTCTTTTGCAGCTGTCAAATTAAAGTGATTTATATTTCCTAAAGTTAAAGCATATTTCTGATGATTGGGATAATTATCTCCCAGATAAGAGTCCATCAAGTTTAAGACATTTTGTCACCAGGGAGGTGTAATGGCAGCCAGAAGTCACATGAGGACTCATCTTTTGGGGGTTGCCTTGGTGGACACCCAGAGGGAGATGCCCTGGCGGGCCCCCACCTCCCACACTGAGCCAGCAGCACCAAAATTTCTGCCTTTGACCTGCTTCAATATCTTGCAATACCTTCTTCACATAATCTTGCCAGTATAAATATTATTGTCACAATAATATTACATAAAATTAGCCTTACACTGACCTTTTTTTTTGCAAGGCAAACATGGCAGATGTCATTCCCATGCCAGACAGCTCTTCTTTTATTTGGTCCTCCCCTCGACAGAATTTTATTTGGCAATTAAATAAATACCTGCATAATTTCACAAACTGAAGAAGGTTGGCTTTTTTATTTCGCATTGCGTAATTACATTCACAGACAGAATATTTTAGTGCCCTATGTTTTCAATATAATTTCTTTTTTTCATATAAAAGGAAAATTTAATTTTACTTCGCAAATATAAATTAGATCCAGTAAAATGCAATGAACTGTAAAGTAGATGAAAGGTTCTTTTATATGGAAAATATTCTTTCTATGAAAATTAATTGGTCCTTACTTGAAAATTTTTTCACTGGCAAATATGTGTTCTCTATGTATAAAGTGTTATCTGGCAGTAAAATTTATTACCACCTGAACTATTCCTCCCCGTATTTCAGGACACTGAATATCATAAAGATTGTTCCCTTTTGCTGAGGTGAATGCTTGCTCAAAGCACAATCATTTCAATTTCAAAATGATGAAAGATAGTAAGTGGAAATGCATGAGAAGTTTCAAGAACTGTGGAAAAAAAGAATCACCTTTTGAACTGTTGAATCCTAGCAGCCACATAATAACCGATTTGCTGATTTCAAAGGTGAATTTTCACAGATAATACCATGTAGGACACAAATCTGATTTTCCAAGATACTGGGTATACATGAAGAAGGTCCCCAAGGGCTACATCCTTGGGTGCTACAAGGGGCTGTGGGCTGATTTCTTAGCAGCTAAAGGATTTTTAAGCCATGCAATTCCACCCCTTGAAGAACTTGCATTTTTCCAGCTTAAACAATGAACTTTCTTGATGAATAATTGCTGTTGTTTTGGGGTTTTTTTATTGTTGAGTTTTAGAACATACTCAAATGGATTGAGTATTCACCAAAGTTGGTGTTGTCCTGCTCAGAAACCTCCCAGGTGGTGAAAGGCACAGCAATGGAAAACTGCTCCATCTGTCCTTGTCACTGCCCAGGGAAATCCCCCCCATCCCTCTGCCGAGGCTTTTCCACGTGAGCCCTGCTTTCCTTCCTTGGTATTCCCTTGCTCCCTGAAATAAAGACAGGCAGCCTAGTTTGGGCTCAATTACTCCATAGAATTGCAGGACGTGTGGGGTCCAACTGGGAAACCAGCACAGGGCTGTAAAAATGGTGCTGTGGTGGCAGCCACCACGGGAGGAATAAATCCGCTTTGGAGTGGGAATCCCCTCTGGGACATCTTCCAACGCTGCAGTCATTTTTTCCCCCCCCCAGAGCCGTGTTTTGGCCTCACTGCTGCTTATGTATCATATTGGAAAGCAGTGAGATGTGAAGAAATGAAGCTCCTTGTGCTGCTTTTCTTCAAGGCACTTGCTGCTTGCGCAGCGTGGTTTGGTTTATAATTATGGCACGAAGGACAGAAGAGAAGGGAGGCAGCTATTTCGCAGATCTGGCCTTCCATCTGAAGGTGAAGAAATTCTTGGGAACAGTTTAGCTTCTTAACACAGAAAGCTGCCTTTAAAGTACAGATATTCTCGTTATACATCATCCTGGCAACCATTTCAAAATTAGAAGCCAGTAGTACAGGTTGGTAATCCACAGGACCTGGCAAACTTTGAAGAGATTTGAGGTTGAGGCTGACTGAGATTCATAGATAAACCCATCCTTGTGACAAAACTCTTTCATTATGCTCAATAAAAAGATTGCTGTGCCACACAGATCGTGGAAATGTAAAGTATTTTCATGGAAGAAAGGCCTAGGCTGAAGCTGGCATGAGTCATCTTTTGGGAATTTGAATTAACTGAATATCCTACGCTGGAGAGAGTGGATTTCTGTTCTCTGCTAAGTTGTTGCTACATGAGGACCTTTTTGTGATATTTTTGTGGAGATTTCCTTTTTCCTGAGAACTCGGGTTGATGTCAAGATGATCCCAGAAGATAAAAAGCAAAAGTCAGGTAAGAATGTGCTGTGAAACGTTTCTGGAAAATGAGTACCACCATCTTTGTTTGCATCATCTTTTATTAGTAACCTCTCCAAATAATTGCTGCAATGGTAATTGTTGGTAATTGGAATTATCCCAGTGTCAAACAGTTACCATCCTTGTCACAAATAAGTCCTATTTTTAACGGACTGATCAGTGAAAAGTACAAACATTCCGTTGATGAGCAGTACATGTTTTTGTTGTTTTGGGTACATCTCTCTCCTCACTCTCTCTTTTTGTGTCCCAGCTTCACCTTTCTCCTTGAGCCCATAAGCCTTTCTCCAGCTCTTCCACAGATTGTAACAGCTAAAGAAACCAAAAATAAATCTCTGCTTTTCAAACAGAGATACCTTGGCTGTGGATTTTTTTTTTTGAAGGGAAGACAGAAAAATGAAATCCCAGATCGGCAAAGGAGAGCCACTGCTGCAGTGTGTCCTTCTATCAGCAAATATCTCATGAACAACACCCAAGAAAGATGAGAACAGAGAATAGCCCGGTGCCTTTTCTGTGTTCTCCTGTGCCAGAGCTGTGAAGTCAGATCACTCTTCTGTGTGCAAATTTGGATTTGTCCTTCACAGACTTGGCCACAGGTGTTCATCTGCACAGTGCTATCAAGATTTGGGCAGTGTGAACCAATCCAGAAGCAAACACTGAGGGTTCTCCAGCAGAAATCAAAGTATTTGGAAAATCATATTGGGAGGACTTTCTGCAGAAGAATCTTTATGTACACTTTATAATAATCCCTGTGTATTTTTTGCCATGTCAAGCTCCATGTCTAGGTACAGTTTTTCACCACCTATGCTGATTTCAAGCTACTTCTGCATGATGGTGCTGTTACTGGGGTCTCCAAATACTTGATTTAATGGACATTTGTAGCTAATGATGTAGCTAAGCCCACTGCAAAATTTGCTGTTTGTTTCAGATCCTTCCTCTGCAATAATTTCTTTTAAAAAGAACCACACAGAAAATATGTGTAGATGCAGGAGACACATTTCTAAGGAGCTTTGCATTAGATTATTCATAATTTTCGTCATGAAACCAGGGTTTAGTCCCCCCAAAAACAGGGCTTTTCCTAGTGATTATGTGATGCTGCTGGTTTTTCCCACACAGTATAAACAATATTTAAACAACACCTGATCTATTGTATGAATTAGAAGTTCCCCCAAAGCCCGATTTAATTCGCATTGATAATTTGGTTAAACAATAATTTCCAGAAACTACAACCTTTTAATAAAGATATTCACTGCTGGCAGAAATCTCACCCTGCTCTCCATTTAGTATGTTTTCTAAAGGTTCTCTGCACTTTGTTGCTTAATTATGCATCGTGTTTACCATGCTCATTTTACAATTACATGGCGAGGTGGTTGTAGGCAGCAGCTGCTCCGGGAGGCAAGGCAGAGCCTCGGTTATCTGATAGCTCCCTGGATTCCCTTTTCCACCCCAGAAATAAGAAGCACCTTTGATTGCTCCTTGTAAAGATAGAGAGGAAAGTCTCTCCAGATATCCCGGCAGCTATTCGTGCCTGTCACTCATGGCAACTGGTTAAAGACCTGGACAATTTGTATTGTTACCTTGTTTTGAATGGAGATGCATAATGTGTTTATAATGGCCGTGGACACTCCAGCCCGTGTTCTGCCCATCAGCTGTGTTTGTGGCCAGATCTAGCACTGATATTGCATTGCACACGTATGTTTTAACCCAGCCAGGCTGCCTTGATGTGGGAAATATCAGACAAAGGGAGCAAAAGGCTCCCTGCTTCCAGGGGTTTTGAGGGGATGATAGTGCAGGTTTGCTGGAATGTCGGAATAACCCCTTACATGGCAAAGTGCTCTGATGGGACTGGGGAAGAGTTGTGATGATAGAACCATGTGCTTGAGACCTCTGGCTGATCGCTGTAGCATCTCTGGGGAGAGCTGTGGTCTCAGTTTTCACCAGTGATGGCTGTGCCTGAGGAGGGCAGGGGACAGGAACATCCCCAGCAGCAGCACAGGGTGGCTCTGGGACTGACCCTTCATCCCGTGCTGCCCCCTCCAGCTGTTCCCTGCAAGCCGTGCTCCCTCAGAGGGGAGCTCCACTTCATCACCCAGCACGAGGAAAAGCTGAAATAGCTCCAAATAGCATAATTACACACACACAAGCAGGATTGCTCACAGGTGGGACAAACGGAGGGTCACCTTCATCCAGTGGTGCAGGAGGGCAAAGGATGTTGCACAAACCCCCCAGGATGTGGCAGAAATCTTCAGCTGGGGCAGGATTCGGTCCTGGGGGCGGCAGATCGTGCTTAGTGGAACTGCAGGTAGGACACAAGAGGGTTCTGCCAGCTGCCCATCACAGGGTTTTGTTCCAGTGCTTCCTTTTGCACTCACAGCCCTTTCCACCCTATGTGCCTGCATGAGCCATTCCTGCTCACAGAAGGTAAGACAAATGACCAAAACTAAACTTGCCCAGAGGCAGATATGCTTTTTCTCACATTAATTAAAGAAATTAGGAGATGATGAAGGCATAGCCACAGGAAATATTTCAGTTTTTATGTCACGGGCTGATAAATTTTGATTTAGAGGAAAGATTTTTAAATCCCTCATTGATAGCTTTCAGCACATTGCTTTCCAAAAGTAACTAGCAAGCATAGCACCGACTGCTCCCTGGAATAAATTGCCAGTAGTAATAAAGCTGGGGCTCTTAATTATGCTGGAACTCGCTGTTCCCTTTTCCCTGGGTTTTCAAGGTTTGCTTGGCTGAGAAGGCTGAAATTAGAAACCTTAACTAGTCAAAGCCTCCTGTTCAAGAGATGTCAGCCGCATCCTTCAATAGCACAGTGAAAGCATTCCTGTTGTTCTCCCACGTAGGCAAATGTAATTTTTCTCAAACTTTTCTGATGCCTCCCAAACCTATTTTTCACAATTTATGATTTTCAAGCCTATTTATATTCCCATTGAATATCAATAGTTGTCCAGAAATACTAAAAGGTAATGAGAAAAGCTGAAGGGCACTCATACACGGAAGAAAAAGGAGGGTGAATGTCTTTAATTTTTCGCTTTCCTGTGTTATTGACTAATTTCAAAATTGTGGGCATTTCAAACAGTTTTAAACACACATTTGAAAGACAAGTCTTCACCATATTGACAGATCCCATTCCCAAAAGATAAAACTATGGGGTTTTGTCAGTTTTTCCAAAGACAGAAGCCTTTTACTAGATCATAAATTATTGGGAGGACAGAGTTGATAGACTTCTTTAGGCTGATAATGTACTTTGAAAGAAAAGGCAGTTTTACACTTTTGCAAAATCGTATTTAAAATATTTATATACCTATCAATGGAGACACTGAGGTAATTCACCTTTGGGTCACTGGTTCAAAACCAAACCAGCTCCTTTACATCCCAAATGTGTTGCCTTCTGACAGCTGTAGAGTGGCCTAGATTTTTTTTTTTTATTGTGGTCCTATTAAGCTTGTTCCTTGCATCCTGGAGTCCTCCTGGATAACATTTGGCGACATCCAGAAGAGAGATCTACATAAAAAGAAAAATTGAAGCTTTTGTCTGGGCAAATTTTCAGAATGAGGTGGGTGAGATGCCACAGGGCCAAGGAATATCTTCCCTACTGGAACTAGTACAATGCACACCATTAGGAAATGCACTATACAGAGCTCATAAACTGCCCAGTCTGCTGTGCACAGAATGCCTGCAGTCTCACAAAATGTTATTCTTTTGCTTTATCTTGTTAGTATCATGTGAAGCTTCATTAAGCCGCCAGATGAATCATATAGTAATTGGATGTAATGAATTTAATTATGTAATTTCTTTTTTCGTAATGAAACAAAGTCATATTTTACAAACAGGCAAAGTATTGTTTGGAGTTACAGCTTTAAGCTGGAGTTTGGCAAGAGAAGCACAACTGAGGACCAAGAGATCTTCTTTTTTTTCCCCTTTCTCTTTTTATCCTTCACTGTTTGGGTTTACCCATGCAGGGACCAACCACAACTACACATGCGTGCTAAACAGAGGAAACTCCATGTTCACAGCTTGTGGGTGCTGGTGGAGGGTGAACCACCTCCAGCACATCATCCTCAGGGGACGTGGTGGAGCCAATAACCCAGAGCATCTCGTGCCTGCAGGAAGCAGAGTGGGGATGGCCAAGCAACACCAGAATTACCCTAATGAGCCTTCCTCAGGATCCTTCTCTCCACTGCTGGCCAGAAATGGGTGGGGGTTTCCAGGTTTGACCCCAGCAACCTGCAGGGGGTAACAAAAAACCCCTCTGTGCCACCCCTCCCTGCAGTACCTGCTGTCAGGGTAGCAGCTAAGAATTAAACTCCAACATCCCCCCTGAGGGAGGTCCTTTCCCAGGAGCCTGATCCAGCTGCTCTCCAGTGCCACCGATCCCTCTGCGAGATGGAGGGGCCCCGAGTCTCCCAGGGACAGCTCAACATTTCAAAAGGCGAGGTATTAATGTCAGCTCTTCCCTCCCTAACTCCCATTAATGACTTTCTGATGACCCGTGCTTATAATATCCTCCACCCTTCTCACTACTTGGCCATTGAGGATGTTCCAAGGAAATGAAGCCTAATGATAAAACAGTACTTGAAATATCAACATCCCTGGCCTAATTAGAGCCGGGCCAATGGGCCCTAATTGCATAACTGAAATGCACCCAGTTGAGTTCTTTCTATTGTAACTTGACTACACGTCTCGGCCCTGATTAATAGAGCCGGCGCTGCAAACTAAAATGCAGTTAATTTATTGTAAGTTTTATTAGGCATATAAAAGGAGACCAGGAATTACTAGCCTTTCGTTGCTAGAGATACATTTCATCTATGACTCAGACCAGATTCTTCACAGATTAAGCTTGTTAATTTTACTTATTGCCAACATTCTTCACCACATTGCTGGAGCGAGAGCCGCGGGCTCTTGTCTAGAGCGGGCGCTATGAAAGGAACCGGGGGCCTCGGACAACAGTAACATTAACTACTTTGTCCTTTTAATTCATCTAATTACATGCAAGAAAAAAGAAACAGACCATTTGCAGGCTGCCTTTAGTTGCCTTTCTGCAGTGATGCTGAGCCAGTGCTTTTGTGGGCTTTTTGTTGTCTTATTAGCGAGCTTTTGTTCAGAGAGATGGTTAAAGCCATTTTCAGCAGCTAGCGAGATGAAACAGTTTCAATAAGGACACAATGTACTTGTTTAAATTACCTTTCAAAATGCTTGAAACCATTAAGGGGGAGGTGCTACAAATAAAAGTTGGATTTTTTTTTTTTTGTTATAATGTTTTACCCTAATAATAGCTTTTATTTTATTATAATCCATTAGTTGACAATATTATTCTATAGATTATTAGGCTGCAATTTTGTTATTTCATCACACTTTCAGCACTCACTCACAGAGCTGGAAACCACAAATCTCCGTATAATATGCTTTCAATTTTGTTAAAATATGTATTTAACCGGTTTGGCTGTGAAACATCTTGGCAGAAAATGTGTTTTTAATTCTATCCTGATTAGCGTAACAGTTGACAGGGCTGAGTAGTGACATGATGGTGTCTTATTTTCCACTGTTCCCACTGTTACCTTCTCCCTGTCAGGTTTTATTTATGATTTTCACTTCTCCAGAGCTAACAAGTCCAAGTGCACTCCGCAACTTCCACTAAAGGGAATTTATCCCTTGTTGAATGAACATCACAGTTAGAAAATCTAATTAAAAAGAGCTGATGTTCCTGGTTTGCTGGCAGGCTAATAGCAGTGTGAGGCTTTTGAAAAATTTAGTGCCTACAGGTAAAATAAAAGTGTATTTAGCATTCAGTGGTCACAAACAGAAGGTGATTCAGAACTGTAGCAGAGGAAGGCTGGGAAATAAGGGAGGCAAGAATTCTTGGCTAATGGGGAGAAAATACATTTTCCTGTTCCACATCTTCAGTTTGCTTACCTGAAATTGTGCTGGCGTCGGGGTTGTGGCACAGAGCCAAGCTTCCTGCAAGACGTGGCTAAAATTTGGAATGCAACTCTATCAATAAAAACTTAAAATCACCTTTTAATCTGCATTTTTCTCATTCCTGGAAGCGAGCTTAGTGCTGTGGAAGGATTTCCTGTGCCATGTGCACAGCTGAACAACAGCCGAGCCAAGCCAGAGCAGCAAGGACTGGCTCTGAGGTGTGACCTCAGCTGGGTGAACTGGGAATTTATATATATATATACTGCACTTACACAGAGTTTGGTCTGGCTGATCTCCACCTGTGCCATCAAAGCCTGCTCCAAACCCTTCTGCTGGTTTTGGGGTGAATCACGGAGACCTTAAATGGCCTTAAGCTGAAGGAGGGAAGGGTTGGATGGGATATTGGGAAGGAGTTGTTCCCTGTGAGGGTGGGGAGGCCCTGGCACAGGGTGCCCAGAGAAGCTGTGGCTGCCCCTGGATCCCTGGCAGTGTCCAAGGCCAGGTTGGACATTGGGGCTTGGAGCAGCCTGGGACAGTGGAAGGTGTCCCTGCCCATGGCAGGGGGTGGAACTGGATGGGATTTAAGGTCCCTTCCCACCCAAACCATTCTGTGATTTTGTGA
Organism: Pachycephala philippinensis; assembly: GCA_013397055.1. Classification (NCBI taxonomy): domain Eukaryota; kingdom Metazoa; phylum Chordata; class Aves; order Passeriformes; genus Pachycephala; species Pachycephala philippinensis. Next base: position 96,294 of record VWZT01012386.1, on the reverse strand, counting down.
ACAACAACCATGCAAAGATATTGCTTGTATTTTAAATAATCCTGGTTATTTCTTACCCAGCAATCTACTATTTCTAGCTTGAAGTTTGCTATTTTTACCAATTCAAACAGAACTGGAATTCAGAACACAGCATTTCCAGCATCAGCTGTGTACATTACTGCAGCATTTTATAGGCACTTTCCCCATGAAACAGTCAGGAACATTATGGGGTGTATTAATGAGCATGATGGTATTCTGTTGAAGGCTGGACTTGATAATCTTGGAGGTCTTTTCCAGCCTTGATAATTCTAGGATTTTGACAAACCAGGTGCAGTCACCCTCTGTGTGGGAAGCAAGTTCTACCCCAGTTTATCACTTGTTGTGGTGCTTCCCCCACAGATCATGAGTACCCTAACACACCATTTGGGATCTAGAGACACTGATTGAGGGGTTTTAGGGAATGTTGCCTGTACCACCAGAAATCTGTGGCCTTGGTCCAGGAAAAAATGTGAGTATTTGATTAAAGTTGAACAAATGAAGGGGAAAAAAAACAACGTTGTGTCCCTTTCAGCAGACACAAGGATGGATCAGGGCCTCAGCTCCTGCATGTTTTGTGCATTTGCTGAGCTCACTGCTGACTTTGTGCATCCTGGATGTGATTACACTTTATCTTCCGCAGCAGCCATGAAATATTTTTAGATAAGGAATGGTCGGAAACCACGTTTCCTTATTTTTCCTTATTACCATTTATTTTCCTCAATCAAAACTGGAACAGGGTCACATATATTCGTGTTTTGTGAATTAAAATCTTCAGTCTTCCTGTGGATGTGCCTAGAGAATGCAGTGAGTGTCTGCTGTGGTGTGTTACGCAATTTTGGATAAATTCATTTGCAGCAAGATTTGGTGCCTTCTTCCGGTGCCTGGATTTGTACACACTGAATCCTAAATACAAATATGAAGCCACAGAAGAGCTGTACCCAGTTAAATATCTAATTCCCTGGCTGAATAATCCAGTTGGGAAATAATAAATTTCAAGCTGCACTATATGCTTTATGGGACTTTAAGAGAGTTTTTCTTTTCCTTGTCTTTTTCACTACTTCCAGGCAAACTAGAAAATAATTCAGTGAGATTTACCAGTGAAAATGAATTCCTCCATAAAATTATCAACAAATCAGAAAGTCCTCATAACCTGTTATATCTTAAATTGCTGGTGTGATTTATAATATCTAGAGGAGAGAATATAATGTTCCCCACCATCTCTTCCAGACAGATTTTTTTTTAATAAAAAATAATAATGCTTAAAAGTATCCTAGGAATCATGAATATGCTAAATGTGTGTGAGCAACTTATGGCAACTACAGGAGACTAATAGCAATTTTTATTCTCCACAAAATGTAACTCATTTCTTTTTAATGGTAATATGTTTGCTCAGAGTACGTCTCTTCAGGCAGATAGAGGAAAAACTATAGAGACCTCACACAAATAGCTCTTTTGATATTCTTCCTGATAAGGCCACCCTTTTAGAGAACAAAAATTAAGTTTGGCCGTGCATTGTAACATCCATGTGTTTGACCATTGAACGCAATGTGTGGCCATTAGAAATAAAAGAAAAATCAATAGGGTTTCATTAAAACAGCAGGCAATCAGGGCTACGGCACTAGCTTAATTACAGTTTCAGTAGCATTTGCTTTAATTGGAAAGAATAAAAGAAGTGAAGTGGAGTGAATGAAGAAATTAGCATATCTATCACTGTTGTCACATTGTACTGTGGCCTTAAAGCACTGTTTGCTCTTTAGTATCCCCGATGCTTTGTGAGGCCCTGAAAAAATATGGAAAGGCAATTAGCAAATAATCAGATTGCTAATCCTTTGCGGGATTCTAATTAAAGAACTTTATAAGGCCGGGAATGCAGTTTTTAATCTTTATTCTATACAGCAGATATAATTTGCATCGCTCGGGCTGGTGCTGCGCTGAGCTCACTGGCACAGAACCGAGGGCAGAGGAAAGGGTTTGTGCTGAATCTTTGATGCTCAGAGGGTGGAACGTGTTTTCCAGAAAAGCTGAGGCTGCTCCATTCCTGGAAGTGTCCAAGGCTGGATTGGACAGGGCTTGGAGCAGCCTGGGATAGTGGAAGTTGTCCCTGACCATGGCAGGGGGTGGAACTGGGTGGGATTTAAGGTCCCTTCCAACCCAAACCATTCTGGGATTCTAGGAGATGATGCTGTGCTTCTTCATTAGGGGGTTATCCTAATGATAACTTGGTGCTGTCACACCAAAATCCTCTTCAAACTGCCCAGGCCGCAGGCAAAAGCAACCTTAAAAGATGAAGTTACCAAAACCATCACAGGTATTTACAGCTCATTTCATGGACTGGCTGTCTGACAGCAGCCAAATCTGATCTGGGGCAGTTCACTTCTATCTCACCCTGTCAGAATTAGGAATAAAACTGTTTCTTCATGCTTACAAAGAGATCAGCCAGTAAAGTGGCATTTTTACCTCTTTTATGCAGATGTCTCTTTGGGCCAGCACAACCGATAGCAGTGAGATCACAGGTAGGCCGAAAAATTATGTGGGAAAGCTAATGTATTATTCTCACTACTCCTGAAAAGTTAATTCAAATGTCAATTATCTTCTTGTCATTAAATTGCTCATAAAACAATCATGACTTTCGTGGATTAATTCACTCCTTGAAATTATTATGTGGTTATTTGGGGAAAAAAGAAACATGTTTCAGTCATAGGTCATCTCTGAATCATGATTTATTTTGAACATTCTGTCTTGTTGTGTGTCCCACCTCTTGCACAATGTTCAATACAGTCATTTTTGGGGTGTTTTTACCTTTTTATCTCTCTGTGACATGAGACCTCAGGTTTCTTTGAGATGCATCACATTTCTGTAACACTCAAGACCCAATTTCTTAATGGATTTTTTAACGAGGGCTCCAATATTCAAATCTGGGAAGATTTGGAGATGATTGCATGAAGCCACGCTGGAGATCAGGGAGCAGAATCTAGATCAAAAGTTTGTGAGTGATCAACACAGGACAGCACCTTTATGTTTGTAAACAGAAATAAATTCCTAAATACGTAGGTAGATGCCTAGAGTGTTTTAAATCACCCTCTCAGCAGTGGGTGCTGTTAAAATCCAATTAAAAATCAGTGTGAATTAGGCACCTGGAGGGTACAGCTCTTAATCAGCTCACAGTTACAACCCTGCCTGTGAAAACATGATGTGTTCACTCTTTCCATCTTCTTTTCACAGCCCTTCCTTTATGCAAAGAACAATTCAAAGGAGACATAAAATGGGGAAAGACACTAAAAATCCTACCCGTTCTTGTAGTAAAATCCTCATTTGTAATAAAATTCTCATTTCTGACTGGGCCAACATTCCCGTGGTTCATATTGTGGCAGATCCCTCAAGCTTGCCAATATTTCCTCCCAGATTTGAGGACCAGAACTTCCATCCCAAGGACACTGGAGGTGTCTCCCTGCAGCCCAGGAGCTCCAGGAGACACCAGAAGATGGTGACATGAGTACAGAGACATGGAATGAGCTCCCCAGAAAGGAGCTGGAAAGGAGGCAGTGTAGGGAGGCAAATGTTTTGATAAATTACCACAAACCAAAGTGAATGGAATTAATTGCAGGTTTGATGCTGTTTTAAGCACTGTCGGATAAAACATCCTTTTATGCTGCTAATATTGAATTAACTCCTAAAGTTACTGCAAATGCCTTTTGGCCAAAGGATTCTCGAAGGGCAGAAATATATTTATGGGAGTGGAAACCCAATTTGATGTGGAACTTCCACAGACACAAACAAATGCCTCAAACCAGTTTGGCAGTACGTGATAACTCTATTTGTAATTAAAGGTTAAAGTATACTTAAACCAGTTTGGCAGTTAAAACCAATTTCAATTGAAAATATACATTTGTAATTGCAAATGGAAAGATTTCCTGTAATAGCAGTAACAGACCCATTTTCTAATAAGATGAACAATACAGTTGATGACTGAAGCATCTGTATATAGTTACATACAGCATTTCTGTACTGCAGGCTGCCAATTTATTTCAGCAGTGAAAAGCTTGATTTATTGTTTGTAGCATTACCATCTGTTGTAGTTATTACAGAAATTATATATAAACCAGTTAGTAAACACTTTGCCCCATTGTCTGTTGTTTTGATAATCACCCATAATAACATCTAGCATCAATATGGTCTTTAAACCCGATTTGGGAGTTAATGGAATAAGAGGAGGCAGTCAGTATATGCACCAGGGTAATGTCATTAGGAATGTTTGTGAAGAACAAATTAAATCAGTTGTAAATTGTGCTCTCAAGTCAGCCAGAAAACCAGTCTTGTTCAGGAGAAGGGATTTATATTTTAACCTCGTGCAGAAAATGTACTTAAGCAGATTAAAATAAAATAGGGACTTCGTCGATGGATGTAAATGGTAATTGCTGGAGCTCTAATGGCTTCCTGTTGGCTATGTCATGCAGTGGGCACAGCTATTTTAAAGTTAACCAGTGCTTGAGGTCATACTTTTACAGATTCAGTCATTAAACAGAACTAGACATGTCACTAAATGGCTGATTATTCAAATGATGAGCCTGCTCAGAAGTTACCCGTGTCATATTCTGGACAGAGGATTACAGAAAAAAAAAATCCTAAGGTAGAGCTGAAATAAAATAAAGATGAAATGAATTCAAGTATAAGTCAATAGAAGCATCTGTATGGGGTCTCATTTGTTTTGCAGACTCTGCTTTCTCTCAGTTCGTAGTGGTTGGTTAAATTATTCACATTGGGCTTCTTCTTGTGTACAAATGGTTTTATGTATGAGAAATGCAGCCTCTCAATAAATTATCATGCGCTGAAGTATTATCTGGATGGGAAGTTATACAGGTTGTAGGTACATGAGAAATAGGTTTATTATATGCTGGCACAATTTATGATGTGCCTGTGACCATTTCACCTGCCCACCTACATGTCAGCACTGATGTTGTTTTAGCACCATTTTAGTGATATACTGAAAAGTCGAATGCAGAGTTTGCTGAAGACTCTGCCTGCACGAACCTTTCCTTCCAAAACAAATTATCATTTCTCATAGAAAACCTTGTTTCGTCTGCACCGAGCATGATCAATATGCCCTTGTGTATAGGTGAAATACTGAGGGCATATTCTGAATTCCAGTTTTATTTGAATTAGTAAAAATGGCAAACATTGAGCTGAAAACGATGCTTTTCATAGATTGGCGGGTAAGAAATAACCAGAATTATTTAAAATACAAGCAACATCTTTGCATGGCTGCTGTTCATAAAATCATGGAAGGATTTGGAACGGAAAGGACCTTAAATCCCATCCAGTGCCACCCCTTGCCATGGGCAGGGACACCTTCCCCTACCCCAGGTGGCTCCAAGCCTTGTCCAACCTGGCCTTGGACACTTCCAGGGATGGGACAACCCCAAGTTTTCTGTGACAAGTCTGCTGTCATTAGTAGATCTATTTCTCTAAGAGGCCATTTGAGCTTTAGGCCTTTTCAAGGAGGACTGGAGAGGAGAGAGTTTTTTTCCAGTGTTTGAGAGCATCCCGGACAATCCCACCCAGTCAACACACCATAAACCCTATTATTTCTCCACCAAGTGAAACGAGAAGAAAGAGTTGTCATGGATAAAGGTTCTCCAAGCACTGTGAGCAAATCCAAGATATTTCTTTGTCCAGAAATCCCCCAGGGCAGAGCTGACACACGTTGGGGAAGGGGGAGATGGAAGGGCAGCTCTGTACAACCAGGCTGAGCTTCTGCGCAGGGGGTAAAAAAACCCTCAGAGAACAGAAATATGGCATTTGCCCCACAGAGCTTCCAAAAGTTGAAAAGACACAAAATCCAAGGGGAGAACCTTCATGTTTGAGGCTGGGGAGAAACGATGAGGATCCAGCAATGGAAGGAAATGAAGGGAAGGATGAGACCTGCTCTGCAGATGGGAACTAGAAAGCAAGAGAGAAAGGAAAATAAGAGTGCGTTTTGAGTATTTGCTGTATGTAACAACTTGAGGGAGAGAGTACTTTTCATAAACTAATACAATTATTTTAATTTAAAAATCCTTAAAATATTTACGAAAGCCCTCTGAACACAGAGTTAATTATAGCTGTGCCACTCACAGCTCTGGCAGGGTTTCTATTATGGATGCTGGCTTTTTGAGAGCTAATAACTCAGCCCAAACCCCCTAATGGGTAAAACTTTATGTTCAAGGTCTCAGCAAAGGTGTTAATTTTTTTTTTCTTTTGTTTTCTCTGTTGTCCATATTTCTTAATTGATTTGTTCTTTTTAGGTATGGAAAGAGTTGGGTTTTAAGGGTTTGGATGGATGGCTGAATGTCTCAATGTCATCATCCTTTCAGAGCACCCAGCTTCCCGTTGCTGTCCTGCAGAGAGAGGGTGGTGGAAGCTTTGTGGATGTAAAATTTAGGAAAGAAAGATGAACATTTTTGCCACAGCCAAACTGGGATTGATCCCAGAGCCCAACCAGAGCAGTAGGAGCGGGGTTAGAACACCAGGATTTGGAGCCCAGTTTCCAGCAGGGAGGTGTTGCTGCAGAGAGTTTATCTGGGTACAGGAGAGAGAATTTGGGATCACCTCAAGTAACCTTGTCAAGCACTGCACTCCATCAAGATATAAAGTAATAGCACAGAAGGACTTTATAGGGTGCTCTGTAGACTTTTTGGCACAAACCTTAAGCACCTCAGGAACAAACTATACCTTTTATCACTTGAGTTAACATTTTTATTGATTTTTTTTCTCAGGAAATTAAAATGAAAGACTTTAGCAAATAGCACCTCTTGGAACCACAGAGAAGAAACTGCTGGGATGTATCAGTAAATTTCATGCACAAAACCTCTTGTATTTAATTTTTAATTTCATGTAAGTTCCATTCACTTCAGCTGAAGGAGCTCTGTTAATTTCCCATTTAAAAAATTATAGGACACAAGTTTTTGTCACTCCTGACAGCAAAATCTGTGATGAATATCAGAGTTCTTTTCTTTGCCTGAATTTAGCCATTAAACCACTTTCATTCTGGTGAGAGATCTGGCTTGCAGTTACCACATTGGTGTGAAAATTACCCTAAATATGAATGCAACAGCATTGCTTGCAGGCTAATGGCTAATATTGTATGCACTGGGGAAAAAAAAAAAATCATTGCCTGCATGTTTACCGTGTCATTTGTGTTAGTTCTGCTGGCTGATTTTCATGGCATGTTACAGCTGCTGGGGGAGAAAGGGAACCCGAGGAAATGCACAGGGTTTTTATTGCAGAGCATCATTCTATATCCACACAACGCTGGTACCTCACACTTTGCAGAGATATCTGCCAGCAGGTAGGAACACATTCCTGGCTCAGCACTCCCTAGGATTATTTGGGAACCATTTAATGAAAGATTGCAATATGCTGGAAGCAGAATATTTTTTTCACCTGCTGGGTAGTTGTTCAACTCAACCTACTTAAAGAGATGGGCTGCCATGAGAACACAAAGACACAGCCCTGAATAGGCTATCAGTGATTTTTTTTAGTTTTTTTTTTTAAAACAATATCTATCCTGGTATTATGCAGTCACAGTAGTTATTACAAAGTAAAGCACAGACACTCCACAAGTTTGAAATGAGAGTGTTGTAATAAGAAAAAATTACATTTGTTTCGTTTTCTGTCCTTGTTACTTTCTTCCTTGTGATAATAGATTCAGATTTTGTGCCATTATCTGGGCTTATTAAAGGAAAGTGGTATCAAATTTAATACTTCCCATATAAAGTAAGCGAGCACCTGCTCATAAAATTTATTTTCCATGCACCTCACAAAATACAGGGGAATTAACAAAATGGCTCTGCTATATTAGAACAAGGGCACAACTGTTACTATCTCTATAAGATTGATTTTGATGAAGATTATAAGGATAGTATTTGTCTGACAAAGCCAAGCACTCAAAATTTATCCTTTTTGTGGTGGTTTTTTCATTCAAAATTGTTCATTCTTAACGTGACACTGCAAGAACCATTTTTCTAAATTACAGCTTTTTTAATATAGGTTTTACAAAGTACATCTATGTCAGAATTTTTTTCATATATAATGTCCTGGGTTGCATTATCACATGGACATGATGTTCAAGCCTAGATCATTAATGCATGAGGAGATATAGCCTTTCTTGGATAAAACAAGTGCTAACCTGGAAAATGGGACCCGTTTCATCAAATCAAAATCCACATTACGCATGAGACTCCTCACTTTGGAACCAGACCATCCCCCAGAGCAAAACTGATCCATCCCTGAGAACAGGAACATTTTAACCAAACCAGGGTTTCACCTCTTCTCTTGCAAGGTGCCTGCAGCCCCGTGCTAATGAGATTTTTAGTTATACAAAAGCCAGGCTTACTGCCCAACCTTTCCAGCCAAAAATGCTGTTGGACATTGGCTCCTCATCAGGGCACACCAGCACCTGCATCCATCCCTCCATTCCCAGGTGATATGAGGTCCCTCCAGCCCTGCTTTCCTCCTGGGGATGAGTGGATCCTTTGCGTGTTGCCAGCCCAAGAGATCTCATGGCAGCAGGACTGGAAGCCAATCAACCATTTCAAACCCTCTGCAAGATCCTTCTTGCTTAGAGGAACCACTGATGGCCTCACCAAATCACTCCACTGATGGAGAGATGGAAGGGACCAAAGCTGGAGGTCAGTCCCTGATTGATAATTGCAGTGACAGCAGCATGAGAAGCAGGAGAAGAGGGAGAGGCAGGGAAGGAGGAGAGGTGATGAATTATGCACAAAATCTGGTTTTAAATAGGTGATCTAAGACCAGGCTTTCGATGGTGTTTCTGCACCAGACTCATAAAGATAAAAGGTTCTACAAGATGGCAAGAAGCTTTCAGCCATCTGTTCCCTCCAAAAAGGAATTGCAAGAGTGTTTTGCATCACTGCATTGCCCTGCCCTTCTTCTCTCTACCTGATCCAAGCAATGGCTCTCCCAGCTCAAAGGAGAAAAGCAGTTTATTTACATCATCAACGCATTTATGTTTGGTAACACCAGGCTCTGGGACTCAGGGCGACAAAGTGGAGTGCATATTGCATTTTATTGGCGATTGGAATAGAGAAAAATGCTTTCTTTTGAATTAGCTGGTCCTGGCAGGTTGCAGGCAGCCAAGCTTGAAAGAAAAGATAAAGTGAATACTCCTTGGATCACATCACTCTTTTAAATATAGCACACCATTAAGTCCAGCTTGGTTTTACATTCTTGCAACATGACTCTTGTTTCAGTTATTTACTTCTGTTTCCACATAAATGTGGGAATTCATAATCCACAGAGGCTGCCCATCCATTGTACTGTACTGAAACAGCATGTGCTGAACTCTTGAACTGTAAAATGTATTGATTATTGTTTCCTTTTGTAATTTTTATTTACTCACAGGAAGATTGCTCTTTATTACTCATCTCAGCATTTCCTTTCTATAGATATTGTTTCTACTGTAAGGCCCAGATTCAGGCCCACAATTAAGCACTTCCCCTGCAAAGAGAACAAAAATCCTGCCTGAGCTGCAGTTACTCCAGAAACCTCGAACTGCAAAAGCTTCCAAGAGAGAGCAAATATATGCAAGATGCTTGTTACTCACACGTGCAAGTGATTGTAGGTCTCAGTCCAACAGGAAATAACAACAGCACAAGAGAACTGGAAATTCTCAGGGTAAGTTATTTGTCAATTTTGCCACAGCAGCATTTCACTCTACAAGCGAGCCCTGAAACTGCCTTAAATAAATTTGAGATTTCCAGGATATCAGTGCAAAGGAATGGGAGAGATCTGCAAGCCACTGACTGCTTTAATCTCATTTATGAACGCCCCATTGCACCGTCAGAGCGAGAGCCACAGACAAACTGGAAGGGTTTAAATTATTATTGTGCAGGAACTGGGTTTTACCTTGGTTTTCAGGAAATGCTGGCGTGTGAAAGGACACCAGTGTGGCACCATTTCTGATGAAACAATGCTTCCAGCTTTGGAGTGGAGTAAAACCTACCCACGGTCTCTTCGTTAAAATGCCAATTAGTGACACCAGGCGTGGTAATTGTGCAGGGGATTGAGCTAAGGCTGACCTTGCTTGTGTTCCCCAGGCCAACAAACAATCAGCAGAAGAGTCCCACACTTTCTGTTAGTTCATTATCAGGAATGGACTCGTAGAGGTGAAACATGGGTAATACACAGCAATTTCATTAAGTTTTAACCATGATTTCATATTAAAGGATTGTTTCATTTTCACAAATGCGGAGAAATGTTTGAAAAAATAATAATAACTGGACACATCTTTGGCTGTGTTGCAAATGTTTAGTTCACACTGATTTTAACAGAGTTTAACAGGATCTACAGCATCATTAAAGCCTGTCCTGTGGCCTGGTGATGTGACTGAGCCCCAACATAAAGCAAAACCAAGCAAAACCTTCAGATAGATTGTGCAGCTCTCCTGGACTTGTTCCATGAGCAAACATTTTGGGATGTTTGCTTTGGCTCAAAAACAGCCGTGAAAAAATTGACCAAATTCACTGTTGGTATTAAATAAGTGTGATTCCCTTGGGATTACTCTAACAGGTCATTTTTTTTCCCCAAGAATTTAGGTACTGTCCCATATTAGTAAATACTTCTTTACAGAGAGCTCTGTGAATTACAGACATTATCCTTTTGGGTCAAAAACATTATCTTTTACAAACCTATGCATTCTTAGGCAGAAATATAAATATGAGCAAATAAATATGTACATAAATCATAAATATAAATATATATAAACATAAATTTAAGCAAACAAGAGAATTTAAATGTATAAAAACCATGAACACATGACAGTTAAACCCAAGAAATACAGAAAAAGCAAAAACAATGGACAAAAATAGGACAACTCCTCCAAAACAAAATGTTGATCTCCATTCATGCTTACTTGTGTGTCACACCAGATATCACAGCCCCAGAAATATCAATTAAGATTCCACATTAATGCAGCTCTTTGTCACTAACCAGGTCCACATGAACAGCATGGATGTTGACTCAGATCACAGAAGGACTTGAATAAACTGGACACCAACCTCAATTGACTTGTGACAAGGCCACAGCCTTAAAAAAATGGTCATATTGTCCTAAAAATGCAAACTATGCTGTGTTTTATAGGATCAATCACAGTTACTATGTTTAAATACTGACCCAGTTCCATTTCTGACCAGTAAGTTTATAAATCTGGCAGATTTCACAGTCTTGGCTATGCACCATGTGTGAAGAAACCCCAGATTCTGGCCAGGTTTGTGTCTGGGACAAAGGGGGCTTGTGCTCCTGCCAAAAGCCATTTGCTCACACTCACTCACGTAAACAAAACCAGCCTCAAGTGCAGCCCCAACACTCAGGCAAAACCAGATTTAGAAGTTGTCTGTCTGGAGAAATAATCCCAAGCAGCCCTTGCAGAGCAACCAATCCTCCTGGGCTGTCCCCTCCCAGCCAGGGACCCCCTCACTGCAGAGCTCCTCTGGGCTGTTTTGGGCAGGGCACGAACCTGGGCTGCACCAGACACTCTGAGTGTTGTGTTTGAGTCTCTAAGCTGGGAGTTGCTCAGGGGTCATTATCATGCTCGAAATTTAAACCCCACCCTGGTTCCACGCTCACTCCCTTGTAAACACCAGCTCTTCTTGTTAAAAAACAGACATTGTTCCAGAACAAGGAGCTCCATTGATTTTATATGGCCTTTTGACAGATAGCAAGAGCAACGTTTTCAAAGACATTAGTTCATTTTCCTTTATTTTTTCAAGGAAAAACGTACTCCAAGAAAAGGCAGAGATGGACTCCTTGCTTAACTCAGTTTGATCCAGAAGCCACACACGGAGACTTTTCAGCATATTCCAGCACCTAAAGGGGTTTCAACAGAGCTGGAGAGGGGCTTTGGACAAGGGATGGAGAGACAGGACAAGGGGGAACGGCTTCCCACTGCCAGGAGGCAGGGATGGATGGGATATTGGGAAGGAATTGTTCCCTGTGAGGGTGGGGAGGCCCTGGCACAGGGTGCCCAGAGAAGCTGTGGCTGCCCCTGGATCCCTGGCAGTGTCCCAGGCCGGGTTGGACAGGGCTTGGAGCAGCCTGGGACAGTGGAAGGTGTCCCTGCCCATGGCAGGGAGTTGGAATCCGATGACCTTTAAGGTCCCTTCCAGCCCAAACCATTCTGTGATTCTATGAAACTCATTTAGTTGTTTTTTATTAATGCCTCCAAGGGTACTGGTTAGAACTTCCCAGGTTACAAGGATTTAGCAGATCACACACTTCTATAACTTCCAGTTTACTTCAGTAGAAAATAAATTTCAGCACCAAAAATTCAGGACCAAAAATTCAAGACCAAAAATTCTAGACCTATTATTATGTTCACCTCGTTTGCCTGGCTGCAAAGGGTTTGTCATCCTTCATGTTCCTTGAAGTTTAAGAAGCCCTTTCCAATGAATTATGAGGAACCTCCTCACCCATCTGTGTCGGAATGAGCCTTCTCTCCCACCAGTTGCTATTCCCAGTCCCAGTCTCTAATGAAAAGGAAGTGCAGCAGCTCTCTGTGCTCTGCATTTTATTTCCACAGCATTTAGAATTTCCCAGGAGCCAAACCCAATCTGACACCCTCACTGCAACAAGAGAGAGGATAAAGACCAGGAAAACCTGGAGTATTTCCACTGCCAGATTTATGGAAAGAAAATAGCGTGTGACCTTTATGATTCTGTCATTATGAGCCACTTTTCAGAAGAGCTTCAAGAGAATATCTGAATAGTTCTTTGCTTTTCTACCTGAAAATGAAACACTACCAAATTTCTAGCAGAAATCTTCAAAGTAGACAAGGAAAGTAAATTCTCTTTCTCCAAAGGCCATTGAGCAGGACATAAGCACAGTGCCTTCAGCTAAATGAGCTCCCCAAGTAAAATGAACACCCCCAATGCCAAGGAATCACAGCACCAGATTTGGCATTTGGCATTCAGCTTTTAGATGTGAGGTTTTAGCTGGATCCTTATTAAGCAGAGATTTTTCCCAATCGAAAGCAACCTTGAAATAACCAGGTAAAAAATGCTATATACACTGGGAAAGGAAAAATAAAGGACTGAAGGAAAGGTGAACATCTTTTCGTTGTAAATATTAGAATCAGCTGGTTATTTGAGGATCCAGGAAAGCACTTTGGGAAAGGTAGGTTGAAATGGCTGTGGATGAGTTCCTAACGACAAGAAAGGTGGTAACTTTTCTTGATTCAGTAAATTTTCCTGCAACTCTTCCATGCAAACTCAGGGGAGGGTCACTTGCTGCACCTGCCAATATTATGATTTGTGCCTAGCATCGAAGGGAAACACTCTAACACTGCCTGATCCCCTACAGGCTTTGGGATTGTGCATGGCACTTGAATCCTGCTCTCTGCCAGCAGCTTGTGGATGAGCTGAGGGTGGACTGGGAACAATGTGTGATCCTGGTTACAGCACATCCACTGATTAAGCCTTCCAATGGCCAGATTCTGCACTTTCACATGGATAGCTGCAAGCAAACTACACATTCCTAAAATCCTATTCCTCATAAATAACTCTCAAACAACCTCAAAAAAGATCCTGAACCTGTGTGGGAGAAAGACATGGAAGGGAGGAGACTGAGGAAGGCTGGGAGCAGGGACAGGACTAACCCTGAAAGGAACAGGTAATGTTTTCTATCCTCTCACCCATGCAGGTACAAACCACCCTGCTGCTGAACTCCTTCTTGTTTTCACAGCTCCAAGGCTGAGAGGTATGAAAATATACTTCTGAGAGAGTTGCTGGGGTGGGTCATTTCCAGGCTGAATGCAGTCCAAGCTCATCCATATTGCTGCTGACTGTAATGTCCCATGATTATGTCTGTCCATGTAACAAAGGTGTGGGGGCAGAGCAGATGCAGTTAAAAATATGCCACCAGCACCTCTCCAGTGAGATAGAAATAGAATAAAATAGAACGGAATGGAATAGAATAGAATAGAATAGAATAGAATAGAATAGAATAGAATAGAATAGAATAGAATAGAATAGAATAGAATAGAATAGAATAGAATAGAATAGAATAGAATAGAATAGAATAGAAAAACTTACTTATTTTCGTTAGTATATACACTTAAGGAAGAGACCAATCCGTGAGAAACAGCTGCAGTGAAAAGTTCAAAAAGTATTCTTAATGGAAATTAATGTTTCTAAATTAATTTTTGCTGAAGTTTTCTGTACTTCTCATCTCCAAGACCCAGCTACAGACCTGCAGCTTTTCTTTGGTTTGGTGCTTTCAGAGATCCCCTCAGGTAAATATTTGCTTTGTCTGGTTCCCAAGTAACTATGAATATCTGGGTGATGCCCAGCTTTGTCTGTCTCCCTTCTTCCTCCTCCTCCACGGAATTGTCAAAGTTCTGTGCAGATATCGACTGACTGACTCATGGGAAAATGAACAGAGGCATCCAGGTGAGCATTTAAACCACACACTAAACTTCAACCACGTGCTTAAAACCTTCCAGGCTTTGCAGAAATCAATAGAGGGGAGGAGTCAGCTCATCCTGCCTATTTCAACCACCCATAGGAAAGTCAAGCCTCATAAATCAGAGTTATAACCAAGAGAGGTTCCCTGCTCCAGGACAGGATCCCAGATGTCCCACGGACACCTACAAGCCTCAGGCAGAACCTCAAGTCCTGGCAGCCTTGGTGTGGCCATTGCAGACACCTTCCAGTCCATCAGGCTGCACAAAGAGCTGGGGAATTGGAGCTCCAGGCGGTTTTCCTGTCCTCAGACCCCTTGAAATTCCTCCAGAGCTGTGTAAGTCCAGACAACACCCCAGCATCCTCGCTTCTCCAGTGCCTTTCCATCCATTTCCGTTTCCTCTTTTCTGTGATACACGAGCACGGAGCTTCCAGACCAGTGGAATGTTGTGTTTTCCAGCACCAGTACCTGTGGATATTTCCTGTAAAAGCCCTGCAGCTGCTGGGTACCAGGCACCATTGCTGAGCACACCATGCACACCCCGGCTGATTAATTCCCTGTGACAGAGCAGGGCAGGAAAGCTGGATGTGTGAGGGCTCACAGATGGATATTTTTGTTATTTTAATTTGCTCGGTGACAGTTTTCGGAGACCATACACCAGCAAATGTCTCTTTCTGCAATAGTTGGAAGAGTCAAAAGTGAAAACCTTTTCAATTTTTACAACCTTGCCTCTGTGGCAGGCTAAGTCATTTCTGAGACTTCCTGGGCAATTTGTCTGGGATCAGGCTATTTCCCCAAGCATCCAGAAAAATCAACATTTTTTTGTGTCGTTGTTCAGCAGGTTCACAAACAACACGAGAAAGGCCACCTGAAAAACAAGTACATTGTTAATGCCAAGCAAAGAAGCTGCAAAAAAGATAACACAAAGAGGGAAACAGTGAAAGAAAATATGTGTAATTCTCTTGGCAACAGCTGTTCTCTCATCTTTACATTTGTGTCTCAGTCTTCAAAGCTCCAGTACTTTCTTGTCCATTTCACAACACCAACGTTTTATTTGTGTTTCTTTTTAATCACTGACCAATATAATATAACATGTCTATATATTACAACTTGTGCATAGGCATCAACATGGTTGTCAAGAGGAAAAAAAAATAACTTGGGCAAATAAGGAAGGGAGATTACATCCCTTCTGATAATTTCAGTTTTATTTTAACAACCACTACAAATAATAAGAGTCTTTATAAAAATTTAGCTTTGGAACAAGTATTTAAACCTTAATTTCCCATTAAAATAATGAATCTGAAGCAGTCACTTGAGCAAAATTTCGTTTGGGCCAATACCAGAGGTGTCACCAACCACATTGAACAGTTTGTCGCTCCCTGAAGCCACACCTCAATTCTGTGTCATTTATTTTACAATTTCCAGGCAAACAAATGTTGTCTTAAAGCAAAAAGGAAGCAGAGAAGCTCTGAATGGTTTGGGTTGGAAGGGACCTTAAATCCCATCCCATTCCACCCCTGCCATGGGCAGGAACACCTCCCACTGTCCCAGGCTGCTCCAAGCCCTGTCCAACCTGGCCTTGGGCACTGCCAGGGATCCAGGGGCAGCCACAGCTCCTCTGGGCACCCTGTGCCAGGGCCTCAGCACCCTCACAGGGAACAGTTCCTTCCCAATATCTGATCCAAACCTTCCATATCATTTTGCATCATGCAAAGCCTCCCCTGGCTTTACCAGCAAACCCTTTCCTCAGTTTCACTCAGAAAGAACTTTAAGAACAAACTTAACTTTTCTAAACAAAAATAATTTCATCATTTTGTGTGGCATTAACACCCTGCTATTTCTATATGTTATCTATATTTTTCTTGTTGACATTCAACCAATTCAGAGCTAAAAATCCATCCTGCACTTTTTCAGGGGTCGTAAATCATAAAAAGGTTATATTTTATGAAAGCTGAAGCTGAGAAGTAAACAGCATATTTGTATCAAAAGAGTTTCATCTATTAAGCAGCAATGACAGGGCCCTCTGGGCCAAAATCTAGTTTTCTTACTTAAAAAGCTTAGTTCCTTTGTAGACTCCTGCAGGGACCTATAACAGTTGGAATTGGGTTTTTTATGCCTTTGAGGCCTCCAAATGAATGTTACAGTTTTCCATTATTTTCTTTCTTCTTTTGAGAGAACGAGGCTACCTGCTTATTGCCTAAAACCTACACCCTGCAATTGTTCTGTTGGAAAATCTGTCTTCCAGCCTCTCATATGCTCAGGCATTCTTAGTGCTGCCTTTCCATTTTACTCAGTGCAGGGTAAAACACGCGAGAAACGAAATGCAGCCTGCAATTGCAGCCAGAGCCTGTTCAAAATTTCATCCTTAAGCTTTTCGCATTTGCAAGATTCCCAAAATTACCTCTGAAGAGCAGAAACCTGCAAAGTGTTCATTCTATACCCTGCAAATATGCATGTTTTTATTGAGATACTCAAGTGTCAGCGGGTGGAGAGGAAAACATGAGTGCCTGGGAGCTGGAAATTCAGGTGTGGTTATTTCTTTTTCCTTTTCAGCTGCCTTCTCTTGAACTTTAACTCAGGGACAGATGCTCGGGTGTTTCTCTCCAGCCTGGGAGTTGGTCAACCCCAGACCTTGGAGGGTCTCAGGTTTTAAATCTCTGGTTTTAAATCTCTGTCTCCCACCTCTAAAACACCTCCCCATCACCCCTGGAGCTGTGGGCACAGACACATTAGGTCAGAGTGGTACCATCAGTGCTGGGAGTCACTAAAACATCCCCAGCGATTTCCGGGCGATTGGTCAGAGCAGAAAGCATCATACACACACAAACCAAATCCCTCCCTGCAGGACCAGGACCCAAATGCATTCACTTCAGCCATTCCCACCTGGCAAACAGCCCCAATTCTCACCGGGGCAGGAGCAGGGAGAGCCCAGGCGGGGCTGAGTTTGGCTCAGCACCCACCACCACCCTGGGATTGATGCGAGCACCCGGCTGAAATTCCCCGGAGCACTTCACGCCTTTCCACATGTGTGAAATGAAGACATCAGCCTGCACCTTCCTTCTTATTAAAATGTTGCTATTAGTCCACCTTCAGCTATTAGAAGATGATAGACCTGACCCTTTTTGAATGGTGTAATTTCCAGCCGTGAATATCTATATATTCCCCCTCTGATTACATCACAAGCACGAGCTCGGAGTCAGCAAATTCACCACCTCTAAACCAGTAGAATAATCACTAACAATTAACGAAATGATATATCCAAGTCACAGTAATCTTTTTAGCCACTTTGAACATATATTTGTTCTTTTGATGTCCTGTGTGAATAGGAGTGCTTTATCTGACTGATGATGGGCTAAACAATGGTTCAGAGTTGTAATATGGAACTCAATTTGCTGGAACTATCATCTGAAAGGCCTGGACAATTTATTGAGCACTGCAGATGAAAGAAAGAGGGAAAAAAATTTAAAAACTGACCACTTCTAAAATGAAGAAAATAGAGCAGTAAAGGGTATTGTAATATACTTTAATCTTCCTTAATGTAGAAAAATATGAAATGCCATTAAAGCCTCCTTTGAAATGGATGTGTCCGCATAGCTTGAGCACCAAAATCTAGTTAATGAATCTATTGTTAAAGCAAATAAACAGGAAAGCAGCAGAGAAGGAGTGATCTATGCTTTATACTGACTAATTCAGAAGATGAAAGCAGAGAAAAATTAAACTTAAATTCATATAAATATTACAGCCAAGGAGGACAGTTGCAGGTGTTAAAAAAAAAAAAAAAGGGATAGAGAGAGAGAGAGAGAGAGGAAAGGTAAAGCATAAATTTTCATTCAATTTGCAAGTCACAACCAGGAGACACTTTTTTGTACAAGAGCAAAGTCAGGCAAGATGAAAGCTTTTGAAGGGGCACAATAATTAACATTTTAAAAGGTTCTAGCAATAAAATAATGATTCCACAATAACAGCAATTTAATCATTTTATTTGAGAAATTAAATTGACTGCTAGTGTTCATTTGTAAGAAGTGGCATTTACTGCATTTATAAGAAGTTATCAAATCATGCTTCCCTTTTAATAGTTGTGGGGTTTTAATATGTGTTCAACGTTCAGACAGAGAAGCCACCATCGTTTGTCTGCCTAAATGCTCGTGCCTGGTGCTGCATTTTTTATGCATGTTTAAAGTGTGAATAAATACTGCTAATAAACGTCAGGCAAGAGCAAGGATGGGGTGAAGAGGAGCTGAGACGCTCTTGGTACCAGCAAGGCTTCCACCAGAGCAAAGATTCCATGCAGGATTCACAGGAACATCTGGAGATCTTCACAGGGGGCTGGCCACACTTCCACTGTGACACACCAGTCACTGGCAGGGTGTCACTGGTGATGTCTCTTGGAAGGATGCTGGGGAGGAAGATGTTTCCCTAAACTTGGAATGGTCCAGCTGAGCTCAGCACCACCACAGTGTCCCAAACTGAGAGAGGGGATGGAGACCCAGCATCCATTCTGCTGGCCCAGGGTGGGAAGGAAACGGATGGCTGTGCTCATGCACAGATAAAAATCACCTGGGCTTGGCCGGGAGCAGCCTGTGGGGGAACTGGTTCTGCTTTGGATCCTGAACGGCAAAATATGTGGTTTCCATGAGGAGCATCTCAGGGGTGATGCTCAGGGAAGGAGCAAGGCCCAGCCCTGCTGAGGTCAGTGGAAAGATCTGCATCAGCTCCACTGGGTGCAAGCACACACTAATTTCATGGTAAAAAATAAAAGAATGCATATTTCACATATATACATAAACATACAAAAATCTTCCAGGCAGCAAACACCAAGTGTGACAGATGGAGCAGCCCCACTTCAGCTCAGGGCCCACAGGGTCCTAACTCCACACGTCTTTTGCAATAATTAAATCACAGCATAAAGTGAGCAAATCGTATATCATCTCAACCAGACCATCCATATAATTGTCAAAATCTAATTTAAGTGACAGATCCTCTGCAGCATACGTTTTGTGTACGTCTAATGAATTTGTATTTCCAGCCCATATATTTTAACTTTCTGATTGCATTAGTTCTTTGGTTGAGTGTCCACACACCAAATAAACATCTCTGAGATAATGATAATGCACCACTCTGTTTTCTCTATCTGCCCAGACCCGAAAGTAAGGCGAGATGAGGCTCTTGTAGCTGACAGTGGCATGTGCTCTTTTTCTCCCCCAGTCCCCAAAATGTGCATTGTTCAAAATTGGGCTATTTCAATTTTCCTTTTAAAACTATAAGCTTTAACTCTCAGAGGTGGGAGTTGTGTAGGAAGAAGCTGCCAGGTAACAGATGTATCTGTTAAAGTTGCTGCTTGAGTGTGGACAGTAATAGGATTTCCAGAAATGAACTGCTATTTTGTGAGGCACTAACACAGAAATGTACAGTGGGAAATGAGAGCTTGAACTTTGCTTCTCCTGGAGAATTGAACCGTCTGTTTCAAAGGAGGAAGAAAAAGGGAAAGATTTGAAAACAAGCCGTTTTCCATTGCTTACCCTTTAATTTATATTTAATAAGACCAATTTTTTGCTTTGTTTTGGCATGTAAAAGGCCAAAATTTTATAGGATGAATTCGACCTGAATGCATCTCTATATCTATGTCTCCATCTGTATCCTGTGTCCCTCTTTCTGCCTCTCCTGAGAGCTTAGGATAATGTGGTGATGTTGTATAAACAATATTTCCTTTGATAAGGTTACACCAAGGACACTTTTTGTTCCTATCTGGCCACTGTGCAACAGCTTTATGGTTTTTAAGATGGCCAAAAAGATTTGTGCCATCTCCCAATTGAAAAAAAAAAATAAAATAAAATAAAAGCCTTGTGTATTAAAGGCAACAGCTTGATGAAGGCTAAAGGTTACGTCCAGTGAGTGACCAGAAAGGTTTTCCAGAAGGTCAACAGAGCTGATGGTGCTGCAGAGCTCCTGACCTTGGCCAGGCCACCCAGACCTCTGGTGGCCCCTCACCTTACCCTTAATTAAACACAGGACTAATTGAAAAGTCTTTTCTGCCCAGAGAGGGTTCATTCCTCCTTCACTGACTGACTTTGCAAGTCTGTCGTGGGTTCTGTGTTCTGAAAGGCTTTTAGTCTGGGAAACTGATGGTTATGAGACCTTCAGTCTCCCTTTCTCTCTGTATTTAAAAAAAATTAGAGGGAGCTGGTTGTGTCATTCAAAATGTAAGTGCCTTAAAAAATCAAAAATACATCGCAACGTGGTACTGCAAGAAACATTAGTGGTAAAACCAGACAAAAACATCTACAGCAAAATCACACAACTTACCATCAGATCACACATGATTTCACTATGTATTCCACGGGGTTTTTGCATGACACATGGGTTTATTTGGCAGCAAAGCTGGGATGTTTGCTACCCTGTGGGGCTGCTTTGGGGGATCAGGCACCCCCACGCTCCTCGCTGAGCTCTACCCAGCAGCTGCGGGTGAAAACTGAGGGGTTTTAACCCAACTTCCAAAGCCACATCCCAGTAAACAGCTCACTAAATCCCAGGGGCTATTCCCAGCAGGATCAGCCAGTGCTGGGATTGGGTCCCTCCTTTCTTCCCCTTGCTTTTCCCTGCAAAGTCCTGCCACTTTGATAAGTGAC
Source organism: Pachycephala philippinensis (assembly GCA_013397055.1). Classification (NCBI taxonomy): domain Eukaryota; kingdom Metazoa; phylum Chordata; class Aves; order Passeriformes; genus Pachycephala; species Pachycephala philippinensis. The sequence goes on along the minus strand of VWZT01012386.1, from coordinate 75,196 downwards.
ATTTCCCGTGGCAGCCTTCCCATTGCACATTTAGCACCTAGTCCCTGCCTGGCAGTTCTCAGCCCAGCACTTGCCTAATTTTTCTCCTGTTAGCTCTGTAATTCTCCTCTTCACCCCAATCCTGTTGCAAAATTCAATTAAGGCTGGTTAAAAACGGCGAGTGCAAGTGAGCAGCACCTGGCACGAGGGCAGGCTGCGACGTCTGCTGGCACAAGCAGCAGAGCTAATGGGCTGTTCAAAGATTCCAATTTATTTCTTGGGTTTTTGGTGGTTTGACTTGTTTCTTGCAATTATCTTGACCCTTTTATAATTTTGCCACGGCTGGGAAAGACAGACAGATGCCCTCAGGCCGTGTCACCAACTGTTTACTACTCTCAAATATATATATAAGAAAATATATATATGTCTCAAATATATGGATATATTTGAGAGAAACAAATATGTAAAAAATATAAATTCTCTAAAATACCTATGTATCAAATTTAAATTTCCAGTCTTCCTTGTGTGGGGTTCTGAACTGAATCACTGCTTTCAGCAGTGATAACCCCATCTGGGCTCAGAGGTGGGATGCTCAGGACCTGGCAAAAATTTTCCAAGGAAAGGGATGTGGGAGCATTGCTGGAGCAGGGAAGTTAGATCACTTTTAGCTCTCAGAAGCACCATCTTTTAAATGAAACTGCAAGATGGTGAATAAAGTGCAGGCTGAAACAAAAGCCTCAGTGATCTTTGGCAGATTACTTTGGGAAAAGTATGGCCCATTTCAGAAAAATCAAAGCAAAGAAAAACATTGTCTACAATTCAGAGGCCTAATGTATTATTATGGCTTTTTATGGATTTTATATATAATTTCCTGTAAAGTTAAGAGGTTGAAGTGATCTCTTACATTCAGCTGCATTATCAGCATAACACCAAACAATTTTCTACATCTTATTATGTTCACAGTTGACATACTATTAGAGAAATGTGCAGCTGTCTTACTCTGCTATTCATTTCCTCATTACTATTTTATAAATATATGATTAACAGTTATTGCAGCTGCCTAATTCACATTTATTGCAAATGCAACCCCACAAATGAATGTTCAAAGCAAAGAGATGTGGTTTTAGACTAATTTAAATTTTACAGTTCCATTTACCCTGCTTTTTAATTTACTGTATAATGACCCTATTAGAATAAAACACATCTGGAAGTTCTTTGGGGAACATTTAATTTTCTGTGGCTTCAGTACTAACAGAACTTGTACCATAAAGGCCACAGATGCTTTGAAGACTGTACAAATTTTCACATTTTATGCCAAGATGCTGGTTAATTGTACAGATGAGACAATTACAGCAAGGCAAAAGATAAAGTTCTCTCTACCTTGAAAGCAAACGGAAGAATTTCACCCTTAGAAAACTGCTTTTTGGTAATAACCATATTTTACCCTCATCCTCAGAACAGGGGAAATTTGAGGTGGGGTAAAATGGACCCAAAATGTTCTGACCAAAACCAAACAGCATTTTCCAAAGTCCTGGGACTTCTGCTTAGTCTTAACACCCTTGTAAATGAAGGGAAAATGCTCTCTCCCATGCCTCTCCCAGCTTCGTTGCCAGCCCCTAAGCTTCTCATCATCACTATTAAGTGAAATAGTAAATCAATGAGACCAGAGAAGGCTTTGGAGGTCAGTGGGCGATTCCATAAACATCCCATATTTACAGGCTGTGGCAAGGATACAGATGCTGCGAGTCCCAGCCTGCCATATTAGCAGAATCATCCTGAGAATTTGAAATTGATTTGAATATTAAATACAGATCACTGCAGCAGAGCTCTTTTACAAGAAAGGATGTGAATCCATTCTCATTGATTAGTTAATTTATGTTCTACAACTAATCGAAACACAAATCTCATTAGCCACAGGTCAGTAGAGCTGGGGAGGGGGAGAGGGGAAAATCATTTGGATAGCCCAGTTAGCTGTAAAGATATAATTATAAGGCAAACTGTTTTAAAGGCAGTGCCTTGATCAGCGTGTGCAACGGGCTGTCAGCGAGGCTTTGTGTGGCTTCTCCTCAGCACTGCGGGTCTAAAATCTATTTTTAAGGAAGATGGTTGCAGGCACTCAGCTCTTACAGAGAGCAGCAGCCTCAGCTCGCTCCCAGCCTGGGCAAAACAAGCAGGAAGCAGAGTATTTACACAGTGGAGGCACAGCTTAAGGAATCGTAAGCGACGTTAATTAATTAATCGTGTCCTCCTTCCGTGCTGAAGCAGCTCAAACACCTCAGCCCCTTTCCCTGAGTGTGCTCCAGCCACCCCCAGACAACACCAGTAGTCAGCAACACTGAAATACTGACGGGTCAGAGATGCCTTGTCTGATTTCTCAGGAATATTCTGCAATGTTTCTACGCCCACGAGCAACAGCATTCACCTGATGTGTTTTCAGATAAACAACTGATAGGATTTCCAGCTCAGAGGTGTATAAATATGGAAGCACACGTGCCACAAACACTTCCAGCTCCCAGCTGAACACTGTTTGATGAATTAGAATTTGATAACTATACCCTAGTACAAATTATTTGCTTATTAAATGAAAATTTTCCATGTGTTATGTAGGTTTTGTCCATTTAGACTCAAAGTAATGGGAGTCATTTCATTAAAAGCTCATATGTTGTACTACAATTTTACCCTGAAGTCTTTAAGCAACAAAGTTTCAGAATCAAATTATTACTCCAGGCAGATCTTTCTGTATTTCCGTAGTCTCTTACATTCTGTAATTGCTTTATGCTGTATTAAATGCACGAAATAATATTCTGTAGTTAGTAATAATAAAAATAATAATGATGAACTCTTTGGAGCTGCAGAGCTCTGTACACACACAAAATCAGGAGAGACAAGGCACCGAGAAGTGGCTCATTTTTGCAGCTGAGCAAACATGGGCATTGCCAGGTGAGAGACCTGCCCAGGGCATGAAACTCTTCAGTGCCCAAGCTCAGCTCAGCACAGGAACCCTTCTCCTCCTGGCACAGGCTTGAGAAGGAGGCAGGAGGCCAGAGCAAGGTTGATAGAACACTGAGTTGTGCTCATCATCTCCATCAATGCATCCAGAACAAGCTGGTGATGCTCTCCAGGACACACCTCACCCTCTGCAACTGAGCCTCCACCCCTAAAGGGCCTGGAGGAGCAGTGCCAGGGCTCTCCTGGGGAGGAGGTAACTTCTCCTCCTTAAGCAAGAGATAAAATGTGGAGGTTTTCCAGTTGGAGTGAAAGGATCGCTGCTGCAGGAAGGTAAGAAACATAAATAGTTCTAAACAAACTCTCTTGTTTTGGATTAGCATTGGGTAAACTGGGGGTTTGGGCTTCCATGTGTTTATTTACCTCCATGTTGTTTAGTTTTATTTAAGAGAGAATCTCCATCACAGGGACCAAAGCAGCTTGTTTGCATCACTTCTGCTCCTTCTGGTTGTTTCCCTGAGAAATATGGGAAATATTGCTCCAGGAGCTTCAGATTTCTCCAGTGAGCACCAAGCTGTGATTGCTCCTCAAAGCAGGAGCAGAGATTTATCAGAGGTCATGCTGATCCGAAATCTCTCCGCCTTAGCATCAGTCAGAGCAAGAGACAGAAAACTCAGAGGTTCTTGTATTTTATCCCTGACAAATTCAGTGACTCATTGTGTAACCTTTGGGAAGTCACTTGACCTCTCTGGCATCCATTAACTCACATGAAAACTCAGTAAATGGTAGGACCTTGCTGAAAAGCAGATACTTAAAACTGAATTTTCCTGGGTAAATAAATGAGAAAAACAACCAACAAAGAAAGGCACTGTTCAAAACTCATCCCGTGACCCCATTATTCATGGATCATTAGTGTAATAGGCCACATGGGATCCATAAAAGGCATTATTGCCTTTTATGTCATTGCGTATTTAGAGAGTGATAATCCATATATTATTGAAATAATATAGACCCTAACAACTCCTTCCAACCTATTTTAGGAGATCTCAAGATTTCAAAAACAATAACCAATGAACATAATATATATCTATATATATCTGTACATGAGTTATGCAGTAGCAGCAACTACAGAGCATTTGCAAAGAAAACTCCTTTTAATCTCTGGACTGAAAGCATCTAGTTCACATTATGGTAAGTAGTTGGCAAATGATCATTTTATTAAGTTAAAGGCACTCATTAGTGCTGCTTTGAAAAGGCTATGAACCCTGCCCCTCCCCGCAGAGATGTATTAATGCGTGAGATGGCTGAAAACACTGATAATCAAATGAAGTGCAAACAAAAAACCTGCATCTAACGGCACATACACAGCGTTTTTCCTTTTGGTTCAAACACCATTATTCTCCATTCTGTAGCTCTCTTTTTTTCCCTTTTCTGCCACAGACAGGTACTTTACTCCACGTCTCTCTCTGAAAAAGGCATTGGAAGCTACTATCTTGAAATTAGTTCTAATAATAGTTACAAAGGAACAAAACCAAAACCCATTTGAAACAGAAATGTGTTTGTACAGTAGAAGGTGCTGCCACTGTCTTGTGTCTTCACATTATCTTTTTTGTTTTGTTTTGTTTTCTACATTCCACATCCTCAAAGTATTTCTGTAGGAATTGGGCCCATAAATACCAGTAAGAGTCTGCACCCAGGGTATCAAGCACTACCCTAAAAACACACAAAGAGATACAAAACCTCTTCCCTCTGCTCAGAACAGCGATGGGGAGGGACCCACACACCTCATTCGAGGTGACAAAGGAGAATTATCCCTGGCTTGTGCAGTGTTCAGCCACCACCCTGCAGATCTGAAGGTGTCCTGCTCGTGGGGTTGTTCCTGAGCTCATTTCAATCCATGAGCTGCTCCTCGAACAACTCCAGCTCACCCAGCTCACCGTGGCCAACAGCAGGTGAGGAACTGAGCACCTGAAGAGCTCAGCCTGGAGGACAAATCTGCATCCAAAGGGAACAGCCTGAGGGATGACCACAACCTTTTCCATCAGAGACATGTCGGGTGTCCCTTAGTGGGACAGTTGTTCTAATTTTAAGGCTGTCACACCTTGTTAGATTAATGTAAAAATACTTTGTCAGGGACTGGGACCAAACCCTTGATCCCAATCTCTGAAAGCACGTGGTTAATGTGGCACAGAACTCAGCAGTACAGCCAAGGAGGACAGTGAAGGACACAAAATTAGACAGATATTCGGAAAAATTCAAGCCCCTGTGGGTTTTAATCCATAGGCAGCATCTCTGTTTGCAGCTGGTACCTGTCTCACCTTGCATCCATTCTCAGAAATGTTCTGCAGGAGCAATAGGTTCCTTTATCCTCCCCAACTTCCCAGGAACTCAGGCCTCAGATTTCCAAGGAAACAAGATTTTGTGAACCCGCCTCTGTTACTCCATGATTAGGCTGCCAGGAAGGGGGCAAAAACATGAATATAAAAAGACCCTAATCATCCTACTTATTAAATACAGTGTCCACTCTGGCAAACTTAAAAAAAACCCCATAATATTTTCTCAAAACACCCATTAAACTGTTACAGGCCTTTTCTGCCTTTTTTCCCCCATCACAGCTGGTTACTCAGGGTGCACCTCACTGGGTGTAAACACCAGCTTTCTTCTTTTATAACTGCTCATCTCCTTCCTTTTCTTGTCGGATTGTCTCTCAGATGCCAGAATCGAGGATATGTGGTACTGCAAGTGCTTCCATGGCACTGGTGGCCACAAATTGATAAATAAAGTTGTACCTCCAGTCAAAAATCCAAAGCCACAAGTTTCTGTAGTGGAGATGGCAAACTGCAGCTTGGATTCATGATTTTTATTCAATTTTCTGCTTTGCGTTGCAAAATGCTTGGCTCACAACCCCTCTTTGTTCTCCTGAAGAATGAAAAAAAACAAAACCAACAAAAATAAAGAAATTGAAAGGTGTCTGGTGTTGTTCAGGTGCCTTGGGCTGACCTTTACCGTGGCTGCAGTGCAGACACGTTTGACAGGACATAATGAAGTGCTAACGAGTTTGAGGAACATCATGAAGGATCCTCGGGCTTCCTAATGAAAGCAGAAATGTATTCTACACTTTTATTTTAAACTCTGAGCCACTCTCTCAGCAACTAGTGCAGCTTTTTCTTATACCAAGTCTCCCGTGTGCCATTTGTTGAAGGGAAACCTCGAGCATTATATAAACTAAATATTAGGTGATCATGTTGAGTATATTTTTCATATTGGCTCTCTGAGTTGAAGTAAATCCTGTTATAATGTGCTTTTAGGGGAGATGAAAGAACATGTAGAAGGCCTCAAGTCTGCTTATACATAGGTCTGATCCTAAACTGGGATTAATAAGTAGAGTTCAAGTTTAATTTGCACAATCATATGGACTAAGGCCAGTTTTGCTCTATCATTGCCTTTTCTTGAATACCTGTATTCCAAAAAAAACCCCCAGTTTTCAGTCTCCAGAGTGCAAATTAGCAATTTTCACAGGCACTGTCAGGGTTTAAGTCTGTAAAGTTTAATGTGTGTTGGCTAACAATGTAACCACTTACATTTTAACCAAAAAAATACAGATTTATGTCAAGTAGCAACACATCCTGCTCAGGTTATTTTTCCTAATTTGGTCTCTAATAGCCAAAAAATTCTCTGGGCTTTCCTGAAGGCACAAGGAGCTGTATGAATATTACAGACACCGTGTCTGGTTTATTGGGAGAATTTACTCACAGCTGCACCACATTGAGACATCAGCTCGGATATGCAGGCGGGCAGGTTAAATGTTAATTTCCTTTCTACTGTACCATTTTCTAACCTCTGTCCATGAATCAAAGTGAGTAAAAGGTTCCTCACTTAGAGACATAAAACAAATTGAACAAATTATGTTACTTAACTGAGGAAGGACCAGTAAGTTCATTGATTTTTCTGTTTGGCTTCAGATGTCCCATTTTAATTAGTATGAATTTTCAATCACGGTTTTTAATTTTGGAGTGCTACGTCTTAGATATTCCAGCCAGGTATTTCAAGGTAGCACAGCTCCACGAGTGCTCATGTATCTTAAAGAGAAAAACCCTGGCTTTGGCTGCAGCTGTTTGATTTCATTAAAGCCAAGAGGCCCTCCATCCCCTCTTCCATGAGTGTAGGAAGCCAGGAGCAGCTCCACTAAAACCAGGTTTAGCACTGGGAGGAACACAAAACCAGGCCCCACAAAACCAGGTTTAGCACAAAACCAGGTTTAGCTCCACTAAAGCCAGGTTTAGCACTGGGAGGAACACAAAACCAGGCCCCACAAAACCAAGTTTAGCTCCACTAAAGCCAGGTTTAGCACTGGGAGGAACACAAAACCAGGCCCCACGGGGTTTGAAAGCTGAAACAGCCACCACAATGCATCCAAACGAGTACAAAACTAGAAGCCAGGGGATTAGAGTACAATGTGGTTATCAGGATATGAAAAACACCTATTAAGTTCCCAGCTCTTTTAGATGGATCATGAATCTCAGTCATCACCAGCAACAAGTTTCTTAAGCTGACAATCTGCTATTTAAAGAGTACAAGAAGAGAGGGAATTTAAGCTCGAGCCAAGCTGAGGTACATTTCTCTTTCTATGGCAGCACTGACAGCATGAAAAGGAAATGTTTAATACTAATGGGGACTTTTAAATTTTTTACTTAGAGGATATTTTTGTAAGTATCTAAAAATTGTCTGAGTTTATTCCTGCTTTGAGGGAGCAAATTTTCCATGGCAGTCTCTAATCATCTGTGTAGAGATGATACACAAACACAGGTTTTAGGGAGATGAACACACTCGTGATTGCAGATTGCTGGAACTGTTATCCTGGAGAGTTAATCCCCCTGTCAGTAGAGCATTAATAAGATAACTGTGTCACAGGAAATATCCTTTCACTTGTGGGGCTGGTGAGTCCATCTCCGTTCTACCCATTAGTTCCTCTTTCTCTGGAAAAGTGTCCTTCTCCTGGATCACTCATTCCATGCTCAGCTGCTCTCCCAACAGCTCACCCTGCTGCACGTTCCCATCACGTGGGTATTTCTGGTAGATTTGGATGCATCCCTCACTAATTTCCACTTCAGGGTGTCCTGCCTTCCTTGGGCAGTGGAGACTGAATTCAGGGATCTGCATTAATGAACTTTCTCCCGCAAACCAGGGCATCTGCAGAGATGTGAATATTCACAGTGGTGGTATTTACACCCCTCAGTTTTCCCTGATACACAAAGAGGGAAAGCACAAGCACAAATACCTGCATCAAAATATTTATTCCATCATTTTGAAGCAATAATTTCATGCCTGCTTAGGGCACCTTTGTCCCATGCAATGGCACATCCGTGTAAAGGAGCAATATCCTCAGAACCTCCTGGAAAACACCCCATTGCCAGGACTCCTGTGAATGATGAGGGAAAGAGCAGCTGTTTGATGCTAACTGGGTGGAAAATGGGAGGCAAAAGTAGCTTTTGAAACAGTTGTCTCAGGAGTAAAGGTTACAACACAGGAGCAGCAGGTCTCCATCCAAAGCAGAAATGTCTGTCCCTCCCCACCTTGTCTCTCTGAGCTGAATGTTCATACACACAGAGCTCCTTTGGTTTGCACTGAAAGCCCTCCTAGAAACACTTTTGGGTTTCATCCCCATTTGCCTGTGATACAGCTCAAGATTTACATGGATATTTTTATTTAGCCACTAACAAATAGTGTAGACCGTCATCTCTTAAATATTTTTATCCCCCTTCCTTGAAAAAAAGATTAAACACTGAGGACATTGATTTTTCCTCCCAAAATTGAGAAGAAATTTGAAAAATTAAAGTTAGAAAGAAAACCCTCATCTACTTTCACACAAAAATGTTTCACTTAAATATCAAAATATCACAATGGTTATAGGGTTGGATTTTCTTTCTTTTGCTTTCATAAAATTACTTCTGAGATGTTTGTTGTTGATATTCAGCGCTATCAGAGCAAGATTATTTTATAGCCAAGGAACAGTCACAATTTCTTGTGGAACCCTCCAGAGTCTGGAAGAGAAATGGGGCAGCAGAGCAGTAAAACCCATTTGGGGTCACGTAGCTGCTCCTCTGTGTCCTGCCCAGGAGCCAGGGGAGAGGGGACATCACCAATGATGGTGCCAAGGCCCCACCACTTTTGATTTTCAAGCGTGTGCTGAAGTCTGGGGTGGAGCAAAACTTGTTCTGATATCCGTGCATTGTACCTTTCCTCTGCTCCTGGTGTTAAATTTTAACCTAAGGCAAAAATGTAGGTTATGGCATAATTTATTAAAAAATCAATACCATATTCCCCAGTAATGGCACAAACACTCCAGCTTATAATAGCTTTACTGTAGTAGGGGATTTTTTTATCATTACTTTCCAATATGATAACGCTTGTTCTAAGGTCAACAGACATCACATGGTCGGGGGGATATTTTTATAGGAGAGCAGCAGGAGCAGCCTTAAGCTGGTGCACGTGTGGGGCTGAACTCACCACGGGGTGAGATGGTGCACACACAGAAGGGGTTGTCATTGGAAAAGTGCTGGAGATCCCTGCTTTCTGTCCTCATAGCCATCACAACCTGTGGTTCCTGGTTGATTTTCTGAAGGCTGATCCCTGTTCTCTGTCCTCAAGCCATCATAACCTGTGATTCCTGGAGGATCTTCTGAAGGTTGATCCCTGTTCTCTGTCCTCAAGCCATCATAAACTGTGGGTCCTGGTTGATTTTCTGAAGGCTGATCCCTGTTCTCTGTCCTCAAGCCATCACAATCTGTGGTTCCTGGTTGATTTTCTGAAGGCTGATCCCTGTTCTCTGTCCTCAAGCCATCACAACCTGTGGTTCCTGGTTGATTTTCTGAAGGCTGATCCCTGTTTTGTGTCCTCACAGCCATCATAACACGTGGTTCCTGCATGGTTTTCTGAAGATTTCCTGCCAAACACCTCCCAGCATTAGGACCCGGCCCTTTTCCATGTCCAAGCATCCCCAGCTCCCTGCCCAGCACACACCAAGTCCTGCCTCCCCAGAACGCAGCCCATAAAGGGTTTATTTGAAAATTAATTCCTTTCTCTCCTGGCTTTCTCGTTAGTTGCTAGGTTATCTAACCTAGATGATGTAAAACCCCAAACGGCTGCAAAGGCACTTTGTGTCTGCAGTTGGAGCGATGAAGAATGGCCTCAATGAGATTATGCTAACTTTATATAAACTTATTAAAATGAATATCAAACTTTGTTTTGCCTCATTCAATTTTTGATGTTAATTAAGTAAGCACAAGCATAAGAAAGGAAATTGGATTTGCTACTTAAGGAACTTCCAATAAAGCCATGGATGTTAGTGAAATGAGTTTCTAATAAACATTAATAAGTGTCTCTATAACAAGCAGTGCTTGTCTTTTAAGAACATTGGATTTTTCTCACAGGATATGGACAGCAATAAAATACATTTGCAAATATGAAGATATATTACAGGCACATTTTTCACCACAAGCCTCAGTTCCCAGCTTTCTGATTTCATGACCTTGGGAACAATCATGGGCCAAGAAATTCAAAAAAACATTTTAAAATTCATACAAATGTAATTTAGGAGCAGCACTGCCTAGATGGGAACTTTAGACAAGATTTTTACAGTGAATAATGCTTTTCTTTGTCCATTTCAGACAAATTTAATGCTGCTACTACATTTGACATCAATCACCCAGTCATGAGCAGCCACATCCTTGCTCAGGCTAATGACAGGAGAGGAAGGTGCAGAGCCAGGACAGTGCAGCTGTGCACAGGGAGACACAGGGACAGCCACAGCTTCTATTTCACCTTTCTGCTGCAGCCAGAACAAAGCTATTAGAGCCAAGAACAAGGGAAACATCTCTCTCACAGTTGTGCTCATTCGTCGCTCCTAAAATTAGGTGGGGTTTGAGAAATCCCTACCTGGGCAAAAGACAATTTCCAACTTATGAAATAATGGCTGGGGCAGGTTTTGTCTGCCTGCTGCCCTTGCATTTGGCAGCTGGAATCGGTGACAGACGCGCAAGGAGAAGAATTGTGGAGCAAGATGGTGACATTTTCACATCATCTTTTGAGCATAAAATGCCACCTTTTAAATGCAGAGGCACCACGGGGTGCTGAGGGGGCCACAGGTGGTGGTTAAAGTCATAAATCTGGTGCCAGCAAAGACACACAGCACAAGAGCAGAGCTGGTTAAAAAGAAACAAATGAGATATTTTTCATGGGAACTGGAGAAAAATCTTGTTTTCTCCATGGTGGATCTGCCAGGGAGACCAAACTCTCCTGAACTGCAGAGATTTCAGTGCCTACATGGGATGAGGAGCTGCCTTTCCATGAGCTCCCATGGTACGAGCAGGGAAAGGCAGCTTTTCTGCACAACCCCTGCACGGGTCAGCTAACAGGTAATGATCCACAATTCACTCCTGCCCACAGAACAAACCTCACAGGTTATTCCCTCCCTCACTGCTCAAATCTGCTCAGAGGCTTCTGGCAGAGCTGCATGAATTTGTTGGATTACATCTGGCTTTAGAGGTGATTCTGCCCAGCTGTTTAAAACAACGACACCGGAGGGATGGCTGATAAAATTCTGTGATCTTCTCCATCAGAACTTCAAGCAAAGCAAAAATTCTGGGCTGCAATTAGCAGCCAAACAAATACACCCCAATATTCATTATCCAACATATGACGTCAGCAGAGGTACTCCTGGCACAGACTGGCCTCAAACTCCCCAACTTCAACCCCACAAATTTGTTTGCCCATAATTCATATGATGCATCTCAGCCCATTCAAAGTAATAACTGCATCCCTTCCTGGTAATGAAAAGTGATTAATTTTCAATTATGGTAAGTATCCAATTTTTCACAGTGCAGCACTGGTCTAAGTCACCCTATCTCTAACATTCTAATTACAGACATTAAAAGTTCCTCATAATTATTGCAGAAAGATCAGTAAAATTAAAAATACGGGTTACTTGCTGCTATTATTACATTTGCTCTAATGCAGCCAAGGCTTAAATTTCTGCCTGAGCTGCCAGCCATTTCATCAATGTCTTTTTGTGACTTGTTTAGAACAACTGGTTTTATTTCACAGTCTCAGTAACTGTTCCAACAGGTCTGTTAACGGGTTGGCACTCTACATTTTGTAAAGCTCTAATTAAGCAAAACAAGCTAAAAATCACTAATATGTGCCTTTAGCAAAGTAGCACTGTAATTATCTCATTTAACAGATAACTACTTGTATTTCATTTTTCAAAGCACAAAGAGAAAACTAGCTCTAAATGTCACTTTTCAGGCTCATTAAACTCACTAGAGAATTATCAAATTAGAGATTTCTACTACAAATACTATAATAAACTCCGTGAGCTCATATGAGCAGCATGAGGATTTGGGGAAGGAACAAGTATTAGAAAATATTCTGTTTTGCAGAATAAATGCTGGTTGCATATTTACAAACCACTTTTATTACAACATCACACAAATTTTGGTCCTCTTTAAAAGAATTCAAAGTATCTAATTGTGTATTGGACACACTATATAATATAACCTACAGAATTTTATATTCAGGTGCCAAATTCTTTTTTTCTATCTCGACATGATCACCTTTTTTTCCCTAAATCTCCTTTCCTAAGTTACTCTTCGGAACTGTATGGGAACTGGGCAATAAAAGAAAGTTATGCAGATGTCAGCATCCAGCTTCGAGGCAAGATTTATTTGTCTGTGTGTCTGATGAAAGCACTAACACGGATCCAATCACCTCACATAACCACTGCCAGCTCAAACCAAGGCATTTACATCGGAGCCTGAGGCCTGGACTGCCAAGTTTCCATGCAATAACCAAGTCATAACCCATAACTCGTTCACTTGCACTAACAGTGTAATATTCCTGGATTTCGGTCGTGTTTCCATAAAGCAGGCTGTACCCATATCTGCATTTATTTCAGTGTCACTGTGGATGTATCTGTCCTTGCTGATGGCAAAACTAACGCCCACACTCAATGTTTATGGAAAGCCTGTGAGATATTTCCACACCAAAGCAGGCAAAAAACTGGAAACAGCAAAAGGAACCCAGCGGGAACTGCTGCACGTGATGAGGGCTGAAACCCCAGGGGTCAGGAGCAGAGGGTGCAGGTCACACATCCCACGTTTAGGACATAAAAACAAGCTGCTGATGGGTGAAGGGTCACACATCCCACGTTTAGGACATAAAAACATCCTGCTGATGGGTGAAGACCCCTCAGCCCTGGTACAAACAGGCAGAAAAACCAGTCCAGCCAAACCACTGTGATTTCCAGTCCTTTTTGTCACACCCAGGAGCTTGTGTGAGCCACCAGGGCCAGCTGAACCCATCCCCCTGAGCCAGCCTGGCCGGGCACAATCGATGAGGTTCCACCAGGGATGCATTTGGCTGGCTGTGACTGATGCCCTGGGATATTCCTGGGAGTGCAGCTCCAGCCCTGGCAGGGAGCACAGAGGAAAGGGGCTGCATTCCAGGGCATTTGTATTCTGCTGGGCTCCTTATTGTGCATTATAATATGGCTTAGAAGCCTCCTGTAAAGAAAGTTGGAGCAATAAAGCCCGACTGATTGATTGATGCATCACCATCTTTAGGGTCCGTTGCACAAACTATTTGGATAGTGGAAGCCCATAAAGTATAATGTCCGTGCTAAAAGTGACACAATGAAGAAGATGATGCACCTGCTTCAATTTCAGCTCGGAGTCATTATTTAGAGCTGGGGGTCCAGGAGTTGCAAAATACTGCCTTTCTAGTTCCCTACTGGTTTGCCACAAGATAAATGTCTCAAACTAAGGACCCCGGGCACACAATAATAAAAACCTTTTTAGAGTCTAGACCCTTCCACTAGTTAAAGGAAACCTATTCCCATTTTTCTGTTAGGAAAAAAAATGGGATGCAGTTTCCCAGTGGCAGAGATCAAATTTTTTATTTATATTAAAAATGCAGGATTGAGGGGGAAAAAAAAAAAAACAACCTTGCATGGACAAGACCAGTGGGTTGAGGGGCAGATCTGATCCCAGCACGTTGCAAAAAGGAGCAAAACTGGAATCTCTCTCTGTGGTCGGACACAAACCACCCTTGTAAATTAGCTGACAGTGTCATTTCCATCTGGGAATGATTCCATCATGAAATGATACAATGAAGAGTATCAAAACACTCTGAAAGCTGGAACCAATTAGAGCACGGTGTTAGTGCAGAATTATTGGCCAAATCGATGTTTCCTTTCCCTTTGGTAAATTCAGGCAAATGTAAAAGATCTGAGCCACCCAAAATTCAACCCTCTCCAAAATCAGTTCACAGCTGAGCCCCTCAGTTCAGTCCCTGCTTGCACTGTGGGTTTTACACATCTCAGACATCTTAGGGAGGGACACATCCCTCTTTAAACTCAAATCTATTGATAATTTTTTAAGGACAAGCCCTGCAAAGTGAATTTTGCATTCCCACCTGTCTTAAGAGCAGTTGAGGACATTCAGATTAGATAGTCCCTGACAGGATTTTTTCCCTCAAACAGATGCTCAGCTCCTTCAGAGGTTTTGCAGCTATTTCAGCCAGAATGAATGACCCATGCACGAACACAAACCCTCACAGGCAAAACTCTCTGAGAAACTGTGGAAAAATGTAATTTGTGAAACTCACTTGTGAAATTCCCACTGGAAAATAGGGACATGGACCTCTTGGAGCAAGTCCAGAGGCAGCCACAGAGATGCTCAGGGTGCTGGAGCATCTCTGCTATGAAGACAGGCTGGGAAAGCTGTGGGACACCTTAGATCCCCTTCCAGTGCCTAAAGGGGCTCCAGGAGAGCTGGAGAGGGACTTGGGACAAGGGATGGAGGGACAGGACACAGGGAATGGCTTCCCACTGCCAGAGAGCAGGGATAGATGGGATATTAGGAAAAAATTCTTCCCTGTGAGGGTGGTAGGGCACACCAACACCTTGAAATGCAAAGAATGGGAAAGTTGGTACAACAGCCAGGAATGGGAGTTTTATGGGTCCAACTGATGCTGCACTGGACTTCAGAGGTGGTTAAGACTGGAGATGAACCAGGAACACATCTGGAGGAACAACAGGAGGAGGAACACACCTGGAGGAACAGCAGGGTCAGCCCCAGGCTCCTGCCTTTCACATCAACCATCACTGGGGGCAAGTCAGGAGGGAAGAGCAGAGAGACAAAGGAGGGATGAGATCAGACTGTTCACAGATCATAAACAAATTTACCTCGAAATGATCCTTCCATTAAATCCATGTTGCCATTTCTAGCATACAGGACTGAATCCATGGAAATTTTATGGAACATGCTCTGCATTGATAGGGAAGTGGCTTGGCTATCAAATGACCAAAAAGAAGAAAGGTTAAAGAGCGTGACCTATTGAACAATGACCTTCAACTGTTCTTGCAGGAGATACTTTTTCCCTTAAGGAACAGAACTAACCTTTGAACCTCAGACCCTCATATTTACCTTTAGCCTTCTGGCTCCTCCTGACAAAGCTGCAGAAGAAGAACAGCCCTGGACAGATCAGGTTTGCTCCACCCTTCTCATCAGCTTGGGATACATCTGGCCCTTCCCTGCCCTTTGCACCCTGGTCCCGTTTGCTCCACAGGGGTGACTTCTCAAGGTCAGAAACAGGCACTGTGTTTTCAGACTCCTCACAGTCACCAACCCAGATTACTTTGGATTCCCATCAAACAGGAGCCAGTTGATCTACTCCAGCTCACCACCACAAGATCTCATATCTGTGTGTACACTATCTGCAGGGTTGCCCTACAAAGCAATGACAAATATCTTTCCAGATCAATGGCTCCTGCTTGGAAAATAAATGTCCTGGATTAGCCTTGGACATTTGGGTAGCAGTAGGGCACCATTATCCTGCAACAATATTCTTGTCTGTTGACATTTTCTCTTCATTTTTATCTATTGCAGACTAAACCAGCATTGATCAGAAGGAAAAATCTGTACATGATTCTTCAGCTTGGTGTCATCAGAGCTGTTACTAAACACTTCACCTTCGAAGAGTTTCTCTTCTACTTTCATTCCATCAAGAATGCCACTTTTTCCAAAAGAGACTGTAACACACTGCTGCAACCTTCATCCACCAAAAGGCTGTATCCATCAGTTTGCCCTTCTCTCTACACATTCCGGAATTTTCTCTGCATTTTCCACAGCTTGGTGATCTTCTGTTGGGAGAAAAAATAAATATGAGCTATGATACAAGGCTATTGGCTCAAAAATACTGAACACAATTCTTAGCTCTGGTATTTCTCTCATGATTTTCCTGGTTCATACCAACCCTGACCTTCAATCTCCTTCATATTTTAAGCTTGGATCTTCCGTGGAATGATTTTTTTTTTTTTTTTTTTGTGGGCAAATGTCCACTAAGGACCATTCGCCTGATCTTATATAAGTGAACTCATTAAGATGGGGACCTCCATCAAGATGGGGACCTTCAAAACAAATTCAGCCAGAGAACCAGTTTGCTGTTTCCTGGCTCCCTTCTTGAAAGAGCAGTGCCAAAAGAAAAAAAATAAAATAAGCCATGCCTCACAGGAACAGCATCAAGCAGAACCCATCCATAAGATGCTGTAAAAAATTTGCCGTGGGTCTGAGAATCACAAAGGTCAGGATCTCTTAGGGAAGTATCATCGCCCATAGGTATGGAAAAATGTCCCCCTGTTTTAAGAGTGCTACAATGCCTTCTCACAATGGAGCAGATAAAAAAGAGCACTGCTGCTTTAACTTTATATTTCTGGCTTTTGTTGGCTGAAGCCAGATCCTTGGTGTTATTTTAATGCAGCAGCAAAGAGCTGCATTTAATACATGATAGGCTCAAGACGCCTCTTTTTTTTTTCCTTTTTTTATATGTGTGCTGAATATCCAGCACGTAATTGAAAAAGGAAAAGGAGCTGCTTGTTTGCTGCCTGATCCAGGAATGATTAAAGGTAGAAGTTTTTCAGACATTACTGACAGAAAGGGTATAGTTAAAGCTGCTTTAAAAAAAGAGAGCCTTTATAAAGAGCCACTACTCAAACCGCTATTAAAAGCAGGGAGTGAAATGCAGCTTCTTCACCAATTACCGAGAGGAGTGTACACCTTAAAGCACTTTTTGAATTGTGTCCTCCCAGGCTGGCAGCTCCCCAGCCCAGCAGCCTGGGCCAGGCTCTGTGTGAGTGTGTGTGCTGGGGCTCTCCAAGCAGTGCCAGCCCTTTCAGGGCTACATTAGTGCTGCAGGGGGGGCAGAGGGGGCCACAGCGCTGCACCAACTTCACTCCTCGCTCGTTGTTTGCGACCCATTTACAGCTGAGCGGCTCTGTGCAGAGACAGCTCTAAATGACTCTCTCCACCTCTTCACCGAGCCACTTGTTTTTGTCATTTCTTTCTCTTTTTTTTAAAAATCCGGAGGAAATAATTGATAAAACCCGACGCCATCCACCTTAAAGGCAAATGCATATATCCACCTGGTTAAAATTCCTCCTCTTTCTGTTTTCCATCTCCCTATATCCATTTTGCTCGGCACTGTTTAAACAATACTTCATCAAATGCAGCCCGAAGCAAATAAAAAGCACAGTAGAGTAAATAAAAAGTTAAAAAAAAAAAAAAAATCACAGGCTGGAGGGTAAGTACTTTTATTCCTGTACTTTCATTGCTTGGGGGAATTATTATTCCATTGCTGGTTTCAGGAGGCGGGGGGGAGCAGGGGGGTGAAAGGACAGCCATGTTATTCGTGAAATGGATTGCTCCTCTCACTGCTTTTCACTCCTCTGGGTTCTCAAAAGTCCAATGATTACAACAAAGTGTGGCCATCTATTCCGTCTTATTGACAAAGGTCCTTAATTACTGCTGCACCAGTAATACCTGCTATTAAATTCTGCTAAACAGAGGCTGCAAATTAGCCGTGGATCCCAGTAACCTTTTGTGTGTAATTACAGGCAGCGGGATTGACGCTGAGGCTACAGCACTGACCCGAGTCACAGCAATGGGAAACCTTTGTTTATCACCTGTGGTGGGGGCCAAAATGTGAAATTAAAAGCTCTCCATCAGTGGAAGGCCTTCGGAAGCCCGGGAAAGCAACAGGAAGGCAAAAAGCAAACTGCTCTGTATTTATAACCGACTTCTTCAATTGCTGTTTAAACTGGAGGCTCATTAACCTGGGGGGCTGCTCCAGCACGCCAGCCATGCAAAGTTTAAAGCGGCAAAAATTTAGGTTGTCTTTTTGAGGTGTTCTGTATTTCATCAAGGCCTTTAACCTGCATTTAAGAGCCCGTTTGCTGCACTGGCTAACTACAAACAGGTTGTGATGTTGAGAAACCAAACCCAATAATGCACAAATGTTTTGCATTTCCATGGCAGGAGGAAGGTGATTGGGAAGCCCTGGTCTGCCTCCAAAGGGTTTTAGTGTGAGCCCCTCCTGGGGACATGGGAACCATCATCAGCTATGGATCCATCCTGCTCATCTCTGCATGCCCAGGTCCCATCCTGGGTGGGACAGGAATCTGTCTGCATCTCTTGTGGCACCCTGGTGTGTTCCAGGTGCCTGGGAGCACCCACTGCCCATGTAGATGCAACCTTAGAGCTACCAGAGCAAGCAAGCACCACCAGACAGGCAGTGCTGTAATTCTTTGCATTATATTGTCCTTCTTGGAAAGGTGACATGGGCAAGCATCTCCTATAATCTCCTGCTTCCCTCTTTTCTCCTTCCTCATCCCCAGCCTTAACACCTGACTGGTGAGCTTGTTCTAATGTTCAACAAACTTTTCAGTAAAACAATTTCCTAATATCCAATCCAATGTGATTCCCCGACACATTACAGAGCAAGAACATCCTCTCCCATCAGAGATGGAATCAGGCTCTCACCTGACTGCCAGACCCTGATCCTTGAGCCAGGGCCCAGGAGAAAAGCAGATCTGAGCATCCATGAGTGGACATCAGATGAGCGTCCTTGAGATGATGCCAAGGAGAAGTTGCAAAGAGCAGGATTCACACAGTTGTGCTTGAGCATAAATAGCAGTTCCCACTTAATTTTTTGGACAAGCAACTAATGAATCCTGCCCTTTATAAACAATTAATTTGTGAAGGGGTGTCAAGGACTCTGGTGCAAACCCTGAAACCCTCACCCCAGCAGCACTTTCACTTCTCCCAGCAGGTGGGAGCTTCTGCTTAGAGCTCCCCATTAATTCAGTCTCTGGCCCGGGTCCTGTGGCTGCTATTCACATCTTTCCTCTCTCTCTAACTCCCTGCAATCAAACACAGGGCCCTGAAGTTCTTTAATGCTTTATGTGGGCTCATTTCTGCAAGTTTCTGAACAATCAGGGTAGAGTGCACAGCACTTTGCAGTTCTGAGGCAAAGATGAGGTTCCCTAAGGAATAAATTTGATTCTGTCCAGAGGCCTGGAAGTAGACTCATTCCACCCCCGAAGCCCCAGGTAAGCACTATTTTGGAGACATTAGTGATGTTAAGGCCAGGTAGTTCTCAGTTTTTAAGGATGAAGTGGCAGAACATTACAGCACCTTGTTACAGACAGAGATACAGCTCTCAGCCCTGCTCAGATGGCAGCCAGGGCCAAATGACCCCTCTGAAAGCAGAGACCTGATCCTCCACACCTGAGCAGTCATTCTGGCCTTGCCCTACCTTTGTGTGCTTCACCAACACAGCCAAAATGTGCAGGGGCACATCCAGGCTCCAAATTTGTACCTCAGAAAAGAGGGGAAAAAATTATCCCAGCTCATAATGGTAAAGCCAAGGAAAAACGTGGTCCTTGATCCAAATCTCAGGATGGGTTGGGAGCATTAGACAGATTCATCATTGTGGTAGAATCTTTCCTCCATGTCCAGAAATGTATATTTTTACAGCAAGGAGACTTAGCTGTTACGCTAACATCTTTAAAAAGATTTTATATTTTTTAAAAATTCTAAAGTATTTCTGACAGTTAAAGCTGTCTGTGTCATAATAACTCGAAATCTGAAAGTCCGAGCTCCCAGAGCCTTTGTATTGGTGAGAGGCTCTGCTGACCTCTCCCTATTTTCTTTAGGAAATAAACTAACTCTCTTGGATTCAGAAAAGAGCTTGAAAATTAGATCTGGAGGCTTTAAACCCAAAAGATAAATAAAAAGAAATCATAGCTCATTAGTTTTTAGAGTAAAAAGGGGTTTTTTCCATAGATTCATTTTTGGTGAGCACTTAATATTTCATAGCATGTGAGCTTAGCAATATCAGAAATCATGTTAGAGAAATGTACTTATTACATTTTTGCACAGTTTCATGTGATAATGATACTGCACAACCTGAGAATTACTGCAGGAGAATGTTTTTTCAATTTACAATGTTAAGCATTACTAAGTGATGTTATAAATGTAAATCATCTGTTTTAACTCCCCCTACAACGTTCACTTGGCATTAGATCCTACTTTTGGAGAAACTCTCCATGACTTTATCCTAAGTCACTAAATAAATAATGCAGACACCAAAGAAACTGCCAGAAATTGAGGGAAGAGACCTTCTTTTAATGACTTGTGAATATTTGCGTTCTTGACAAATTTTTAAGAAGCAAATTGCTTACTAGAAGACGTGCTATAAAATAAATATGAAATAAAAAGTGCCTTCCTCTTCCTTTCTGACCACATCTTGAGAAAATTCTCAAAACAAGCCCAAATAACATTTTATCTGGAAGTTTCTATAGAGACAGAAAGTTTACTGGGGTAATTTGCACTTCATTGGCTTTTTGGTTTAAAAATTAAGCATCTGCCTTTAACCTTTCTAGATTTTTCATCACGAGATGCCTCCAGACAGCAGGAGCTCTCATCCTGACCCACGTGCTGCCCCCCAAAGCTTCCTCTCTCCACTCCGAGTGCTCAGAAAGTCCAGGTTAGAGACAACATTTAACTTTTGATCAATTTACAATAAGCTCAGTGAATCACAACCTATTATAAGCTCAGAGTAGACAGCATTTTTTTTAAAGCTGCCATAAGTCTTTCCCTTCTCAGTCTAACATTTTTAACCCTTTAATTTGGAGGGGTTCATTTTTTGAGACCTTGCAATACCTTCCAGAAAAGGGAGAGACGAGAGCTGGAAAGGGACTTTCTGCAAGAATATGAAGTGATAGGAGAAGGAGGAATGGCTTTAAGCTGAAAGTGGGTAGATTTATATGGGATATTGGGAAGGGATTGTTCCCTGGGAGGGTGGAGAGGCCCTGGCACAGGGTGCCCAGAGAAGCTGTGGCTGCCCCTGGATCCCTGGCAGTGTCCAAGGTCAGGTTGGACAGGGCTTGGAGCAGCCTGGAACAGTGGAAGGTGTCCCTGCCCATGCAGGGGTGGCACTGGATGATCTTTAAGGTCCCTTCCAACCCAAACCAATCCATGATTCCACGATTTAGGGGCATGATCTGAAGCTGATGAAGCTCAACTAGGAGATGCCCCTCAGCCTTTATCAGCTGATGATTTGAACACCCACCAGCACCTTTCTCAGGGGCACATCTCACCTCCAAGCAGAGCCTGCATGAGCATCCATGACTCTATTAAAGCAAGTTCAAACGACAAAACTATTGCCTGATGTTTGAGGGCTGCACCACCAGCTGCAGAGCAGCCTCAGGAACTATTGCTCCACAGAGACCTTGCAACAGCTCCAGCCCAAGTCACCTCAATGACCTTGTGAGGGCACATTCAGCTGTCCTTATCACCATCATCTGACCTTTACTCTGTGCATGGGTCAGAACTTCACCCTTTGTCAATGGGTTTTGTTATTAGCATTTACCAACTGCTCTTTAAAATATTAAAACGTAATCGTGAGCTTCCAGAGCGGGATGAAGGTTGAGGTTTTTTCCTTCTCACTTAAAAAGGCCTGAAGTCCCAGAAGACACTGTAAATATATGTGGTACTTTGCAGCTCAGATGGCCAACACAAACCTTTCTAAACTGCTTGCCTATCAAAATCATATTTGGAATTGTGCTTTGTATGTATGTGCAAAATTTACATTACAAAAGATGCAGTATGACATCGAAAAAGAGTTACTACAACTGTTCTCAAACACTGTAATGTGGAAAAGGGGCCTCCAAGGATTATTTTTATCGCCCTTAGGACTCCTGTTTTGAAGTGCCTCAGCATGACAGCAGAAAACCTACAATTAAATATTGAAATCACCATAGCAGTATTTTTTAAGGAAAAAAGAACTCCAAGAGACCTCTTTAGAAACTGAGTGCTTCCTCGTCACATTACACATGCTAGCGAAATAATTTTAAAATAAAAAGGTAATCTAAATTTTATATTGCCCTGGATGTAATAAGCTCCTGGTGAGCAGAGTAATATCGCAGTAAAATATGAAAGTGCAATGTGCTTTTTGATTACATCAGGGCTTTCTATTTGCCACTTTAATCCTTAGAATTCAGCTGTTCCCTGTTCAGTCCTTTTACATCATCCTTAGCCAATCTGTCAAACATTTCAGACAGCCAAACCAATTTTCAGATTGTTCAGGACTTTGCCACAAGCACCGTGTGCTGTTAATAAGATTTTCATTTGGAGTGATGCCATGTCGTCCATGTTTCCCATTGTATATAAATACTGAGATTTAATGGCTCCAGGTTTTGTTTAATGTTAACATCAACAATAAAAAAAGGGAGGTTCTCAAACGCCAAGCCCCATAGTGAAATGCACTAGTGACAGCTATTTGCAAGGTTAATGTTGTGGAAAACAACATCCATCTTTGAAACAGTTTCATTAGCCCCATACAGCTGACCTCTCCACATAATGTTGTCAAATGTGACGTGCATCAGATTATTGGGAATATGGAGATCAATAAATATGCAACACCAGCGCTCAGAACGCTCCTGGCATCATAGCCATACAAACGCCATCCAACATCCCAAAGAGTAGCTGTCATCTGTCAAATCTACAGGCAAATAGACAGGCTTAAGGGGAAAGCCGTCGGTGAGGGGAAAATACATAAGCAAAGATGAATGTGGGAGTGCAAAGTCAGGGCTCTGATACATTGCGGCTCCAAAGGAAAAACTCCAGATAAACACTTTAGAGCAAGACTTGCCTTATTTGTTGTGTTAAATGGAAGCCCCCTGCACGAGGCACCCTCCTCGTTTCATGTACCCACTGCTTCCCTCAGTGTTGCTCTTGTCATAAAGTCATAGAATTTCAGAATCTTTTAGGTTGGAAAAGCCCCCAAAATCATTGAGTCCAACCATTCCTCCAGCCAAGGCCAGCACTGCCCCTTGTCCCCAAGTGCCACATCCACACGGCTTTCAAATCTCTCCAGGGATGGGGACCCCACCACTGCCCTGGGCACAGGCTGTTCTGATGCTTCACCATTCCTTCTGTGAAGAAATTTTTCCTAAATCCAATCTAAACCCCTTCTGGCTGATCTTGAAGCTATTTCCTCTCCTCCTGTCCCTGTTCCCTGGGAGCAGAGCCCGATCCCCCCCGGCTGCCCCCTCCTGTCAGGGAGTTGTGCAGAGCCACAAGGTCCCCCCTGAGCCTCCTTTGCTCCAGGCTGAGCCCCTTTCCCAGCTCCCTCAGCCACTCCTGGGGCTCCAGACCCTTCCCCACCTTCCTGCCTCGTCCCCACACCGTCCCCTCTGAGGATTACCCCTCTCTGTGGGACACATCCCAACGTACTGGGTGTCCCACCAGCCCCAGATCCAGGAGCACACCAGGAGCTGTGGTCCCCAGTCCTGGCACACACTCCGGGTCTGCAAACACAGCCCAAGAACGGGCTCCCAAGGAGAGGAAAGGTATGTTTGGATGTAGCAGCTCCCGCAGAAGTTACCATGTTGTGATGATAGAAAAGTAATGAAAAAAAATTATTATTCCCTTTTAATTTTTGAAATAAATTCTATTGACATCAAGTTCATTCTGGTCTTAAACAGGATGCAACTCAGCAGCAGATAGAGAAATCAATGCATATCACATCATCAGCACACTTTGTCTTTAGGTCCAAAGATCTGAAGATACGGAGCAGTGGCAGAATTAAAGAGAGGGTTTAGGACCCCATTTTAAAATGGAGGAAGAACAGGCAGTACCTTGCACCACTGAGCTCCCAGTAATTTCAAATCAAAAATGAAGGTGCAAAGATCCTTCCTACCTGGACTTTGACTGTAAACATTTAGGGACTAAAAATACCTGATTCTCTTTTTTCATTGTTTCTGTATGTATGACGTGGTTCTCATTACCCTGTCCTAGATAATTGGGTAGTAATGCTCAGCTCACAGCTTTGGTGGGGCTGCCACCGTGATGAAATTCTGCAATAAATCAGTGGTTGGAATCACTCTCTGAGTGGGAGCTGAAGACTCCCCCAAAACTCAGAGAAGGACACACCTGTAAACAGCACCTTCTGCCAAGGTATATATGTATATTAAAGAGTTACAATGAGGACATGCTGTCCAATTAAAGAGCCAACAGATTGGGTTTCTGGGGTTTTTTTTCCTTCTGCGGTTTTTAAAATCACTGCTCATGTTGTGGAGAAAGGAGAACAAACAGAAAGCAGAAAGGTATTTTTGAAGTATACAGTTATAAGATGCTTGGCTGATAATTTGCAACCTTGGTACACAACATACCTTTTAGCAAGGCTATTTATTTCTCGGGGAGAATGCTACAGTACTTACGATAAAGGCCTCTGTTGGACCTCTTCATCAATAGCAAACCTTTAAGCACAGCACATTTCATAAATAGGAGTTCCACTAACACAGACTTCAAAAGGATAGAACCTGATAATTCAAAAATAGAGCTATATTAAGTGTTCCAACAGTCCATCCATAAAAGCAGCCTCCAAACGCCTCCTCTGTGCAGCATGACAGTCTATTAGAATAATGGCAGGGGAAAGCATAATTACAAGTAATCATTGGTTGGAAAGGAGCTAGTTGTTTTTGTAGAGTAAAATGCCTGACTGAACCCAGCAGAAAATGCAGTGCTGGTTCTAGCACTGAGGGCAGGCAGCCGCAGAAAATAATCAGAGCACAAATCCTGAGTGATCAGGGTTTATTTTTTTAAACCCTTCCATACCGCTTAATATTTTCCTGGTGAATTGCAACTCATTTGCTGCAACAGTTTAAGTCCAGTTACAGTATTATTGCTGCTGGTTGGGCAGTGACATCCCTCCAGCTGGAAAATCACCTTGGATTTGGAAGATCCGTGACTTAATTACTTTCTTCTCATCAGTGTGAAGATGTCCCTTCTTATGGCAGGAAGGTTGGACCAGATGACCTTCAGAGGTCCCTTCCAACCCAAACCATTCTGTGGTTCTATGATTTTAAGACAAAACATCTCCACTAACCATGATTTTTGACCCATTCAAAACCCTCCCTGCTATAAAGACTATACAGGTGGTTCAATTACTTGTATGAGAAAATTCAGGAGGGATTCACAGTTCTTCCCCCTTTCCTCATCAATATAGGGCTTTGTCTCCAAGAGCCTAGAGGTAAAACCAACCTGTGTTTGCAGGAGGCTGAGCTCCAGAAACCCCACCTCTGATTGCTCCTTTTCTCTTCTGTTTTCTGAATGCTCTGCCTTCATTCCCACCTCCTTTGTACCACCCAGCCTCAGATGTNTCATTCCCACCTCCTTTGTAGGTGGGTGGCCCAGCCTCAGATGTGCACCAACCATCGTGATCCACCAACCATCGTGATCCACCAGTCATGGTGATCCACCAGTCATCGTGATCCACCAACCATCGTGATCCACAAGTCAATAGAGTGGGAGATTTGCTGTTGACTTCAGTAAAAGTAGCACTGTGGGGTTGAATCCCATAAATCTGTCTCTGGGATTATTTGTGGTTATCCTTGTTGGAGTTGTACATCTCAATAACCTCTGTGTACCCCCTCCAACCTGCTCCAGGAGACCACAGCACAGATCATGAGGCCAAGGAACTGAAAAATTCACCTGGCATTGCATTCCTCAGCTCCCTTCTCATTTTAAAACCCAGCAGTTCTCCTCATCACAAATGAGGCCAAGAAAACACTTGGACCAATTAAGCAGTTATAATTACACCACCAAGTGCCAATCACTTCATTCATTCTGCCATTCCACGTGAAGGACGAGCAACTCTTTTATATCCAACACGTAGAAAGCACCTTTGTAGACAGGCCTGTGTCTCCTTGCTGGTGTGATAATGCTTTTAAGGTAAAAACACCCCTTTGTGAGGACAGACCCATTAGAAATGATCTGCTTGGTCACAGCCAGAGCCTGCTGAAAAGTTTCAATGTTCATTACATTAGCTAGTCTTAAAAACGGAATGTAAACCAATTTTAATCAATATGGAGTAATAAATAAATATTAAGGAACTATAGCACTAATGTACAGGTAGCCTAATTAAAGTAACAGCATTTGCTGCACTCACATACCTTAATTTTCCCTACAGAATCCTTATTGAACCACTACTTTTTTAAAAAAATTGCATTTGCAATTAGAAACACTGAAGTTACATTATCGATTTTCTGCTAAAAACCTTTTTAGTAAACAAGCACAAACTACATTCATTAAATGTAAGTGCTTGGAGCTATGGTGTGAAATTCAATTCAGCCATTATCATGAATTACACTGATTATTGCTGTAATTATTTTCTCTTGGATACAACTGCATTTCTGTTCCTTGCTAGTTGTGTTGGACATATAACCATGTTCATTTTATAGCTAATAATACTCAACTGTAGTTTCAGCAATTACTATCACTTATACAAATCATTAAGTTAAGCTATGGGTAGCTAGCAAAATTTAAAAAAAAAGGTGGGTAAAACGTCCTTTTATTTTTTACCTCTAAAATAACTAATGGCATTAGCAACAGAGGAAAATTACCGATGTTAAATGATTTACACTAGAAATAGTGATCACCTGTGATACATTTTTGCTGGTATTTTGGTCACAGTGGACTCAACTCTCCATTCAAAACCCAGGTAAACTATCATCATACCACACAAGCCAATAGAATAATCCTTTTTTAAAAGTTTATCTCTTGAGGGAACAAATTTCTTTTGAGGTCCATGTGCACACAGACAGGCCCCAGCCAAAATTAAATATCCCAATAATTTGATCCCTTTAAACAACTTATTTCAGAGAGGAACTTAAGCATGGCAACAAAAACTTGTTTTACAGATTGAGGTCTTTTCCCAAACCCAGTGACTGCAATAAAGAGACTGTGCTGCCAGCAAGGGTTGCTGCTCTTTTCAGCCCATCTAAATTTACCCCCTTTCAGCTTAAACCCATTCCCCATTGTCCTGTCATTCCAGGCCCTTTTCCACAGTCCCTTTCCATCTCTTTTGGAGTCCCTTTTGGTACTGGAAGGGGCTCTAAGGTCTCCCTGGAGCCTTCCCTTCTCTCAGGTTGTCTTCATAACACAAGGAGAAGTTTTGACCTGGAGGTGTGTTTAGCACAGGAGGCATTTATGCAACATGTTGGCCATATCATCATTCAGAATATTTGTTTTAAGGTCTCTTCCAACCCAAGTCATTCTATGATTCTATGATGCTTCCCTGAAGGTCAAATATATGGAGGTCTCTGTACACAGAGTATTGGGAAAAAAAATGTTTGCCACATTTGCAAAAATGCAAAAAGTTTAAAAATAACACATGCAAATTTTCTGAAGAAGTAAAAATACCACCTCCTCTCCCAAAGCCAAGCAAGCAATTGGAAAGCTAGACCAAAACTCAATGGAAAATTTTTAAATCACTGTGTTCTTACCCACTGTCCCACTTTATCGTGTGCTAAATTAGAACGCACTGAATAAAATAGCAAGGAAATCCTACCTGAAAAGCAAGCATTAAACGCACAAAAAGACAATGGATATTCCCAGATATCTTCCTTATACAGGAACCTTTCCTCTGGCCACTTTGAAACCATGTAACTTAACCTTCAAAGCAGGGCAGATGTGTTGTAGAAGTTCTGCTTAGCTAACCATGAATACTAATTGCAGGGAGAATGATCTGCTGGGGCCGCAGGGCATGAGCTCAACCAAGGGCACAAAAGTTTCATCATGTTCCTGCAAACAATGGAGCAGGGCGATGCTCTGAGTGTCAGACAGCCTCCCTGAAAGGGGATACCTCCCCAGCCTCAGCAAAAGTCTGGAGAGGAAAAAAAGGAATCCCCTTATCAAAGTAGCCTTGGAAAAGAAAGGATGAGTAAAGAGGAATTTCATGTGTGTGTATGAGCGTTTCCATGCAGCTCCACATTCCCGTGTTGCAGAGAGCACTTTCAGTGTGACAGCACAAACTCGGTCAGCCCCAGCCCAGCCAAGCATCCTGGTTCCTTTGCTGGTGTGAGGGATGAACCACTCCAGCCATTCCTCTCGGTTCAGCAAGAGCTCAGCAGCCCCTCTGTCTCATCTCAGTGATTCCTCCATTATTGGGAAGGTCAAATCCCCACCACAGGGGTCACAGCTTTGGCCACAGCAGCGGAGTCCAAACCCCTAAGTGCTCCTGAAGGAATCTGAGTCACAGGTTGGTGCCTAAAGAGGCCAACCTAGAAACAGACCCTAGACAGGAGGAAGGGAATAAAGGTGGATATTTATTTGAAAGGCCTTCAGAGGCACACCCTGGGCAGGCCAAAGGCTGCACCCAAGATGGACCCCAAGTCACGAGTTCTTCACACTTTTATAGCTTTGCTCCATTTGCATCTCAACCCAATTTCACCAATTAAACTTTAGCTAATGATGGAATTTCCCCTCAGCTTGCCCCCCTTCTCAAGATGCTGGGTTACACATTTTGGGCCTAGGCCGGGCTGGGTGTCCTTGGAGAGCAGCCTGGAGAGGCTTTGTTCTGTCTGTCTCAGCATGAGAGAGCAGCAGCTCACAGGCTACAGGACACTGCAGAGTTACACACTGGGAATGCAGGAGTTGAAAAATATAAAAGCTAAAACGTAAGGCATCAAGGTCAGCATTATTGCCAGCAAAACCTGACTGAAGTAGCATCACCAGGCCAAAAAACCCCACTGAAACTCCAACCCCACCACTCCCATGTTCCATCACCCCACAGTGGGCTGTGTCCTTGCTCTTGGGCACGCTGCACTCCATGAGCTGATGATTGGGATACTCATCTGTAGGGAAGTGGGCTTCGAGAAGACAGCACTCATCTTTCCTTCTCCCAAATGACTGAGATATATTCAATTCTGCTTGAGACAAGGAAGGAGCTCAATGACCTGTTTTCTAGAGGTCCATTAATTTGACAGTGCCAGATGGAAGAGAACTTTAAAAGGCCTGATGTTCAAGGAGGGAGTTGCTATTGCTGTTTCAAAGTCAGGTTCTTCTCCCAAGTCCAGTGTTGGGACTCCCAGTGTTGGGACTCCCAGTCCCAACTGCAGGATCCAAAATCCCATTTGAAACACCTGAAACACAATTTTCTAATGAGCATAACAACAACCCTACTGATAGCAACTCTGTGGTGCCTGCCAGCCAGTGCAGACCAGCAATACTACCAGGAAAAAATGAAGTTTCTATATCTGGATCAGGAGATGTGTAGAGAGAAGTAAAAACAATCAAAGGAACGGTGCCTGAAAATCCAGGCTGTAACTTTTCAAGAGCAACACAAGTGTTCTCTGGACCCTGTTTCCCAACCCAGATTGGGATGGGATTCCCTTTGCCCTGGCTAAGCCCTGCTCCCACTGAAAGCAAGAACAAGCCAGTGCTGAGTGTTTTTGGAAAGCAGTTGTATTTTTTCTTTCCATTTGGGATGTGTGCAATGTGACTCAGGAGAAGCCAAAGTCAAACTTCCAGGCACTGACTAGGAAGTGGAGCAAACAAACACATAAACAAAACATCCTGCTTGTCTGAAACAATTCTTAAAACGGGGTTTGTTTTCTTTTCCTGCAAAGCTGGGGCTGGGGCAGAGAAACAGACAGAAGCTGGGGAGCAGACTGTGTCCCACTTCAGGAAAATCGTGGAAGTTGGATGTTTTTGTCATGTAGGGCTCCTGGTGATCATGTAGGCAGATTAAAGGACCAAGTCTGGCTGAAACATTTCATTTCAGAGCTTTCCTTTGAGATAAACGGCAAAGAAGCAGCATCACGATGGCGCTGCCCACCTTCAAAAGAACAGAAAACCTAATCAGAGACAGAAATGTCCTGGGATAAGTCGATTCCCCTGACAAAACCTCCAGCTGCCTGTGGAAATGATACGCATGAAGGTTACCAAGATAATATTATTAACTTAACCTGCTCGAGCACATCTTCACAGAACTTTGCTTTTTACTTGTTACCAAGAAAAATTGCAGCTGAGGTTTTCCCTCGTTCCTCGCAGTACTCAGATCTGTACAATTGAGGTACTTAAAATAACATTTGTATGACTGCTAGCAATGGTTGATCAGTTAGTGTGACATGGTACAGATAAAAGCTCCAATTAGGCCTTAACTGTTTACTTAATAGAAAGACCTGTTAGGAACAAGAAGGATTGCCTGTTAGCAGAAGAACAGAACTTTTTCACGTGGCAGATTATCAGTATTCTTTAGATTCACACATAAACAAGGCTGAAATGCAATTACATTTTCCACAAGGACCCAAATGCTTTTAACCTTTTCAAGGTAAAAAAGAGTAAAAAAAAAAAATGTTGAAACTGCTGTTGAATTAGGTCCAGCTCGCCTTTTTTTTTTTTAAGTTTTTGTTTCATTTTAATAATGGTTTAGTCTGTTTCACAGCCTGTGGCCTCTTCAAACCTGTTACTTTTAAAGATATAGCAGATGCTTCCTAAATGGAAAGGAAATTGTAATGATGCAAATCCCTATTCACATGATTTTCCCAATAGGTTTGAGCACTACAGGCTGTATAGGGCAGGTGGGGTAGTGTTACTGACAACCAGAAAAGGTAAACTTGAATACAAATAGACAAATCAAGCACATGTGTTCGTTTGAAAGTTTGTAGTCAGCTCCTCAATCTCCATCCGAGAAAATAAGCTATTATCAGCCCTGAGTGGCCTTCTCAGCATCAGAAAGCTCGAAATTAACTTAATTGCTGAACTGCACCTAAAATCAGCTGCTTTAAACATTACAATTTGCCTTTTAGTCTCATCAAAATTCCAAATATGTTAAAATTCTAATTTGCAAGCGTGCTAAATTAACACTTTGGAACCACAATATTTAACCTGTTGGCTAATCTGATGTCAAGTGAAAACATGTCAAACAATATGGAAATCATATACTGTACAAAAAGCCACAGCAATTCACCTAAAAATCTTTAGCTTGGGGGTGCCACGAGGAATTTTGAAGTTTGGTTTCATTGCAAGCCCTATTGAGTCTTTCCTCATACTAGT
This sequence comes from Pachycephala philippinensis, assembly GCA_013397055.1. Taxonomy (NCBI): domain Eukaryota; kingdom Metazoa; phylum Chordata; class Aves; order Passeriformes; genus Pachycephala; species Pachycephala philippinensis. The sequence continues at coordinate 44,036 of VWZT01012386.1, read as the reverse complement.
AATTAATACAGATTAATCTGGATAAAGAGAAAGCTTTTTCATTTGGGAGTTTGCTAAAATTTTCTTTGCTTTAGAAACATGACTTTGCAAATCCTTGCGGTTTTAGACGAGCAAGCAGATTTGCATCTGAAAGGAAATTGGCTTCATTTGGTAACCTACCAAAAATATCTCAGAGAGAAGTGTGCTGTTCTGAGGGGTGATTTGTAGGATTTCTCAGGAAACTACTTAAAATACCCACCTCTCCCCCAATTCCTACCCTGACAAGTGTAATCTGACTTCCTACCGATGGGTAAGATGCTTCTTTTTGGGGATACATCCACAGAAAAAGGTAAAGGGCAACGGAGCTGGGGAAGGGGCTGGAGAATTCCTGATGGAGCTGGGGAAGGGGCTCAGGCTGGAGCAAAGGAGCTCAGGGGGGACCTTGTGGCTCTGCACAACTCCCTGACAGGAGGGGGCAGCCGGGGGGGTCGGGCTCTGCTCCCAGGGAACAGGGACAGGAGGAGAGGGAATGGTTGCACAGGGCAGATTTAGATTGGATATGAAGGAAAATTTCTTCACAGAAATGGTTGTCAAGCACTGCAACAGGCTGCCCAGGGCAGTGGTGGAGTCACCAACCTTGGAAGAGTTGAATAAAAATGTAGATGTGGCACTTGGACATGGTGCCGTGGTGGCCTTGGCAGTGCTGGGTTAATTGTTGACTCAATGGTCTCAGAGGTCTTTCCCACCTAAATAATTCTGTGATTTTTCAACAACCAAACATGCACTGTGTAGCTGTCCAGTAGTGCTAAACCATCAGTGTGAGACCTTCTCACATCCAAAAGGAATTATAAAAAAACCACAAAGCTTTGCTTTATAGAATCTGCTGTTTCTATGTAATAGTAAGAGCTTGAAGGAAGCAAGCCAAACTCAGCTCATGGCTTTTGACAAACTCATCTCCAAAGCACTAAGAGGTTGTTGTGAGAGGCTCTGGAAGGTGAGGAGCAAAATATTGTCACGGTTTGGAAAGTAATTCGCACTGATGAAGTTCAGAGAAATCTCAGAGAAGCCTAGTAAGGAGATAAATTGACTACACAGCAGCAGTGACAGCCAATACTGACAAATGCAAGGCATGGGAAGAGCCATTAAAAGTCCAGATAGAACACAAGGAATGCCCATCCCGACTGCTCAAAAGGAAGGGTGCTTTTCCCCAAGAAAAACTATCACCAAATAGTTCAGCAGCAAAATGTTTAACAACTACAAGAGAGCTTTCCTTAACCCAAACTTGGGTTTAGCATTTTGTAGTTTTAAAGGTGGAGATGCCAAAGCAGCAACTCGAATAATCACAGAAAATTGTTCTCCTATTCAGTTAAGCTACACAATAATTAAATATTTAAACTAGCAGGAAGGAAAATATAAATATTCACCTTTCTGGTTAGAAACAGGGAGGAACCCAGTGCTCTAGAAATGCACCGAATAACATCTCTGTACACCATATATTTCATAGGAAATCTGATTTTCACTTACACATTCTGGAAGGAAAATGGCAGTAAATGAAAGGTCAGATACAAATGCAGATGTCCCTGCCATCAAGTCTTATTCACACAAACAGCTTTAGACATAGGGCATTGCTCTGGGCACACACATTCACAGAATTGGGCTCGTGGAAAGAAAATGAGAGTTTAGAAAGGAAAATCTCCATAAATTACTGGACTTTGATGTCAGAAAACAATATCCACAACTTGCCACCTTTCTGATCTTGTCCTTTCTTCTAGCATCTTACTAAATATTTTTCACCTTTTGTTTATAGGGTTCTATGAGACTGAGTGCTTCACTATCGAAGTTGACAATTCCAACAGGAAATTGGTCTCTGGGGGAAATATTTTTGTTTATTTCAAATTTTAATCAGTTTTCATTAAGCATCCTTAAGCAGTAAGCTTAGTATACACAGAATTTACATATTTAGAAGGGAACGAGTAAAGTTTCCAGTGTCATAACTTTTATTAAATTGTATTAGCAGGAGATAGTAAAAGAAAATATCTATTCTGCTCCAACTGCTTGGCTTGTTTGGGCTTCTGCTTTTTCTGCAAGTTTTGGACTATTCCTTATTACATTATGGCATTTGAACAGTGACAAGATAAATTGCTTTTTGAGCGAAACACAACAGAGGACCTCTGATTCTAAGTACTACTAATTAGTTCCTAATGTAACGGTGCCATCAACGAATGGCTCCTTCCTTAGACTGGAAACCTCCCCAAAAATTTGCAGCAGGAAGGGAGTTGCAAATCCTGGAGCCCTCTGGACTGACATGATTCATGAGCAGCAGGGCTGGAGAGGCAGCAGCCCTCACCCCCCTAGGAGGGGATGCAAAGGGAGAAAATACCCCCATCAGGAAACGTGTCACCCAACTAATGGTTACAAATGTGTTTTCAGGAAGAAGGAGAGGGGGAAAGGGCTTTAGAAAAGCTTCTATTCTACTGTACAGGAGAGTTGTTGTTTTTTTAAAGCAGCTTTTTCTAAAATCGTCTCTGAAAACACCTCTCTTCAAGACTATGTTCAGAAATGCTGGCTAAAATAGCAGAACTCATTTCTTATGCCAAAACCAACAGCAGCCAAATAAAACATGACAAGGATTAAATCAATTTAACACCTTCTAGGGTTTCCATCAAGTTTTCCTGGAGAAAAGCATGGTTTTGTTTTCCTGACTGTCCATTTCCTTCAGTCTTTTTTAAATTTCAGCATGTCTTCTTTGCCTGTGAATACTCAGTGTTGGGACCATGGCTGGGCAGGCATGAGATAGCAACAAAAAAACAGGGGCTGGATCCTCAGGGAGAGCAAAATTGTGTCTGGGATGCTGCAGAGCCCTGTCTGTGCTCTCTTTCCTTTTAGAAACCATTAATTCTTCTTTGTACATATATATATATATGTATGTATGTATGTATATATATATGTATATATGTATATATGTATATATATATAATCTGCATATTTAATAATATGCAAATGATACGTTTTATATGTATTAATTTGCTGTTGTAGAAACAATTACCAGTCTTTCATGTTTGCTTCTTTACTGATAACACCTGTGGTTTATATTAATACAAGAATAAATACTAGGTCAAGTTTGCTCCCAACACAGAAATTATGAAATATTTCTTCCCCAGGTATTTATATTGTCCCTGTACAGTTAGCTGGGAGGATTTCACCTGCCAGTTTGTGACTTTCTGAGACATTAAGAAACAAAGAAGCAAGACTTGAGCAGGAATGCAGAGAGAGTTGTTCTGGAGTCTGTGGAGATGGGGCAATTACAGAATTGAGGACCTGAAGTAGGAGCCAACAGCATTAATTGCTCACTGCAACTGCTCTATCCATGGGGAATTGCTCCATCCTGAAGACACAGCTCATCCCTTTCCATGTTCATGTCCTCAGTACAGAGACACACAAGGGGACGTGATTTGGATCCCTTGAGCACAACATGGAGCTCTCGAGGAAGAGATTTTGGGGCGTTAGTTGGTGACACACCCAATAACCCACAGACTGGGGTGTGAGAGAAGGTTTTCCTCCTTTCTTCCTAAGGATCAAACCTGCCCCTGAGGCAGAAGTCTCTGCTTGAGCAGGAATGCTCCGTGCAGCCCCTTGCTCCAGGAGGAGCATTCGCAATGAGACGTAAAGTGACATCCACCTTGATTTAATGCTGCCTGAGAGCCATCGGGATTCTGAGCAGCACCTGGACACGATCCAGAGGTGATGACTGTGCATTGCAGCCCTTAGAAAGACGTCCCAAGAACACAGCTCTCTCCTGCCCACCAGTGAGTAAAATATATCCCAGAGGCTTCTTTTGTTATGCAGCAATCAGGTTCTCCAAATCCGTCTGCTGCTTGCAGCACATCTCATTTCCCAGCCTCTTCCCCTTCCACCGTGCTCACTGTCTGCTCAGCCCTAGCAGCTGAATCCCTGTCAGAAATCAAACCTTCTGCAGACAACCTGGGCTTCAGACATGAGAAGAAGACTCAAAAACTACTAGAGACAAAAGACAACCAAGCCTTTTGCTCCTGCCTTAAGTGAACTCAATAAATCAGATACAAGCACAGCCAGTCACACTTCCCTATGCTCCTTTCCACAAATAATACTTGGATTAAACTAATTTATATACATCTTATTATTTTCTTTCTTTCAAGTTCCTAGTCTGGATTTTGGGGGAAAAAAATGGTGGGAAGAGGGGGATTTCTGACATTTTCAACCATCAAGAACTGGCCGTGGCATAGAACAACTGGAGTCTGAATTTCTTCAGCTGTAAATGCACCTCATAATTGAGTAAGTGTAAGGGAGAAGGGAGGCACGGGGTTGTGTGCATCTGTGTGCACGAGCACACATGAACTTTCCTCTTGTCTCAGTTTTAAACTGCTCGAGGAAATCTTCAAAATGGGCAACAGCCACAAGGCAATCAGACAGACTGTCTGCAGCACAACGATTTAATTTGGTCCTGTTGCCCCTTCTGAAAAATGATGTCGACAGAAGATAAGGAGACAGAGAGTTTCAAATTGTTCTATCAGGACCAGTTGCCTGTTAGGAAGCGTATTCGAGGCAATTCAAAATTGCTCCGTTTTTTCCCAGGGCGATTGCCCATCGGGAGGAGAGTTTGGAGCTGAAGTAAAGGCTCAGAGGGTTCACAGAGCAGGGAGAGGGGCCGTGGGTTTGCACATATCCTGTACCACAGCCCCTCCAGTGCCTATTTCCCTTCCCTTGTTTTGCCGTTCCTTCTGCTCGCTGCTGAAGATCTTTTCTTCCTGAGTCTGTTTATTAATTGAAAATAACAAGAGCTTTTTCATTTTTTATTTTCCAAGGCAGGCAATTCAAATAATCTCAGAAAATTGTTTCCCTATTCACTTAGGCTATATAGTAATGCAAGGCCAAACCTGGTCATTTACTAATGAGCTGAGATGGATTTAGTAGTGGAAGACCAAGAGGCTGATATGGTTCTGGCTCATCCTCTTCAGCACCACACAGGCGTATGTTTTCCATAGGGAATGCCATCAGCCAAGGACAGGGGCACCTCTGCAGGGACCACGAGCTTAAGGACACCTCTCTCGTTGCTAAACACAATCATTCTTTTCCAATGCATAACTCGTGGTGGCCATGTTATTGTTTTGATATTATTTATACATTCAGTTTTTATATTATTTATGCATTCATTGTTGTTCATGTTAAAGAAAGGTCACCTGAGATAATCAGTGTGTAATTCTGTATATAGTGGTTTATAGTGTACAAAGCGATGGCATTTGGAAGTGCCTGAGCCTCACACTTAATAGAGGGGTGATCCAAGGCAGATTTTGTTGTTGTGAGTGGCAGACTTGATGGATGAGCTCTCAGGACCACGTTTCCTCAGTGCTCAGCAGTCTCTCATTCACAAAACAAAAGGAGTTTTGGCTCCACACACAGGTTTGCTTTTAAGGACCTCGTGGCAATGGTTGGCTGAGTTCCTCGTCAGTGCAGCAACACCAAGACAGAGAGCAGATATTCAGGGAAGACTCAACTACAAGACATCCCCTCCCTGATTTAGGGAAGCCCTGTGTCCATCTCCCTGCTCAGAGTTGCTCCATTAACCCCACCCACAGAGCAGGGTGTAGAAGTGACATCAGCCCTTGGTCACTACTCCTCACTCCTGGATTTAGGGCAGTGAGCACAACGCTCTCTTCACCTCTTCACCCCTGAAGTCCTTGAGCAATTCCCTCCTCTGGCAAAAGGCAGAGTGCTGAAGGTTGTTTTATGACCGAGCAGAGAGCAATGCCAGAATGAGGGAAGTGCAAAGGTGGCTCTAACAGGCTCATGGACAAGAACATGATTAGATCACCAAGTCTGCCTTTCTTCGGAAGGCAACATAGAATTTCATTCAGCAAAACTCCTCCTTGAGCCCAATAATTTGTGTTTGACAAAGATTTGCAGTAAGAAACTGAAGCCGGACCCACCCAGGTTTGAAGATGACAAGATGTGGATTCTGCGACTCTTGGTGCTTCAAACTCTGCCTGAACATTTCTGAGAAACCAGCACTCATCAAACACAATCTGAAACAGGTGGAGCTCTCCACAGCCTGTGTCACACAGGATGCCCTGTTTGACAAGAGAACCTCATTCTGCACCTTCCTCTACAGATATCACCCCACATCCCATGGAAAAGGCTTCCAAAAACCAGTGCAGTATCACTGTTCCAGCCATGACCATGGAGCAGCCCAGGGTCTGATCCTGCAGCTCAGGAGGCCAACGGGCTCTTCTGTCATTGAACTCAATCCGGGCAGAAATGACATTAAGATTTTTCCAGTTCAGATGTCAGCTATTAATTTGGATGATGGTTATTTGATTCCATGGAAAGTCAGTGGAATCAAGTTAAAAAGACAGAGATATATTCATATATCCTTAAACTGGGAGACACCGCAACTCCCTGATAACCTAAATTAGATTGAGCTCGTGCTATCTCTAATTAGGATCTTTCACTATGAACAAGGAAAGAGGCCAAAGTGGATTAGCAAAGGAAACAGTACATACATTGGCTCAAAACAATAACCAGAAATGTTGACTTCCATCTCAGGATGTCATGCACGAAAACAAAATGCTTCAAAAACTATTTCCCTAAGAAAAAGCTGAAACTGTTCAGAATTAGAGAGACTCACTAGAAATGTTGGTGACATTTATTAACTAATTAGCTAAATGACCTTTGCGTCATTTTTATACACAGTTTTCTTTCATAAATATTTCATGAATTACATGTAATTATTAGTAACATCAACTTTACTGAATTAATTACTGCCAATTCCTATTAATAAAATGCATCTTGTAATAAATAATGTTAGTTTATTACAGAGTATTGGTCTCGGAGGTATTCACATCTGTCAGTTGCCTTCTACTTCAGGCTAAAAGAAAGGTAATCAAATAACTGTAATTATTGTACTAAATATATCACCGTTTGTTTAAAATGTCAATGGGAATGGTTAAAGGCATTTGTAACAATCTGAACTATGTGCAGTGGTGTAAGTGCATGTGACAGAGCCACATTACCAGCAGGACACGGGCCCACGTCTGGGGCTGACAGACACAAACGTCAACAAATGGTTACTTCCCTGATTTACTCACAGGGGGTTTGCCTGCAGGCCATTGGCTTGGAGACACTAATAAAGTCACAGGGAATTTAATCTGATGGCTCCTAATTAGCCCCTGTGAAAGCAGTGCTGGAGTTGGGCCAGTCCTGGCAGACAGGTTTCTATCCACTGACCAATGCTCCCATGACCAGCAGCGTCCGAGGCTGTTGGACAGCAGCAGAGCAAAATCCTGCCAGCTCCAGCTCCCTCCTCCTCACAGACAGCCCAGCCCAGGCTGAAAGGCTCACCTGGAGCAGGGTTGTGCTCCCCCTTGCTGGATCCTTCCCCTGGAGGATGGACCCTTCTCCTGGGAGATGAACTCTTCTCCTGGAGGATGAACCCTTCTCCTGGAAGATGAACCCTTCTCCTGGAGGATGGACCCTTCTCCTGGAGGATGAACCCTTCTCCTGGGAGATGAACTCTTCTCCTGGAGGATGAACCCTTCTCCTGGAGGATGGACCCTTCTTCTGGAGGATGGACCCTTCTCCTGGAGGATGGACCCTTCTCCTGGGAGATGAACCCTTCTCCTGGAAGATGAACCCTTCTCCTGGGAGATG
>VWZT01012386.1:9905-36364 GCA_013397055.1 Pachycephala philippinensis | reverse complement strand
ACCCTTCTCCTAGAGGATGGACCCTTCTCCTAGAGGATGGACCCTTCTCCTAGAGGATGGACCCTTCTCCTGGAGGATGGACCCTTCTCCAAACAGCTGCTCCCATCTGGCAGGCACAAAGAGCAGCCACCCTGGCAATCTGCTCAGCTCCACCCCGAGCCATACAGCACCAGCGGGGAGTTTGAGCCTCTTTATCACCATTTTCGCTCAAGAGCAGGGAATAATTCTCCAGCACTATGTGTCCAAAATGGCTTGAGGTACATATCTGAATGCCTGCATATTGGCAAGAAAGACCAGCTTAACGTGGTGACACCTGCCAACCTTTAAGCCCTGCAATAAACCCAAACTGACATGATTTTGCAGGGTTTTATACTGAAGCTTCACAACATGGTATTATCTCATTGTGGTGTAAAAATGTACAATCTGAGCAACTGGAACAGACGGGGTTTCCTGTTCTCCACTCCCACCCGCTTTTACTTTTTTCCTTCATCAGTTAAATTCCTAGAGCTAGATAAATAGGAAGAATAAAAGATGAAAAAGGAAAATCCAAACACTGGGGAAGAATAGTCTTCAAAAAATAGCAAATCAGGTGCTGATAAGCTCAGAGTCCTGTATCAGTCTCACTTCCCTTCACTCGTCTCCTGCTCACCAGGTACATTCCAGGGCCTAATGATATAAGCCTAATAATTTTTCCTTATTTAAATATGGGAATTAGCCAGTTGTGGAGCTGATCGTTATCTCCTGCATCACACCTGATACCTCAGAACAGCCCCACACCCCAACAGCTGTGGCAGCATCTCAGAAAGAAGCTGGAATCCCTTTAGCAGAGTTCAGAGCTGAATGTGGGTCAGCACAGCTGAGACAGGCACTCTCTCCACTAGAAGCTTTTTGTTGTTCTTGTTTTAAGAGAAAATTGCATATATTAGGCCGGCTTTGAAGTTCCTACCAGACTGCAGCAGCAGGAAGACATGAGCAGAACATTATTGTTGATTTTAAAGATGAGGGACATGTTGACCTGCTCAGGGCTATCCAGGAGCTTTGGCTTTCAAAAACTAAGAGAAACTTAATGAGAGTGGGTTTCTGTAGCTTTCTTGATAATGGGACTACAGATCTCAACCAACTTCCAACTTCTGTTGTTGCAAAAGCTTTTAATTTTAATGTCCTGCCTCCCTCTAATATTGAGGAGAAGATTTTGCCCCAAGCTGACACCCATAAAGCAGCAGGTTCCCCTCCTTAGCGGGTCTGAGGATTTGGTAAACTTTGAGTGGCAGCAGGCTGGAGGTACCCAGTCCTGGCCAGAGGGTTTTAAATCATGTAACATCAATACCAAACTTGTTCCTTTTAGCTGCCAACCTCACTAGGGCATTATCTTAATGCTCAAATTTCATTCATTCCCTGTTCTTTGATGTAGTCCTCCTCTAGATTTATACACTGAGTTGCAGACAGGAAAATGAGATTTTACAACTGCATGGTAAGGAATTTTTTTCAGGAGCTCCTTTAATTTCCTCGCACATTGTAGGATAGCACACTGCAAAATTGAGAGGCACATTTCTGAAAGTTTGAGGGAAAGAACTAGGAAGAAAATGGAGAAAATCTAGCTTAACAACTCTTTCAATTTTGAAAATTGCAATTTGACAGCAATCCTGTGGGCTGGGAAATAAACGTTCATGCCTTTGCCTCTATAGTCATTTGATTGATGTCAAATTGCTTAAGATGAAATAAAGAGTGAGATGCAGTCATATTTTTCCTGCTTCTTTCTATAGAATTGGGGTCACAGTATTTGGGATCAAAAAGTTATTTATGACATTTATTTTCTACCGCTGATTGCACTTTAGCCTCTCAAAATCTTGGTTTTATCATGAAGATGTGCCTTTCTATTTAGAACTTTGCAGCACTGTGGTTTCTTAGACAGGAAAAGTGCATTGCTGATAAAAGAGCCCACTGGTTTCAAGCCTTAATCCTTTGATCACTACAGATTCAGATGCTGAGCCTACCAAACCCTTAAATTAACATATTTTAAAGCGTGTAAATAGCGTGATCAACATCAAAGGGTGTAAATGCAACATACTCACATGTAGGAATATACATCTTCATATTAATAAAGCTTCTTCCATGGCCTTCCTCTCCCTGCCAAGATGAGCAGGGTAAATCTTCCCAGCTGGATGCAAAAATGTCTCTTCCAAAGGGAGGAGATGAAGTCACTCAAGACTTGGATAACAAACATCACCTTCCTTTATCTCATTCCCTCTCCAGCCACCCCTGCTGGACACCGAGGCTTTCCCCAATACCACTGGAGTTTGATTTTAGTTTCTTTTCTTCCTTAGTTTCTTCTTTTCCTGCAAGGTGAGGGCACAGAGCAGATGTGCCTTGCACAAACAGCTGGTATTTAAGAATGCATCAAAAACTGGAAACTGGGAAAGCTGGTGCCTTCCTCATTTAGACCAAAAACCTGGTTTTTAGAGAGCTGAAGGTAGGGGAGATAAATCCTGGATCTCCTGTAAGAATCAGACATTTAAATGGCTTTTTAAATGCCAGTTCAGCTCCTAATGCAGAGATCGCCCTTACACAATTTGACTCCATTCATAATTTTTACAGTATTTTGAATTTAAAAACAAAACAATCGGGAAAAAAAAAAAAAAGCAGACAAGAATCACCTCATGAGAATAACGGGAAGGAAATGACACTGAAAAAAGTAGGAAACTAAAAGCAATTAAAATCACTGTTGATTTAATTTTTACTGAAGTTAAATGCTGCATTATTGTTGTTAACTTTATGTATCCTACAGCTTTTCATTCATTCCAATGCCCTAAGTATTATATTGTGCAAGAAATCTGAGAAAGAACAGTCACCCAGAACTGAAAACAAAAAGGCCCCCAGCATTTAATATTACAACATGCATAAAAATAAATTTAATTAGTCACCAAGGAAGTGGGGAAGTGTTAGTAAAACTTTATAAAGGTAATTACCTGATAGAAAAAGCACCTAACAAGACCATTCGGTATTGGATATTATCCAGGCAAAAAAATTAAACCTATGTTGCTGCTTCAATACCATCTAATACTAGGAATTGGCAGAAAAACATCTATTCTATGAATAATAGCTCAACAGTCCCAAAGGACATCAATACATGAATAAGGAAAAAAAAAAATCTCAAGCCTTTCCAAAATGGTGCTAATGCTCCACTGAAACTTAATTTTATAATTTACTGGCAGTCAAGATGGCAGGAAATAAAATAATTTGCTATATATTCTGCACAACAAACCCCCTGCTTTTCCTGGGAAGGGTAATTATCCCTTAAAAAAAAAAAAAAAAAGAAAAAATACAACATTTCATATTAAGCTAAAGTCTCATCAAGAAGAGAAAGAGTGCCTCATTACATGTAATTACCAGGGAATTAGAAACATCATTTAACTAAATGAGCGAATAATGCTCAGGATATTGAAGAAACTTGCCTGCACTTCTGCAGAGCACTCTAAGTCCCATTACAAAAATTGCACCTCTTTAATGGAATAATTTTAGGCCTTGTCTGCCTTGCTTTAAAAATAAAGAGCCTCAGAGAGGCAGAAAGAGGCTGAAACTACCATAAACAACTGTTGAAAAGAGCTGCAGAGTAGGAGTAGTCTCTACTGGATACCATGATTTAAAATGACTCATAATCTAACATAATCATGAAAATTAAACCTAAGGACTTGGGTGGGAGGATGGGAGAGAGGGAGGGAAACGAATTACCCTTTTTAATTGTACTTACTCTAGACTACAATGTATTTATAATTATGCATTATAGATAACGGGTGAAAGATTTTAGGTTAAAGGTAAATCTTGCAGAGAAGGATGAAAGGCTGCTACATTAGAAGCTAAAAAAAAAAAAAAAATAACCATACCTGCTGGTTGATACTTGCTGTCCTGCAATGCAATTTTTTTCTAATAATAAAGTTACTGGGAGAATTAATAATGGCCATGATAATGCATTACATGCAAATGGCATAAACCACAGCCTCTGTTTTAGGAGTTTAAAATCTTAAAAAATACATTTCTTTGTCTGTAAAGGTGATTCTGATGCTGTAGTTGCAAATAAAATCTGGGAAACCTTATTTACCACCATTTTGATGCAGAGGTTGATCCTGTGCCAAGAGAAACCAGGTTTTCCTCACTGAGTTTAGCCAGAGGAATTGTCTCTCAGCCTTACAGCAAGGCAGTAAACTGAAATTAAATTCAACTCCCTTGGGTTGGAAAGGTTTTGGTCAGGGTTGGAATCCTGGTTCCACACCTCTCCGTGAGGAACTAAATAACTGAAGTGATGTTACAACAAAGTCCCACCTAAATGTCTTCAAGTTGATGCACAGGAAAAGCATCACTTCTTTTTTTGGTTTTTTTTGGGTTTTTTTTTTAATAAAACATCCTTGGAGAAATGAAAAATGCAGAGAAGTAGAAAAAGGAACAAGGGGATACATACAATACATCATCTGAAACATGTGTGCTTCCCCTATTAACGTTTCCATCCTTCATTTCCTTCTCTCCACACAAACAAAATCCCTCACTATAGAGATTCTAGGCAAACAAGGGGTTTTTTTTCTTTACAATAACCAGTTCCACAGCAGAGCAAGCTGTTAGCAAAACAAATACTGAAATAAGGGGAAGAAAAGGGCACTAGAGCCCCAAAGTGTTGAATCTGGACATCTCCACTGGGTAAAGCAGGATAGCAGAAAATTGATGATTTTTGCTGCTTTTGAGATCATAAACATTTCAGACTGTTCACACAGGCTTGGTTTGCAATCAGAACTGCAAAAAAACTATTTGTTTGGGGTTTGTTTTTTTTTTTTTTTGTTTTAGTTTGGGATTTTGATGGTGATTTAGAAGATAATCCAGAAAATGGCTTGTAAAAAGGTGATGGTTCCATTCAACCTCTTGACGTGCCTGTGCCACTTAGGAGTGATATTTGAATTATTTCTGATTGTAGGAGTAGAAGATGAAATGTTAAATACTTAACCACGAATTACCAGTGAGGTGGGGAGGGAGGGTAAACAGAATTATGTGGAGATTTCCAGAAGGTGGAAAAAAATAAGACAATCCCTCATAAGAGGAGAGAAGAAATTGGTTAATGAGCAGCACTAAGGTCATTTGATGCTGAAACAAAAGCAGGATGGGACCGTGTGCCTTTGGGGTAATGCAGCTTGTAGGAAAGTCCTGATGCTGGAAGAGGAATCAGCATCCCTGCAAACTGCAGCAGGAGAATCCTGGCACTGCCAAAGGCTCCACGAGCTCAGCTAATGTGGATGGGAAATCCAGGGGTTTATCCCATACTTGGGCACTCCAAACAGGGGCCCAAAGAGGTTTAATCCTGCCCAGGCTGATGAGGATATTGTGTATCATGGATACTTCAGCTAAAGGATTGTTCTGACCAAGTAATTGAAGGAGGGTACTGGAGGGTCTTTAACCTTAATTGATTTTTTTATTCCAGTTCCCCACGGAAATGAGATTGGTGCAATGAAATTGGCTGTGTCTGTCTGCCCGTCCCCTTCTCCTCTCATCCCCCTAATAACTTGGGAACTGAGAGACCAATTACAACTGAGCTTGACAGAGGAAGGAGGTCTCAAAGCTATCAAATTCCTGCATCCCTCATGAAAGCAGGCAGCCAAGCAGAGGAGACAGCCTTTAATAACGTGCCCAGGAAATGTACCTGGGAAAAGTTATTGCGGTTTAAGTCAAAACTTGAGTTCTCAAGAAAGAACAACCGAAAGACCAAACCATGTAGAAAATTCTAGACTCGTTGAATTACTTGTTCCATATGCAGATAAATTCAGTTTTTCATGGACAATCTCAACACCAAGACAAAAAAGACAACACAAGTGGAGATCAGGAAAGAAATATGACTTTATTTACATTTGCCTCCACACTGATTTCCACCACCATCAAAAAAAAAAGTATCACTCCAAATATTTCCATCCCCACCCCATCCTTACAAATCTCCCCTCTAACCCCATTATCTGCCTAATTAAATTTTGGGTGTATCAAACTGTTAGGCCCATCTTTCGGGAGGCTGCACGCTTTAATCACAATTACATGCTGCATATTTCATGATATATATCTTTTGCGTATAATTAGGAATAAAAAATGTAATCCCAAAAAAGATGGTTAATAATTTAAATCCTGAGGATTTGATTAAAAGCATCTGAGCATCGCAGATGACAAGGAAAGAACAGTGACTCCATTACAACCAAGGGAAAAAATCAAGGATTTAAGCACCTTTTTTTTTTTCACACCAAGGGCTATAATCCTAAAAACAAATAAAGAGGAACAGAGAAATACGTCAGCCCTGATATATTCCTGCCACTTAATCCATGGTATGGGGCTGAGGGTTTTGCACATAAGGCCAGATATTTAATTTGAAAAGTTTATCTACAAATATTTCTTAAAATGTTCCCTTCCAAAATCTCATTAGCAGAGATGAATATTCTCTGATGGAAAAAGGGCACTTTGCTCAGGCAGCACCACCTTCCAGAGCCCATGTGTTTGCAGGCCACCATGTAAAGCCTTCACGCAAAGAATCAAACAACCTCAGCACTAAAAATATAGGTGGAAGAGAAATAGCCAAGGTCATGTTCTCAAAACAATTTGCAAATTCAGAAGAAATTTATACTATTTTATTACAAAATAATTTGCAAATTCAGGAGATATTTATGTTGTTTTATTACAGTCTGTGCCACCAGTTGACATTTTTAAGTGATGCAGAGGGCAGTGGGGATTATCACCAGCAAGTGAAAAATTAAAACCAGGGATGTTTTTAATATGTATGTATTAAAGCAAACTGGAACTGGGAACAGGGAGGCCATTCCCACTCACAAATACTCTGTGTCTGCTCCCAGGGAAAAATCACCTGCAGCTTCTCCACAGCTTTGCAGCAAGGTCTGAGCATCCTGCAGCCCACAGACGTGCACATGCAGCACTGCAGCTCCCCAGAACAGGAAATCTCTGTGTAGGACAAAAAAACTGATTCATCAGTAAGAGGCACCAGAAACTGAGGGTGTACAACATGGTAAATAACTTTTTTTTAATTTTTTTTTTTTTTATTTCTCCACTCTCGTCTGCTGCACAGGCTACAGCTGCGCCAATTTTTTTTTAGCTTTACAAAACAAGTCACAAATTCTCTGCTTAATACTTCTTGACTTCTTGATAGTCCTTGATTTGTAGGGCCCAAATTCTAATTTTTTTCTGCCTAGATAATACTATGTAGAAACACAATGGTACATAATATTATTTTTAAAAGCACAACCTCTAATAACGCTTGCACTTTCTACTTTCTTCCTGTCACATCTCTCCCTCACTAGAGGAATAGCAATCTTTGCATTCTACTGGAATCTCTCTTGCCGTGGAGCTCTACTAAATATCAACACAACAGTGTATACTGGATTGTTGTATGAGAAGAAATTGCATTTTAAAAAGATAGACTTAACTCTTTTTTACCAATTTGATCTCATTTACCTTTACACAGAAGGCCTGGCTGTTCAATTGACCAAAAAAAATTATATCACAGGACAAAAAAAGATTAACTGAAATAACTCCCCACAGTAAGTCTAGAGCAGAGGCAAAAAATTAAACCAATTACATGCACTAGGAATCAAGACATCTGTTCAAGTCCTGCCTTTGCTCTGTGACAAGGAAATTCACTTCCTTATTCTGTGCCTTTGTTGACATCTGTGGAATGAGAATATTTCTTCTCTCTCCACCTTTGTCTGTCTTATCTATTTAGGGAACAAATTCTGCAGGCAGAATCACCTCTGACAATGCCCCCGTGCGAGCTGAGAATGAGGCAATCGGTGCCTTTGTGGCGCTGTTGTGGCTGCAGAGCAGGGGTGGCTTGCAGCAAACACAAGCAGGGAAAAGCAACCCTTGCTGAGTTTAATTATCAGGAAATCCTGGGCCTAAGTGAATAAATGATTGCTTTGTTTCTACTTGAGGCTACCTGGCTCTGTTTTTTCCCAGAAGGGGGTACAGAGGGTTTCTGCAAGTGGGGAATGGATTAAAACACACCACTAGTGCTGCTGTGCTGAGCTGTTCAGTGCTGCTGAGGGTGAAGCTGGATGCAAGCTCACAGTTATGGTAAGGCTGACATAAACAAAGTCTTTATATAGCAAATAAAAGCCAGCTACTCTTGATTAACCTTCATTCAGAAATCACCCCTAATTCACAATTAACCCAAGTTGAGAAATGCCTACAACATGAATGCATACATTGATTTTAAGTATGATTGGAGAATCACAGAATGGTTTGGGTTGGAAGGGACATTAAAGGTCAGCCAGTTCCACCCCCTGCCATGGGCAGGGACACCTTCCACTGTCTCAGGCTGCTCCAAGCCTCCTCCAACCTGGCCTTGGACACTTCCAGGGATCCAGGGGCAGTCACAGCTTCTCTGGGCACCCTGTGCCGGGGCCTCAGCACCCTCAAAGGGAAGAATTCCTTCCCAAAATCCCATCTAACCCTGCTCTCTGCCAGTTTAAAGCCATTGCCCTTGTCCTGTCACTCCAGGCCCTTGTCCAAAGTCCCTCTCCATCCTTCCTGACAGCTCCCTTGAGGTACTGGAAGGTGCCATAAGGGCTGCAGAGCTTTTTCCCAGGCACTGCCCCCGTAACTCCAAAAAATCAGATCAAGCACAACTCCAGTCAGTACTGCCTTATCTTCCCTGCCCAAAGATGGAACCAGTTAAAATCCCACCATTCCTGGCAGCCACTTGAGAAATTCCACAGATGGAGACACTGCAGCTTCCCCAGGCCATTTATTCCTGGACTTAACCATCCTTACATTTAGAAAGTTTTTCCTAATGTCTACACTAATCTCTGCTGCAATTTAAGCTCATTATGCCTCGTCCCAGTGGACATGGAGAACAGTTTATTCCCTTCCACTTTGCAGGTAATCACGGGAGACTCTGAAGACCTATTACCTCCCCCATGTTGCTATCACAGGTTTTAGCACATTCATATGTGCTTTTCATGCTATGGGGAAATGTCTGATACAGTGAAAAACTGCACATACAGCCTTAGGAAAATAGGTATTTCACAGAGAGAGCCTTTAGCATATCAGTTGTAAGAATATCTGGGCACGTCCTGTCTTTGACTCTTCATTTCTAAATCCTGCATGTCTAAAAGCATTTGAAACAAAGAATCCTGACACTTTTCAGAGCAAATGTCACATTGCTGGAAGAGCAGAAGTCATAACTGTTGCATATTGACTAAAAAATGACTGCCTTCGTGGTTGTGATTATGCTGAACAACATGGGAGCAGCTAATGGTGTGATCACCAGAGCAGATGTCTGCTAGTCCAAAGAAATTGGTTCTGCTCCACACCCCTGATACCAATCCCTCAGGGGAGATGTGTCATTTAGGCCAAATTTGCAGGAGAACCCAGCAGCAGAAATACCCAGCTTTTGGGCACCCATCTTAACAGATGCAGTAGTGGAATGACTGCTGAACTTGGGGACTATGTGACTCCAGCTACAGAAAATCTGTCATTTTCCAGGCAGTGAAAACTACTGGACACCTACAAAAGTGTGAGGCAGTTAAGATGGAGCTGGCAATACCGACACAGCTCTGTAAAGTCATCCTCAACAGCATCACTTCAGTCTTTGCTGGGGCCTCAGAGCTCAGCTTTGACTGGTTTTGCTTTGGAAAACACCCCCCTGAAGACATTTTTTAAATATTTATTATAATTATAGCAGTACCAGCACTAAACAGCCCATCTGAGATGCAGCAGAGCTCCAGACCTGCAAGTAGTAAGCACACACACTGATTCTCCTGAAGGACTGGCCAACAGAAAGAAGTACTTACCAGCTTGCTTTTGTGACATTCAGGGCACAGATGCCACTTGGCTTCTAATACCACGGTGTTATGAGGCTCTTGTGAGAGACAACCCTGGATATTCACTGCTGCCAGCAGTCAGTGCTGATTGATGACTCTATTACAGTGATGGCTGTGGCTCCATGTTTTCTCCACGGCCCTCAACACCAGCCAAAAAGCAGTGACTTAAGGAGCTTTCTTAGCTCTCAATTCCTCTATCAAGAGTCAGTATATCCTTTGTTCAGCTGCTTGTTACAGAAGTCAGAAAAGGCTTGTTTCATGATTCCTCCAGCTTATGAAGCTCTGCCTTGACCTGCATTTCTAGGAGAGTGCTAATAAAAGGGAGATTAATCTTGTAAAAGAAATACCTGTATTTCAACTGCACATTGTGATATTTGTAGCCAACACACGGACACAGCTGTGGCCCTGACCACCTAAACATTCATTTTCTCCACTGTGCTTGGTTATCTCACTGTTTTCCACAGTTTGTGTCAAGCATTTACATAAAACACCAACTCACCACAAGGAATCCTCCTCTGGTTTTTAAGCCAAAACAGAACCAGTAAGTCAAATCTTTTCCCTCACACACATCCTGGGCTAACTTTGTCCACTGAAACACACAGATCTCAGCACATTAACAGGTTTTTCCCCCAATACTTACCGCTGAAAAGCTGCACAGGTGGCATAATTTCCAAGTTATGTTATGTTTACTTTGTCACCAAAAGCGTTTGGAATTCACCTAATTCTCTGTTTGTTTTTCCCTATGTTTTCTAGCTCTCATTTCACTTTGTTCCCCACAGCTCTGCACCTGTAACTCCCCACTCTCTCCTCTCTCCATTTCACAGATTCCTTTCTCCACATCATCACTAAACCACCTTAGCCCCAGCCCAGTTCTGCCTTCACACAATTTTTTTTATTTGGACACATCCTCACTTCTTTTTTCCACACCTTATTATTGCTTTGCTAGTCTCTCTGACAGAAACCTTTAGCTCCCAGGGCTGGGCTCCAACTGGCCCTCTTTAGCAAAGCAGTCCTCTAAAAATAATAAAACACGCCAACACCAAGATGTGATGACTTCCTAAGCTGGCATCAAAAATTCAACCTCTACCCAAAATCAGCCACATAACCCTCACTGCAAAAAAACCAATCAAAACTGCAAGGAACAAGGGTGGTGCACAACTACCAGAGCAGAGGCTGGGTGACACTCTGGTGAGGGCATTATTCATATTTAACTCAGGAAGATCTTTATTTTTTCCTATCAAAACCAGTTTCTATTACCAAAGAATCCATGTCTAGCTCATGACAAACTGCAGAGTATTCCACATACAACTCATTTACCACATCTACCTGGTAACAGCTCAAGTTTGTCAGATTTCTGCACACACAGAGCTGTTTCCTCTCCATCACCACCTTCTCTGGAACGATCTGGTACCATTCCTGTTGGCAGCAAGTTTGTTTTCCTACAGGTAATGAAGTG
This sequence comes from Pachycephala philippinensis, assembly GCA_013397055.1. Lineage (NCBI taxonomy): Eukaryota > Metazoa > Chordata > Aves > Passeriformes > Pachycephala > Pachycephala philippinensis. Next base: position 25,060 of record VWZT01012386.1, on the reverse strand, counting down.
CTTCCACTGGCTACACAGGCACTGATAGAAGAGAAGAAGTTGGAAGCAAATCATGAATCCAACCTCCAGCCCCAAATACCCACACCTCAATCCCCTTCCTCAAGCCTCAGCTTTTCTGTCCCTCCTTACTGTTCACTATAAAATAAATATTTAAGTAGTAACACCTGATACAAGTGACCAGGAGAGCAGTCTGAGTCTGCTCTGCAAACAGAGTTGTGAGACAGCTTTCAGTGGTAATACTCAACAGAAAGCATTTCTTTTTATTTCCCAGTTCATCTCCTTGGAAAAAGATAAAAGATTCAGAAATTTTTCCATCAGGAAGATGCAGAACTCAAGAACTTCTGTAATTTAAGGGTTTGGTCTCAATATTTGTTTTACAATCAGTAAAGGCTGCTACACAAAGTATTTGTTTTCAAAAATCTATAGATATTTATTGAACAAATAAGAAAGTAGTAAAATTTTCATAATCAGATACTACAAAATGTTTTTTTAAAAGGTTATCTACAGGACTGAACTAATTCAGCTCCGGACAGCAGATAAAGAAAACAGTTTCACTAACATTATAAGCAGGCAAGGAATGACAGATTTAGACAAACTACAATAAACAAACAAACATTTCTTAATTGAAAACAACAAGAGTACAAAGATTGCTCTTCTCACTTCGCTTGTTTTAGTGGAGCCTTGTTAGGAGCAGGTGAGCATCTCTTGTAGAGAAGGAGTATCACCAGTAGTCTAAGTAGACCTGCAAGAAATAAACTCTGTTTTAGGAAGAATATTTAGAGGAATCATAAGCAGGTAGAACATTCAACATCCTAGGAAAGCAAAAACTTGCAGAAAGCCAGCTTTCACGTGTACCAAGATACAGGATATAATTATTAATGATGAAAAAAGTGATCTTTATATAACATGGCACCATCTTGATGCACTAAGAATGCATCGTGCAGAAACACTGTGACTCAAATTAATATGCAAAAAGATCACTATGAAACTACCATTAGTCTTCTGTCCTAAGTAACTTATTTTTAGAATAAACCAGAGATGACTCACACTACTGAACCACTAAAATATACCCATCATTCTTAGTGCCCTAAGGTTGGCACAAGCAACTTGTAAATGTCAGAAAAGCATATAAACCTCGTTAATGTTTTCAGAAATTCATTTAAAGATAGAAACAGGTCCAAAAAGATGCCTGTCTAAATGCATTGCAATTACGTTACAATTATTTTCCAAATACACAGATATGCTCTGTCTTTTCTCAGCTCATTACTGACTCAAACAATTTGCCCTTCTGGGATCAATTGTTTGCTAATAAATAATTGTTTACAGTCACAAAATGATATTAAGGAGTATTCTTATTAGTTTTCCTTCTACAGCCTAATAAGATTCAAAACTAGCTGATTCCCAAGAGTCTAACCTTAACCTTGCTGTGTTTAACAGCCCAGGAAATGATGAACCATCTGTTTCAGAAAATAATGGAGGGCCAAGAGGAAATATTGTTTAATTGTAGATTAACCTCCTTGTACAGCAGAATGAAGCATCTACAGAATTAGCAACTCTAACTAGCAATGAACAAAAAAAAAAAAAAACTGAAAGCAACTCTTATTATTAGAAAACCAACAGCAGCCAAGTATTCTTTTATCTGCTTTGGAAAACACAACAAAACAAAACAACACATAAATGTATGTAACAAGTACAACCTGGTTTTTAAAAAATTTTGAATTACCATATTTGGATTTTTTTCACTCGAGGAAATCAAAGAAATAAATACTAAAATAGTTCTGGCTTTATTTGTCTAGGAGTATCAAAATTACTTTAAAACAAATATCTCCAAGTGAGAGATGTTCAGGTTATACAATAATAAATATCTCATCTTCATAGGTATAAAACAGCTGCTCCAAAGCAACAGACAAGTCACTTAAGGGAGTGGAGGGAAAGGCCTGGAGGTTTTAAACTCAAGAAATTTGATTATTTATTTATCTGTTTTCATAGCCACTTTTAATAACGGAGACACCCTGATAAGATGTAAAACAGATTGAGTACTAGAAGAGAAAAAACCTAGCAGTGATAAAGCACGGGAATTTGAAAATAAAGCCAACTGCTCCTGTGCTAGCATCATTAAGGGCAGCACAAATCTGCACTGGGATGGCAATTTTTCTATGTAACATTCATGCCAAAGCGAGTTGAACAGGAATTTTTACCTCCATCAATCAGTTTGCCTCGTTTTGACAGAAAAGTGTGTTATCAAAGGGCTGCAGCAAACTCCAACACCCAGCGACGGAGAGAGCTTTCCCTTGATTTTACACAACCTTCCTAAACGGCATCTAAATTCACTGCTCACTCTGACAGCTGGGTGCATACTCAGCGTGACAGACTGCATTCATTCCGAGTTTTAAATATCCAAACACGCTAACATTTACTCCAATAAATTATTCTTGAATTCTTCACTCAATTCCTGAAGCAATGAGCTCGCAATAACTCTACAGCTTCATATAATAGCACCTATTGAAAGAGGATAAGAGTTTGACATTCTTCTCCCACTAAACAACCAGGCACAATTTTATCCATCAGCCGTCTATCAACCTACGGATATTGAAAGCTTGGGCAGAGGAGATAACATCAAACCCAGCCCTACTGTCAAGCTGCACTATCTCCTGCCATCAATAATGCTATTCATGAATTTAGGAAAATTAATAAATCTTGGGGTGGATGCTCAGAGAGCCTCAACTGCAGGTGAGGCAGACACTCACTTGGGCTTTGTCTCTGCATCTGTCACTTGGCGGATGTAGATGCCATCCTCGGGGTGCTCGATGTCATCCATCTCGTACATGTAGGAGGAAGCTATGGCCAGGGTGGTTCCATCATTGCTGAAGGCCAGGGAGGCAATGCTGGTGGGGTACCGATGGAATTGGCACAGCCTCTTCTTGTTAAACGGATCCCAGATATTCACAAAGCCATCCGAGCCGCCTGGAAGGCAGCGTTTCAAAAAAAAAAAAAACATTTGTAAGTTGTAATTGAGGAAAAAAAATAAAACCGAAGAGATGCAGCGCAGGAAAAAAAGAAAACTGCTCGTAATTACTTTGTCAGGAAAAACACAGGGTTGATCCATTCAGTAAAGAGCACAATGAGCATTTCCCAAAATCCCTGTTAAAGCAGTTAACTGGAGAAAAGACTGCAATACAATTTTATCTCATAGCCCTCTAAATTCTAAAAGAGTGGTAAGGCAGAAAAAAACTTTCTAAGAGAGATTCTCATTGCATTGTAGTTTTAAGCTGACAGTGAGACTTGTGATTACCTCTGCAGGTCCAAACACAAGCTTGTGTTTGGGGCAAAAAATACTAAGAGTTAAGAACGCTCACTAAATCAAGTAATTTTAAAACCCTGCTCATGGCACAAAATACTATTTAAATGCTTAAAAAGTCAGGGCATATGAAGTAAAGGCTGATCTGTTTACATCAAAACTAAAGGAATTGATGGAAGTGTTACAAAGAATTGAGTATTTACCTGTAGCAAACGTGTTGTGGACATTATGGAAAGAAATGGCATTAACTGGATAAATCTGCTCGATGTTATTCTCCTTCAAACGGTGACATTTGAATGCGTATTTCTTCTTCTGGATTTCTGGGCTTGGATCCAAATATTCCACAGCTACACGACCTTCAATAGAACTTAAAACATAACCCTGACAAGAAAAAAAAAAAATTTTGGAGCTACATGTTTTAGAAGTTTACAACTGGAGAAAAGATTGCAATACAACTTTATTTCATAGCCTTCTAAATTCTAAGAAAGTGGTAAGGAAAAAAAAAGCTTTCTAAGAGAGATTCTCATTGCATCATAGTTTTAAGCTGACAATGAGACTTGTAATTGCCTCTGTAGGTCCAAACATAAGCTTGTGCTCAGGGAAAAAAAGGTCAAGAGATAAGAACTCCTTGTATTTGCTCACCTATCCCCCAGGGCCTAAATATCTGAAATATGAGAGATACTCACAGGACTATTCAGTTCCAGAATTACATTACATTAAAATTAGTTCAGAGCTTTATAGTAACAACTAAACACTCAAGCTGAAATAGTATTTTCAGTGAAACTTGATTACCAAGTTATGTTCACTTATCCAGTTAATTACAGTCCTGACTTGGAGCAACCTGAGATGCTTTTATTATCACTTCTGAGTTAAGTCCATAATAGATCTTTTCAGAAATAGGATTGCAATGATATCTAGCTATAACAAGGCTCTTTAAAATCCATCATACAATACAATCTGGAAGATCAGCTTGTTTTACTATAACTAGAACTGAAAATGGACAAAGCATTCATGCCAGTTCAAGAACAAGTAACTAGGTCTTGCAATTCCTGTACTATCACTCTGTACACGGGAAAATTCCCTTACAAATTAGTTTGGCACAGAAAGCCAATCTTCTTGCTTTCCTTGAAAAAGAAATACCACAGACACATCACGTTAACTTGCACAGAACAGCTGTAGGAGCACCTGAATTGTACAATTCCCCCTGGATAATGGATCAGGGCTTCTGCAGTGCTAGCCACAGCCTCAGAGAGAAAAAAAAGAAAAATACAGAAACGACATTCACGCAGTTTTAGTCCTGCCCCTGTTCACAGACTGCTCAAGAACCAGGCCTACAATGCATAAAAGCTGCTGAGAAACCACCAATTCTGGCTTTCTCCCTTCTACTGCAACTGAGAAGGGGAAGGTTATTTTTAAAAAGGAGACAAATCTGCAGGAACAAAATGACAACATAATACGCTGGTAAGTCAGTGGCAAACATTGCTAAGCTGCACTAAAAAGAATTAATGCGCCACCTCCCAAAGTTTGATTACAAAACAAACCCCCACTGAAAAATAAACTTGAAAATAAACCACCATTTTCCTGAAGAACATTCAGCAGAAATGTGATTGCTGCCATGGCTCCCATACCTGTTTGTTGGGGAATGCTCTGATGCAGCGGGTCTGGTATTTCAGGCTCGATTCTCTTCGTTGCTGAACGTATCCCATGTTCCTCAAATCCCACACCAGCACTCTCCGACCTGCTGTCCCCACAATCAGTCTGTCCCCAGACACAGACAGGGTGTAGACCTTCCAAAAAAATATTTACAGTATTTAACACTGATTAGCCTGAAAACCCCCTGCTCTTTGTACAGAATAAGCTGTCAGCAATGAGCACTAACACAACTCCCATGGAGCCCACAGCAACAGAATTCCCTTCAGCTTGCATTTAGAACCCAAATTTGGGATAAGCAACAGGAGTGTGCAACTGCTTAGTGAGAACACCCTGATGTAGCATTCAAAGGCTCAAAAATTAGTCCAAGCATTAAATTTACCAAATTTAATGGCAAAAGGAAAACCTACACAAAGGAACAGGAGAGGAAGTGATGGATACTGGAATTAATCTCTGCTTGGTATGCACAGTTTGCATTCCCACTGCCAACTCATGATCCTGCAGTTTAGTCCTACAAAACCACATCACATATTTTCTTCTCTGTTTTCCTCCACCTGGTAACCAAGTATTTTTCTTCACAAACTCATATTTTGAGTTGAGCTTCATGTTAATAAAACAAAATAAATTGCCAAGAAATCATTAAAAAAAACCACATTACTTTGTATGCTTTAATAAAACTAAGTGAAATTGAAGAAAGCAATATGCTTGACATATTAAAAAAAAGATAATGGCTTGGAATTTCAACTCTACTCCAAAACTTGGCTTAGAGGTTCTAATTTTGGCTTATCAAATATCACATGAACATATTTAGTGCATGAATTGTTGCTTCCAACTATTGCTTGGGGTAGAGTTCATCTGGTAATATTAAAAAAAAAAAGAAAGGAAAAAGGTTTAGTCCTAAAAAACTGTGCTGTGGAATGAATCCCAAGTTGTTGATACATAAGCAGATGGAATCCAGCTACCTACAGCTGTCACTGAGCTGCTAACAAGAGCAAACTATGAGAATGAGCTTTTTCCAAGTGATCTAATGCAGTCAAATACATAGGAAACAGATCTCGGGTATTCCTCAGATCAGGAATTAAAAGTGTAAGAGATCTGGTATCCTGCCAGAAGGAATCAATTTCATTTTGGCAAGTGCTTGTACAGTTTCACTCATTTGGTTTCACTTTCTGGCTCTCTGATGATGCCCAACAAAGCTGCCTGGTTCTGGTAAGACTGCACTGCAATATCAGACACAACAACTTTTCATGTGCTATAAATACATTTTCAAAAAGTTAATTTCTAATAAAACAACTAAGCAGACAGGTGTGTACGTATACATATAGATAAAAAAGCTTCCTTTAACCAATCCTCATCCATCCAGCACATGCTTTCTTCTCCAAAATGTAATTATTGAACTTTCCTCTAAAGACTGAGATCTTAAAATAGAGAAAGTCTGAAATGTTCACACAGGAGTTGCCCAAAATTTCTGACAATCCCCATTATGCCTAAAAAAGGTAAGAAAACTTTGAGCCAATAGTAGTTACGTATTTTAACAAGATAGTTTTTCGTTTTTCATAAAAATTGGTCCAGAAATATTCACAAACACTATATAAAATCTGTTTGTATACATACAGGAAAACAAAGGCATAAAGACCATTAAATATCTTAAATCTTCTTCACAAACTGATGTCACACCTGTACAGTGAGTGTTCTTTCTCCACCACACAGCCATAAATCAAATGAAACCGTTGTCATGCAGTGGAGTAGGTGTACACATTCATCAAAGGCAGCATTAAAAAAATGACATAATGAACCCTGCTGAACCAATAAGCAGCTTGATTCACTGTGGCTGTCCATTATATGATATTCTGTCAGCAATTTATCACAGTTCTTTACATGCTACATACATCTATAAATCAAAACTAGAAATAATGCAATTACTTTATTCTGCACAAAGGTCTCGCCAGAAGTAGATCCAGCTCTGCTGGAACAAAAGTAAGAGCTATTTAGGGCCAAAGGGAAGGTAATGATGGCCATAATTAGGACTTGACAATAGGATGTCACAGAGCTAAATGAAATTTTAAAAAGGTACAGGCAAAAAAATATTCATATGTAAAATTATCCAGCAAGCCAGCCTGTGTTTAGGAGTCTCTGAAAAAAACCTGGAATTCCTGTTAATTCTTTTAATGACACCACTGTAAGCAGCATGAGAAGTTAACACATCATATGGCCACTAGAAAAAGCTGAAGACGTCCCATTTTATCTTATTTCTCTGAGTCTCCCATTAGCACAGATTTCAATATTAGTAAAATATCCAAATTTACTAGACATTAATACAAGACAGGTAAATCACAATACAAGGAATTCTGTTCAATTTTTTGAACACAAGTAAAAAACCAAAATATTATTTCAGGCAACATAAATGGCCTCCTGTAGAGATACATCTCCGTGCACATTCCAAAACAACCAGACCTTAGGACTGCCAGGGTCTGATGCATCTAAAATCTTAACATTTACAGAAATCAACTGTGCATATTACAATTAAGCCAAGATGCTTGGTTTTCCTTCAAATTTATTTTCAATTTTAAGAATTTGGTCCAGCACAAGCACTAAGAATTAAGGTACGTTGAGGAAAGCTCAAAGCCTTCACCTAAAAATCCCAATACATTCCAAATACCAATCTTTTTAAACACTACGCTTTCACCCAGTTTAAAAACCATTAAACATAACTTCACAAATTCACTCAAGGCAGTGTCCTGGGTGATGTTTCAGTCCTGGAATGCATTATTTAACACCCAGAATGCAGCATGCAGCACGTACCTTTTCGGGCTGGGAGAAGGTTCCTGCATTACAGGGAGTTCTGGGATCCCAGAGTTTCACTGTTTGGTCCCAGCTGCCAGTCACCATGACATTCACTTCTGGGCAATACTCCACACACCTGATGGGAGCATCATGGGCACCAACAAGGTTTTCTGTAAGAAAACACAACATACTGCAGCTTTACTGGCCCTACAAACAGTCAGAATGTGGGAAATAAAGAATAAAAAAAGAACACTACTGCAGTAAAAGCATTTTCTGACATCCTAAACGTACATTTCTATGCCAGAAGTCCTTGTAATGGACAGTTCAGCCTTCAGAAGCATGAATTTTGCAAAGATCAGGATTACTAAATTTAAACTTATGTCCCTTGAGCTTAGGATTTAAGAATTTTAGGCAGTCACTGAGAGATCTTTGCAGGTATAAAGCATGTTCACTATCAACTGGTATCACACTCACAAACACACTAATAGAGAAAGGAACTTAAGCTTGTGCATATTAATAATATGACAAGAGAAAGCAATTAGTATTACATCTTAATAAAGATATTATAACAAACACTTGTAGGAAGTCAGCTATGGCAGAATTATTTGAGCTTTCTGGTACCATTACTGCACACACCCATTTGTCAAGCCCTGGCTATTGGCTGGTGCTGGTGGACTGGCTGAAATATGCTTTTCTCTTTAACACTCTATAAACACACAAAAAATGAGCCAAACCAGTTCCATATTTTGCATCAACGAGGCACTACAACTGTTATTTTCAAGCAATGTTTTCTTAGAAAAAAGCTGCAGTACAAGGCCATGCTTGACAAAAGCAAAAGCTTTATACATTGTCTGCCATGAAAGATCATCCTAAATACATCCAAACCACGAACCTCTGAAAAACAACATGCTCAGTTTTAGTTCAGCTTGGCTGAACTAAATTCCCTAACTGAGACACTGCAGCCTATGGCAGAGCAGGATTCTCATCAGAAAAACCAATTCAAGGCACCCTACAAGCAATTACCAAACGTTCTGGCAAGCTGCCAAATTCTTCCACGTTTTCAGGTGGTCCTTACTAAGGTCACTGGTTATTTTGCCAGATACTTGACTATTCCCCATCTAAAGAACCTGAACATATTCTGTGCATGTAAGTACATAAATCTGAATCTTAGGCCAGCTGCTGACAGCATTTAGAACTCAATCTGCTCACCTTGGTCCGTGTTTAAGTCGTGCATTTTCAGTTGCTGATCCAGCCCTCCACTCCAGGCATGGGTAGGATCCTATAAAGCATAAAATTTACCTTATTACATTTCCATGGCTGCTCTGCATTTGGTATCCTAAACTCATAACAAAGGACTTGATTTCCAGAGTTTTGGGAAGATGGGAATTAAGACACAAATGTTAAGGTCTGACCCAGATTTAAACAGACAGAAGCTTTACAAAATGTTTAAGTGCTTTGAGCGATATGGATTTCTTTAGTTTAAAAGTAAAACTAAAATAAAGTTTAAAAAGACAGTTAAGTTACACCAAATCATTTCCATTTCTTCATATTTTAAATGACTGACAATCTAAGTTCCACCTAAGTGCAGTGCAATCTAAAACTCCTTTAGAAAGGCGATATCATTTCAGGGATTGACAATTTCTCATACTTTGGGCACTCCACTGCTGTAAAATAATAATTAGAAAACCCCTCCCACACTTACATAAAAAGCACAGTCCAGGACAGCTCCTGAATGCTGGTATTTGAGTCTCATGGTGTTGGCAGGAACATCATAGAGCCGAACAGTCGTGTCCCAGGATGAAACAAGCAGAAACTGAGACGTGTTTGGACTAAACTTTACTGATGAAATCCCATCATCTGGAGTTTGGTTGAGTTTGAACTCGTTTGATCCCGTCATCTGCAGACACCAAGGCACAGATGCAATTTTAATGACTACAAGAACACAAGCCTAGCAAGTGAACAAGACTGAGCCCTCTGCAAGGCAGCTCAAAGCAGACCTGAAAACTTTACCAGCTTTTACACAGAACAGGTTCAGAACACTCAAATTTCTCACAAACTCTAAAATTCAAGATGCCCAAAACCTCAGTAAATGCCTTTCTCTACAGAGAGCTTTTAAATAGCAAATGCAACATGAATAAACAGCACAAAAATATTATTATCATTATTATGATCTATAAGCTTAGATATTGTTACTTACAAATGTATTTCCCTCACTGTGCTGAGTGTGTGGCTGTGTTTTTTGAAGTAAATATTTGTATAAGTTATGTGAACATCAAGAAGCTACTCCAAAATACACATATAAGCAGAAAGGAATTGGATTTGAAAACTCAAAAAAGTGTTGATTTGCTCCTGGACTGGTATGACCCTCATATACTTCCAAGAATTGCAACAGGATCATCTTTTATGTAGTTCTGGGCTCTGTGCAACTTTCAGACCTTTAGGCTTCCAAAAGTGCTTTGAAATACCTGCTACAAAAAGCTTTGAGAATTTTTCCCCCTCTCCTGGAATCCAAAGGGCAGGTAAAGAAAGGAAAGTTATGTTTTGTGGGGTGCTGAAATGTGGAGTGACCACAGAACTGGGATGTGACCAGGAAAAAAATATCAACGATTCAACGAAAGATCAATGACTCCAAAGGGAAATGCAGCACTCCCATTCCAGGACTACTCTGTTGAAAAATTCCAAGCACAGCAGAAGCTATGAACTGCAGATTTCAGCTGGAAAACAGTTTACACCTTACAAACACTCTAAAAGAAGAAACAGTTGGTTACATATCCACCAACAAAACAACCACAGCTTCTTTCCAAGGCTTCTCAAGGCCTCAACAGCACATTCACCTTCTGCTAAAGGGGCAGAGCAGTGAATGAGCTCAGATTTTCTGTAACTCTCACCCCTGGATTTGTATGTACAACTGCAGAGGTAAGATTGCCCCCCTGAGAATAAATCAGGAGACAAGGAGCAGATGAACCAAGGGCAAGGTGCAAATTTAGGGCACAATGATTCCAGTTCAGCACTTGTCAGTAACTAAACAACCATCAAGTTGTGCAATAAAGTGAGGAACACACATTCCTACACTGGAGAGATTTCCTGAGTGGGAGCTTTGCTCTGTAAGACATCCTTCAAGTAACAAAAAAACACTCACTGTGTCAACATCAAGTGCTATTTCTGCTATTTAAACATCAAGTGAGGGAGGGGAAAACCCTTTTAATAATAGAAAAGCTTCTTTCTGAGCCTCTTTTTAGCTCTGCTTTGGGAATTCTTGGGAAAAGTGAGGCTTGAGGTTTTGCCACACATTTTTCCATGGGAACACTACTTGGAATTCAGCAGCACCTTCTGAGGATGTTCCAGATGGAGGTCCACAGACAAAAGATCTAAAGGGATTCAGAACAACTGGGAAAATTAGACTGGACAAGCTTATTGCCTCATCTACTTAGGCCAGAAAACTCGAACAACAAAACATGAGGATGTGAGGTACAAGTTACTGTATTATTTGAGGCCTGGTACAAATCATTAACCAGCCAAAAAGCAACTTCAGGAGGCAAAGCTACTTACACCAGAAACCTGGAAGGATGTCCCAAAGGTATTTCTAATCCAGAACAAAATGCATAATATTAGAATTTAAGTAAATCCTGCCTCTTACACATGGTAAAAAAAAAAAAAATAAAGCAGATCAAGAGCTCGACATTGTCACAAAAACAACTGCTCCACAACCAGCATTGCCAAAACACAGTGTCGTGCCCACCTCAAACAACAAAGTCATGGTAAAATGTTGAGGCACCACAAGCAAAACTTTTAAACATTACAAAGCACATGCTGCTGAAATGGCGATTCTGACTTAACTACGAATTCAGTTTTACAAAAAAAAAAACCCAATCATTTTTTTAGTGAACAAGCAAGAAATCTGTGCTTTTATAGCTCCTCTCGGCACAGGTGTCACTCAGCTGGACGGAGTGGCTGGAACAAAGCAGAACGCTCCAGTGAGAGCCTCGGGACTCCCAGCCCGCGCTTTTACTAAGAAAACATAAAACTCAAAGAACCGTTTTCATGATGAACGAGCTCCTCCCGCTGCTCCACGGACCGCCAAGGAAAAGCTTTCGGACTCACGGCAGCCCCGAGGCTTCGGTCACTCCCCGCGCCGGGTCCCGGTGAAGAGCTGCGGGATGCGGGAGACGCTGCGGGAAGGGAAGAGAGTGAAGGAAGGGCCTCGGAACCGGAGAGGGACGGGACCGCAGCGGGGAACGAACGCGCGGCCGGGACGGAAGGGTTAGGATGCCCCCAGGGTCCCAACCCCGATCCCCAAATCCCCAATCCCGGATCCTCAACCCTGGATCCCCGATCCCGGATCCCGGTCCCGGCCTCACCTCAGCCTCAGCCTCAGCCTCCGCCACCGCCCGCGCGCGCGCACTGCCGCCCCCGGCCGCGATTGGCCGCTTCGAACGCGCGTGCCGCTGCGTCCCCGGCGTGCGCCGCGCGCCCGCCGCCGCGGGGCATGCCGGGAGTTGTAGTTCGCCTCTCCCGGGGCGGCGGCGGCGGCGGCGTGTGGGGTCGGTCCTTTCTCCCCGTCCCATCCCGGCTGATAACGAAAGGTCCCGGGAGATGCCCCCGAGGGAACCGCACGGGGTTGGTGCCGCGGAGAAAGAGAGGCTGCTGCTGGGTTTTGGCAGTGTTAACGGGCAAACGCGAAATACGAGTTATTTCCCCTAAAAAAAAGAGTCCGAAAGGCGGAGAGAGGAGCGGGGTTCAGTCCCCCCACCCTGGATGCCGCTACCCCGGGGCAAGCGGTCTGTGGCTCAAACACCGGCTGTGGAGCGCGGGGAGAGAGAGCGTTCCCCTTCCCCGCACTGAAAAACGCCTTGTTTATCCCTTCGGATATTTTATTTCTCTGTTTTCCGGGGCTTTATTTTTCGGCGGTCTCGTTGCTGTTGCTGTTACACCCCCCCGCGCTCGGTACGGGCCGTACCTCGGAGCCGGTGGCCGCAGTTTAATCGCCACTTGCCGCGGAATTTACTGGTTTTGAGTGACCGATCGAGGCCGTGTCCCGTGAGGAGCCGTCGAGGATGCCCAGTGCGAGCCCGGGGCGCGGAGAGCAGGGACCAGTCCCCGGCAGCACCGAGCCCATCACCGCGGCTTCCACCAAAACGCTCCGAAAACCAGAAAAAAGGTGCCCGTTTACGAAACTTTTCGGGAAATACCCCTCATCTCCCGGCCGAGAGCAGGGCAGCGAGCCCCCGCACAGGCACAAGCGGACGGGGAGGCCCGGCTGGGATTCCCTGCAGGAAACGAGATAAGAAGGAAAAATGCCAGAAAAATAAACCCTCGGCGTTACAAGTCGTTTTCACTCTCCCGTGCATCGATCCCGGGCCCCGCGGGCCCTTCCCGGCCCGGCTGAGGGACACCCCCGGTGCCGGGGTCCCCGTCGGGGACACGCGACCGAGGTGGCAAATTCACAAACGAGGCTTAAAACGGTTTAATTTTTTTTTTCATTCTTACTTTCTTTAAAAATATTTACAGATCTGAAATAACGCTTTTTTTTAATTAATTCTTTTTTTTTGTTGTTGTTGTTGTTCTTTTCAAGTGGCCGGATAGCAGGAGGGGAGAGCGGGGGTGCCCCCGGCGCCCCGGGCTCTCCGTTTGCCCGTCCCTCCCATCAGTTTCGGTGCTGTGTCCCCGCCGCGGGGGCGGCCCGAGACCCCGCACGGAGCCCCCGCGGCGGCCCCGGCCCCGCTCCCGGTGCGGGTCCCGACGGGGCGGGCGCGGGGCGGGGGGCGCGGGGCTCAGTAGTCGATCTTGTTGTAGAGGTTGTAGAGCGGTAAGGCCGAGAGGTTGCTGCCGGGGTAGTAGAGAGGGGCGGGGAAGGCGATGGAGCGGGGCACCGGCACTCGGAGGAGGGAATTGTCTCTGAACACCAGCGGCATCCCCACCAGAGTCTGCGCCGAGGCGTGGGCCATGTTGGCCGCCTCCAGCTCGGCCGAGAGCTGCCGTTTCCACTTGTTCCTGCGGTTCTGGAACCAGGTCTTCACCTGGGTCTCGGTGAGCTGCAGGCTGGAGGCCAGGCAGGCCCGCTCCGAGCTGCTCAGGTAGCGCTTCATGTCGAAGGTGGACTCCAGCTGGAAGACCTGCGAGCGGCTGAACACCGTGCGCGTCTTCTTCTTGGCGGCGCCGGCCTGCCGGTCCCCGCCGTCGCGCTGCCGGTCCCCGCAGGAAGGCGAGGAGGGTCCCAGCGGCTTCTCCTTCTCATCCTTACAGTCCTGCTGGGGGGGCGAGAGGAAGGGCCCTCGCTCCCCGCTGCCCGCCGCCGCCGCTCCGCTCCCCTTGGTGCTGCCTGCAACAGAGCAACAGCGCGGGGGTCGCACAGCGGCCGGCACCGGGACCCCCGACGGCCGAACCCCCTGTCCCGGAGGGAAGAAGCACCGAGGCCAGACCCCGAGAAGGCACCCGCCGCCTCTGCTCCCGGCGGAACACACAAGCGATGCCAGGGGAAGCCATCCCCTCCTGGGTATCCCTGTCCCTCCGTTGGATGGATGGATGGATGGATGGATGGATGGATGGATGGATGGATGGAGGATGGATGGATGGATGGATGGATGGATGATGGATGGATGGATGGATGGATGGATGGATGGATGGATGGATGGATGGATGGATGGATGGACGGACAGGTGGGTGTGCGTGCCACAGTGAAAGCAGCTGAGTGCCAGGCTTCCTATCCGACACGAGCCGGCAAATTTTACTTTACAGTATCACATTTCACAGACCGTTTATTCAGAAATAATGCTAAAAAAAAAAAATAAACATCGTTCTTCCCTCTGTCCCAGCGCTGTAAATAATCAGAATCTAAGAAAACGAGCGTTATCCATCGCGCCGCATCCCTCGGGGAAATCAACGCCGAGTGGGGCGGAAAAGAAAAAAAAAAAGCCACCCCATTTTTCCTGGAGTTCCTTCCTCCCCGCTTCACCCACGGACGGCGCAAACACTCTGTGCCCCGAAAGCACAGAAGGTGCGACGTGCCCCCGCCTCCCTCTTCCCGGCGGGGGCCGGACCGGGGCCGAGCCCTCCGCGGCCCTTCCCGGCGGGGCCCGTCCGCCCCGTCCCATCCCTGCGGGTACTCACCGAGACAGGTGAAGCTGAGGGGCTGGTGCTTGTGGCACGCCTCGGCGGGGCCCTGAGCCTCGGGGCAGAAGCAGCCGCGGTGCTTCCAGCTCTCCTCCGGCTCCTCGTCCTCCGAGGACAGCGAGAGGGTCCGGGCGCGGGCGGGCCAGGCGGGTGCCCTGTCGCCGGCCTCCCGGGGGGGATCGGCGCTGCCGCTGCCCAGGATGGACTGGATGGTGAAACTGGAGATGGGAGCAGCCGCCGGACAGCACTTGCTCGGGTCTTCTTTGCTGCTCATCCTGGGTTCATAAGAAAGCAGAGGAGGGAAGCTCTCGCT
>VWZT01012385.1:591-14491 GCA_013397055.1 Pachycephala philippinensis | reverse complement strand
CTGCTGCTGTTAAGGTCTGTAAAGCTTGCACAGCTTGGGTTCCCAGCTTCCCAGAAATGACCTGCATCTCCTTCCACCCCTTGAGCATGGCCTTCAGGATCCCTCCCTGGGGTAGCCAGGAAGTTGGTGCCATTTCCATGAGGGATCACGACCAGAGGGGCAGCCCCTGAGGCAACACGGAGCAGACACATGGTCATGGCCAGGTGTGGGCAGGGAGGTCCCCAAGTGCCAGCAGGGCACCAGAAAGCTGCTGTGGGGTGCGAGGGGCTCAAGAGACATGGGAGAGTTGGCATCTGCCAAATGGGGGAGCAGCTGTTCTTACAACGGTGCCAGACTCATCCTTAGATGACTCTGGGGAGGACTCCGGGGAGGACTCCGGGAAGGACTCCATAAACGACTCAGTGGATGACTCTGTGGATGGCTCCATCAATGACTCCATGGACAACTTCCTGGACGACTCCATGGATGACTCCATAGACGATTCCATGGACACAGATGAACACCGATAATATGATTCATTTCTCTGTCTTTCTTCTTCTTCTTGCAGTATCTCTTCATTTTCTGAAGGAAAAAATTATCCATAAATAGAAGACTTGGCACATTGCCAATCCCATTTAAGCTGGGAAGTCCCACTTCCCCAGCACTGGCCTCTCCCAGAAACAAACCCTCCTTCGAGTCCTCTACAGAAAGTGAACACTGCTCCTCCTTGGCATCAGAATCATCCATGCATTGCTCCAGGTCCAACAGAAGAGATGGTTCACTGCCCTTTATATGTATTACCATGTTGTGTCTTATCTCTTTCAGTATCTTCTTGTATTTTTCATTTCCTGAAGGAAAAACCATCCACAAATAGAAGCGTGGGTGCATCGCCAATCCCATTTAAGATGGGAAGTCCCACTTCCCAACACTGGCCTCTCCCAGAAACAAACCCCCCAGGCCATCTATGAAAAGTGGATGCTGCTGCTCCTCTCTGAGTCCTCATGTTCGCTCTCACTTATCTTCCTCCTCACAGGGGAGAATCTCATCCCCTGCAATGTCACGCAAATCCAACCCTGCCAAAAGCCCTGCCGAGTGCCTCTCTTACAGCTTTCCCAAGCTTTTCTGCGCAGCCATCATCTTTCCAGGCCTCCAGCAATGTGCTGGCAAGATCTGCACAATGGTTCCTGGGAGAAAGCCCAAATGGGCTCAACTGCTCAAAACTCAGTAAGCAACCAGAGAGGCCAAGTGTTGGTCTGGCAGCCCTGCAACCTCCAGACTTGGTGGACATGTGTGTGAGCTGCCTGATGTGCTGTGGTAGGGGAAAAAACCAGAGGATCTTCCTGGAAGAAGACAGGCAGTGCTCACCTTTCAACATCCAGGGTAGATCTATGGCAATCGTAGGGAGGATCCCCTCTCCTTTCAGGCGGATTTCTGCTGGTTCCAGATAACTCACTCGAACCTGGAAAGTCTTGCAGAAGACTCTTGGCCTTCCTGGCAGATAATAGACTTTCAACACTTGCTCTTTGCCAGGTGCAATGGAACCCTGCAGGGACGGGAGAGGAGCAAGGGAATGCATCAAAGATGCATGATGGGGATGGATCAGGGGACAGACAGGCTGAGAAGAGAGGTTCTCATCTAGAAGAAAACATCAGAACATATCACTTGCTAACTTCCTTGTCCCCAAAAGCTTGTGCCTCCAACCCTGGGGTGCAGTGTGTCCTCCTGAGGTCTCGCAAGGCTGCAGCCCCAACACAGCCTGATGTGAGCACAGCTCTGCTGCTCACAGCATTTACCCTCTGTCAGCAAGGGCCATGCTCAACAAATAAAAGCTCTTTTGCCGGGCTCTGTGGAAGAGGAGTGAAGTGCCTGCGCTCTCAGAGGGGCCAGCGGCCCCTGTCATAACATATCAGCAATTCCCGTTGGTGTCAAAGGACATGACCCCGTATTAATGATCCCAACAAAAACACCTTCTGCCTCTGTGGTTACACCAAGTGCATCCTGACTCATGGTTTCTTGCAAACATACACCTCTGGAAATGCAGAAGCGGAGACTAGGATGAGATCTGGGGATGAGAGTGATGCCAGGAAGGGCCATCCTCCTTTTCGGGCTTCCAGAAATGCTGTCCAAGCCCCAGGCTGGGCTCACACCAGCAAGGTTGAAGGAAAGCACAGCTCTGGGTGACAGGACACAGCTGCAGCTGTCCTTGGCTCATCCCTGCCCACTGGGCTGGACCCTGGGCTCCCCATTCCTCTTGCACTCACTGCAGGAAGAAGCAGCTGAGCAGGACAAACCCTGCCACTCGCTCTCCTGAGTTACTCTGGCACACAACACGGCTGCAGCCAAAGGGAGCCCGGCCAAGCTGCCAGCACCTGGATGCTGCTCCAGCAACTGACTGCGGGGCCCACGCAGAGCTGTGTCTGCGGATGCTCGCAGGAAGAGGGCACCAGCGTCTCATCCCTCGGACGAGACAGGCATGAAACAACGAGAAAGCCATTTGGCTTCCTCTTCCCATTCCAAAGAGGGCCAAAGACAGGAATGCTGCTAAAGCTCCAAGACATCCAGGCAGGATCAAGAAGCTAGGGTGGTAGGATGCTGCAAACTCTTCTCCTTGCTCTTCCAGCCCCGCTCNCTCTCTGCCCCCAGCAGCAATTGCTTACAACCCTGTCTCTCAGGGCTCGGCTTGGGGTTTACCCCCTGCTTTTTTTCCTTCTTTTCCCCCCCTTTTTTCCTTTAACCCTCTCCTGGGCCACCTGACACAGGGCCAGAGCCAAACACTTGTGTTACTCACTGTGGTGGGCACGACCACAGGCACACCAGGCAGAGGGTTTGCTGCAGTGCCAGTGCTGGGGTTTGGCACCACGTAGGTGAATTCAAGCACCCCGGTGTTCCGCAGGGTGACCTCTGCTTTGAGGACTTGGTTAAACACCTGGAGAGAGGATAGAGGAGTGGGAAGTTACAGATACAGGCCTGATGCTGGGAATCTCCTTCCTCTTTCATGGCATTGAAAGCAAACAGCCACAATGCAACCACACAACTACAGAGGAGTGGTAAAACCATGTCAGCGCCAGTAATAAATGAACCAGGACACAGGTCCTCTGCACTCTGAGGGGTCACCAACAGCCAGGAGAAACAAAGGAGGTGGCACTGAGGCATTCCAGAAGAAAAGGCACCTACCTGCAAATATTGGCAAGAAACATACAGGCAACAAGAGAGACACACAGGGCAACGCAGACAGGGCCAGCAGCTGGAAATATCTGTGGGCTTTTAACTGGAAAGAAGTAAAGTGGGGATTATTCTGGGACATTCTCTTCAGCTACAGTGACTGAAAGGCCAACTTCCTCCCTGGATTACTTTGTGGATTAAGCAAGAGCATTAGACAAGAGCATCTCGTTGGAGCTGAAGCTTTAGGAACAGATCAGTGGAGGGTTATCTCAGGGACGTGTACCTCTGGACATCTTCACTGGAATCCTGCCTTCCCCAGGAGGCAGTGTTAGTTGCCTTGAAGAGGAGGGTGTTATGTCCCTAGGCCAAGGGGGAGGGGAGGGGTGGAGATGGCCATTAAAAACCAGATCGGATGCTGGATATATCCCCTCAAAGGTTGTATCTAAGCCCCAGAGCCAACAAAGGAGCTGAGAAGGGGAGAGAGCCTGGCATCAAGGTGGGCGGGAACCCGCTGGCCATGATTCCAAGGCAAGGAGCTGTGCCAGGAGAAGCATGCAGTACCTGCAGCCCCCAGTCGATCTCCTCCACGTCCAGCTGGTAGCTGGCGCGCGAAGCTGCCCCGCTCAGCTCCACCTCGTAGGTGGGGCCCCCCTCCACGTGGCACAGCGCCTTGACATGGGCGACGATGTTGGCGTGGCCAAAGAAGCTGAAGGTGACCAGCTGGCTCTGGCCTGGCAGCAGCACACCCCACAGTGGCAGGACATCGAAAACCTGGAGGGAGGGAGGGGGGAGAGATCGAGGTGCTGAGTGTGGAAATGGATGCAGAAGAGCAGCTGTGGCTTGGAGTAAAGTACACTCATAGCTGTAGGGGTCTATTCCCCAAACACAGCCAGAATCACCCAATTCTCATGTTGTGTCCATGCCACTGACCAGGAGAGGGACCACGGGGANGACCATGGGGAAAATCTTCTCCCATAATCACTTATCAATGAGCATACAACTACATTAAAGTAAACTGGAATGTCTCCTGGCAGCAAGAAATTCTCTCTGCTGCAGAACTTGCTTTTAGAAACACTTCTCACTGCCCAGAAAAACAGGAGACTCAGAGCCGGGAGCCCTTGGAGCTGGGGGAAGGACTCCAGTCCAGCTCATCTGACTTCTGAGGCTTTTCCCTCTCTCTCTGACCTATGTGCTACTTTCTTAAGCTGCTACAGCAAAAGTTCCTACAAAAATTTCCTGTCAACCACCTGATGAGGTGAATGGGAGCAATGCACAGGTGCTGCACAGGGAGCATCCTTGGGCAGCCCTACAAATATCCCACATGGCCTCTCCAGTGACCAGTTGCTTCAGCAGAGCTTTGTGATGGGCTTGGAGGGATGTGAGGCCCCTCTGTGGGCAATGCTGAGGGCCACCTCAGCGGGAGTGGGGGCTACAGAACCGCTTTCCAAACTGGAAACGTGGAAGTGAGATAGATTCCCACTTACTTCCTGCATTCCCAAGTTGAGGTGCTCCACCTCTGTGAATCGACTCCATCCCCTCCTCCTCACCAGGCTCCGAGGCTCCACAGCAGTGGATGACAGCTCCTGGAAAACAAGCACCATGGGCTGCAGCGAGCAGCTGGCTGAGCAAGATCACTCTGCTGCAGGCTCCACCACCTCACCACACCAGGAGCAGCTGAGAAGAGACCTAGGCACAAATCAAGTGTGAAAATGTCTGTGCCATCAGTCCAGTGTGGGTCCAAGCCCACGTACAGATAAGACCTGGGCTCCGTCTGCACTTCCTACATCAAACTTGCACCAGGCAACTGGGTGCCCCCAGCACTCAGGCAGGGAGGTTGGAACTACACAATCTCTGAAGTTCCCTTCCAAGCCAAACCATTCCAGGATTCTAGGATGGCCTCCTGAATTTCCCTGGTTTACTCCTGCATACATGGCAACAACCAGAAAATAAAGATGATTTTATGCTTCTATCTGAAAACATTCAGCCACACTCTTCATTGCATTTATGGGGCTTTGTTTCTCCAGATTCAGAAAAAAATGTGCAGAAAACGACCAGTTTTTACATGTGAGCAGGTACAACCCCTCTCCTTAAACTTAATGCCATCACTGGGACTTTGAGAAACTCTTCTGCTTCCTTACACCTTTTTTTTTTATTGTCTCATAAGCAGCCTCTGTTTCACATGATGCAGAACAAGGGGCCACTTCCCACTCCAAAGTGCTAATGTTCACCAGGCAAGTTGGCAGACCAAAGGCGTTTTTTCTTGCATGGAGGAAGAGACAGTCACTTTGAAAAGTCTTGCTTTACAAAAGACAGCTCTGGGGCTGTCACTGCAATACCAGCTTTTGGGTGAAGGCAGAGATGTGAGCGCTGTAGCTGGGCTGGGAAGGGGGTACATGGAGAACAAGACTCGTCATGGCTTGATACAGGAAGGAAGCTGGAAGCCTTCTCATCATGATGCAGAGAAAGACCTCATTTTACATTGTAAAGAAAATAAGCCAAAAAAATCCCAATCTCAGCATAGATCTGTAGGATCTGAGTGCGCTTCTCCGAGCAAAACTATCCTATTTCTCCCTCCCCAGACATTCCATGTCCAGCTACTGGTCCTGATGCCCAGCCCACTATCAGGACAGCCCGGCAGCAAAAAGGGAGGTCCGTACGAGAATGACTTTTTGGTGGCAAGCTGGGGAGGCAATGTAAGTGGTAGGTGCACAAGAAAATACACCTCTGCCTCCAGGGAGTCCTCTGCATCTGCTGGCTGCTGGTCAGGATCCTTCTGGGCGGGATCCTGCATTGCTTCTGGGGCTTTGGTTGGCTCCTCCACACCTTCAGTCTTGGAGTGTCTCCTTGGAAACACTCTCTCCTTCTTTGATGACTGGGGTTTGAATTTAGGCGGTGAAGGGGTGAACCTGGAAAAGAACATAACTATGATTGTGGACCTGTAGTGGGAGAGAGGGACACCTTCAAGAGCAGCTCCTCACTGGGATGCAGCCCCTGCCTGGGTGCTGGTGTGGTGAGCTCAGTAAGAGCCACTCCCAAACCAGGCTGGAGCAGGTCCGTGCTCAGAGCAGCCCAGGGATGATGCTGGGGTAGCAGAGGTGCAGGCAGCTGGTAACTGCTTACAACGAGAAATTACAGAGGACAGAGATGAAGACCTCATAGGGAGGCAAAAAGCACAGCAGGAAAGGAAAAGACAGAAAAACTGTGCCAAAAAGTGAGACTGAAGCACAAAGGGGCAGATCTGGCCAGTGATGAGCCAGCACATCCCCCTCCAGCACCCGCCTCAAAGCGCCAACCCTTCCTCGTCTCCCTCCTCAAGGCCAACACCAGAAACTCTGCAGCTCTCCCAGGTGTTTATCTGGAATGTTTCCCCAACATTGTTGGGAGGGTTAGGGGGAAGTTATTATTTTCCAACACTCCCAGGTAACTCAGGTCACATTCCCTGTTTTAAATCACAGCAGGTGCTCAGGGTAACTTTGCTTGTGTTTCTAATGCCATGTTGGGGACACACTCAAGCTGTGCCTGCCTGACACCATGCCAGGCTGCAAGTGTTCCCCACACAGTCAAACAGGACCATCCTCAAAGCTATAGAGGTCATCACCTTTGAGCCAGATCCCAATTCCCTAAACAAAACTGTTTCTGGATGAGCTCCCTTCTTTGTAACAGCAACATTTCAATGCCCAGGGGTTAACTTGGCTTGGTTTCTGGGGCATTATGGAAAAACCATTTGCTTCTGTCATGAAAAGTGCCCAGCTCAGACTTCTACACCCTGCAGAGAGGTCACAGCAGGAGGAACTGCCAGAAATGTGTTTATAGATGTGTCCCAGTATGAGTGCAGGATTGCTCTGGGGCTTGGGAAGCACAGCCCAGCCCTGGATGGCCCTGCTTCCAGGGCTGTTCAGACAGGTGCTTCCCCCAACAGCTGCAGCCACTCCTAAAGCTGCAGAACCTGCTGATCTCTGTCAAACACCAAAGAGCTGCTCTGGGAAGGTGAGTGTGGTTTAACAGGTGTTGAAGGTGGTCTTTGCCTCAGGCCACAGAGGCCTGAGAAAGCAGCTTTCCTTCCCAGGGGAAACCACTATGAGGCCTACAGCAAAGCAGTAGTAAAGAGATTGGGGCAGCAGCACCATGTTCTGTGTAGGTTCTTTGTAGGAAAGCATCACAGATCCGGTTGTCAGGGAGGGAAATGAGGTCACATTATAGATCTGCTTGTCCAAGTGTGTAAGCATGGCTTTGTAGCTCCAGAGATAAAGCAGGACCCCAGGTTACTGGCTACGCGGAAAGTGTTGGGAATGTCTTACAATCCCAGTTTGGCTGGAGGACATAGTTTCCAGCCCAGTGTCAAACTGATGGAGATCACCCATTCCCTGAGCTTCCAGCCTGATCATGCTTGGCCAGTGTTATTTCCACGAGGAAAACTCAAAAACACTTTGTCAAATTNAGGCCACAGAAGCCTGAGAAAGCATCTTTCCTTCCCAGAGGAACCAGCATGGGACTTCACCAGCATCAAACTGATGGAGATCACCTACTTCCTGAGCTTCCAACCTGATCACAGCTGGCCAGTGTTATTTCCACAAGGAAAATTGAAAAACACTGGCAAATCCCAGGCAAACAGCCTTGGTCTTTGCAAAGTACAAGCAGGAAGAGCTTTAAGCAGAGGGCAAAGGTGCAGGTACCTTATGGTGTTCACCCGGCTGTCTGTCTGGAATGACCAGTGGTACTGGGCAGCAATTGGGCTGCAGTTGGTCATCTCCACATACAGCACTTGTTTGGTGTCATTCCCAATGCAGCCAAAGTCCAGGGCCTTGGTCTGGAGATGGAGATTCGGGAAGTAGACTTCTCCCCGAACAGTGATGTGCTCCTCATGAGGATGCTCCACGAAGCACACCCTGAGAGCCCTCTCTGCCACCCAGCTGTTCAAATCCTTCTCATAAGCTGGGTTAAATTGGATGCAGAGATGAAGTTCCTCCCCTACATCCAGCGTCATGGGCTGCAAAGAGATGAAGAGCATTAATCACCTTTGTGATCAAGTCCCAGGGTCTGACGGCAGGAAACAGTAAACATTCAAAGTGTGACCCCAGCGGGGTGTGCCCCGACTTGCTTTCCTGCTCCCTTCTCTTCATGTCTTAGAGCCAGCACGGATGTTACCAATTCAGATGAGATTTTGATTCCTTCGGCAGCTCTGCTGATGCAGCTCAGGCCAATCCACTGCTAACACTACAGAATAAACTTCTCAGCTCGAGGACCTCCCAACAGAAATGCACCACCACATCCCTCCTCTTCAAACCCCACTGAATGAGCCCACAGATGCTCACCTTGGAATCTGCAGGGAGGGGCTGCTGGTTCACATCACAGATTAGGAACGGCTGCTCCAAGTCCAGCACAATGCTGAGTGGCAGGGAGGAGGTGTTTTTTAAAGACAGAGGCTTGGTCTGAAGACTCAGGAGAGCACTGGGTTGCTACAGAAACAGGAGACAAGGAAAAACAACCTCAAGTGGACATAGACCTCCTTCCTCTTCCGATGCATTTCACATGTTTCAACCCCCAAAGCACATACAAGCCTGACAGACACATCAGTAACATTTTCAGCGTGGATCCCGCTTGGATTTGCATGCCCGGTTTCTCCCATGCCTTTGCTGCAGTGCCCTTCACTCCACAAAAAATGCAGAACCATCAGTGCACTTTCAAGGCTTCCCTCTCTTGATATCCAGACAAGGTAACTGACCCTGTGAAATATTGGGGGGATCTTTCTGACAGCTGCTTCTCCTCTGGGAAGAGACAGACTTCTTGTTCACTCTAATGCTTTCAGTTCCCTTAGGCAGAGTGCTTGGCATGAGATGATCTGGGAGGCAGTAGCTGTTAGATAGAGCAGAGCAGAAAAATGAGGATGATAGTTTAGCCTGTCTAAATGACTATGAAGACAGGGCAACGTTAGGCAGCCAACTGGAAGTTATTGAGATGTGCAACAGCTGAGCTGGGGCTTTCCAAGGACAAAGGCTTACATGAAGAAGTTTCTCTGCCAGCAAGGCAGCAGTCATTATTTCCTTGTTTCTGTAAAATGAGGTGATCTTGTAAGCATAATGCTTACAGAAATTTGTAGGAACCAATTAAAAAAAAAAAAGAAAAATGAAAAAAAATCATATATTAAGGGAAACAGGTGATAGAAGGGTCAGTGCCAGCAAACGCTCTCTTGGAAGCAGAGAGGGAAGAATCTGTGCGAAAAACCCAAATAACCCAAACAGCCTGCCTGCCTTCAGGTAAGAAAGAGACCACTAGTTCCTGGGATGCCCTGTGGTCTTCTAGGGCTGGTTTTAAAAGAAACCTCCTCAGGAGCAGAGATGTCTTGCACTTCACAGGAAAACACTCTGCTTAAGCTGGATACTCAAGACCTTTTCCTGATTTCTCATGGTTTTGCTTCCCCGAATGCCTCCCTTTGTTTCTCACTCCTCCCTCTGACATAACACCACAGCCCCACTCCTCCTCAGAGCCTACAGACTTGACAGTCATCTGTGTTGCACATGCAATGCAGGGAGTTGGGCTGCTGACCATGAATCTCTCTGGACCCAAGGCAAATGGAAAGCCCACACCCAGGGGAGTCAGGCTCTGCAGGAGCCAGGTAGCAACAGCTGAACTCTCAGATGCCATTCTGGATTTCCAGGCAAGACATCCTCACCAGTGCCCTGATCACTTTATTTCCCTCTTCAGCAAAACCTTTGGGCTCAGAACTGCACAGGGCAGTCCCACTGCAGGTGATTGAGCAAGTCTTCCTCAAGCTACCACTGAGGTAACCCTTTCTCAGAATGCCAGTATCAGCAGGAGCTTCCTGCAGACACATTTCACATTCACTTCCACATGTGTACCCAGTGGTCATGGAGCCAGGGAATGCACACCAGGGTTCGCCGGCATTTTCTCTGCAGAGTTGCATTTCCCCTGTGAAGAAAGGCACAAAGAAGAGAACACCCCAAGACTCTGCTAACATCTCCCCCTCTGAGTTGCTTTCCAAGGGTGCTGCAAAACCTGGCTGCTGCAAAACCTGGCTGCCCCTGGGACACCAGGGCTGGCTGAGAGACTGGGGTGAGTGGTTATGGAAATATTGACAAAAGTCAAGTTGTCAATTGTAATGATCCCTGGGAACAGTTTCCCACGTGGATGGACATCACACTGATATTAGAACTGGCACACTGTGTTTTCCCCCTCCAGGACTCGGGGCTAGACCAGCCCTCTGCCCATGTTTGTCTTCAGAGGAAAAGGAAAGCTGCTCCCAGACACTCCTGCCATTCACAGGGCTTTTGTTTTACTCCTTGCTCCTCTTGAATAAAGCACTTGGGATTTGTTTAATTTACCTCCTGCCTGGCTTCTAGTCTAAGTGTAACTTACTTTCCCTGCCCTTCCTTTCTGCCTCAGCACACGGCACTGGTAACCTCCTGTTTGCCCCGAAGGAGCAGTATTTCCGTCAGCCTGTATTTTGGGATCAGCACTGGGTTTTGGTAGCTATGGAAACACAAAAAAGCCTTAGCAACTGATGGTGGCCAGCAAGGAAAGCAACTGGTGCTGCCATGGAAACTTGTGGCCTTAAAACAGTTTCTTGAAGTCACTTGCTCCTTTTCCCAGGCAAACGTCAAAGGGCTGCAGAAGAAGCCCCAGTGGAGGCGATCTGATAGGAAAGGCTCAGCCCTTGGCAGGCGCCTCACCTGGGGAGTGCTGGAGCAGCCTTCCAGCACCATCTCCGCAGTCTGCAGCCATCTGCAGCTGAGAGGGCTGCCAGGTCTGGGAAGCATCTTTACTCTTGGTGACACGAAGGGCAGGGAGACAATGATGCTGCTGAAATATGTTAAAACCTTCTGTGATCTAGTACAGCTGATGGATGTGTCGTCCTTTGTTTGTCACTCGGAACTGGTAAGAGTAGGGAGTGAAGCTAGAAGAGATGCAGAGATCAAAAATGCCATGGAAGCTGCTATTTCTCTGTGGTCACTCAGCTTCAGCACCCTGATAGCATTCCCTGACTGCACAGTCTGCAATAAAACTTCCACCCAAAAGGCTGCTCAAGCTCAAAGCTTCAGCCACAGCCAGGTCTTGGCTGCCCCAGAGTTTATCAACACCCAGCTGCTGCTCTGTTTGCATACAGCCAGGGAAAGTCTTCATGAAAAGCATCTTCTCAGTTGCTGCCTCATCTCAGAGCATCACCAGCCTTAGCTGCTTAACACTGTGAGGGTTTTTCCAAGATGCTTCCTGCAGGCCTCACCATATACTGACAGTGTCAGTATCAGTGGCAGTATCAGTCAGTATCAGTGGCAGTATCAGTATCAGCTGGCTGCAGGCCAAGGAAAGAACAGCTTCGCTGTCATTTCACCTTTCCCTTAGGAGCTGCTGCCTCAGGTGGCTTCCTCTGAGGATGCTACTGAGGAGCTGCAGGGTATAGAGACTCATCTGGTGATCTGAGCACCACTTGCCTCACTGGTGGGGCCCCTGCCATGGCACCCCCTCATCCCCCCCAGTTTTTAAAGAGCATCCAACCCTAATAACTCTCAACATCTCACCCTTCACCAGAACAGTGCAGCTGGGTTTGTGTTTTACAAAGATAAATGAACTGTGAGAACACAGGGTCAACAGAAGTTTCCCCAATATGAAGACGGCAGCAAGACCAGTCTGGCTACTGAGGGAATGGAGTGAGAAAAAGAGATTAATAACTCCAGCTAGACAGAAAACAAAATGAATGTTCAATGGAAATTGATTCCTTCATGTAAAGAAACCTTAACTGCAGGCTAGTCTGGAGCTGTTATTTTACTCTCAATAAATCTGAGCATGACCAGGAAACAAATTGTTCCTGGAGCAGTTACTGGTTTTTCGAAAGGCACAGAAAATGTGGCTGGCTGCTGCCAGCAGAAGCAATTGTAGAGGAGAAAGTTGCTCTGGTACCAGCTTAGTATAAAATGGTTTATGTTGGAGACAGCAATGAATGAAAGCTTGGAGAAGCTCTGGGTAGGTGCAGAATTTGTGGCTGTGGGAACACCCAGTGTTCCCTGGGTCCCATCTCAGCTCACCCAGGAGCAGCTCTGCTGCTGACAGCCCTGGCAACAGCCCTAAACCAAGCCAGTGGGCACAGATGGTAAGAGGCAGAGCATGATGACACCAAGCACATTGACATTGTCTACTCTGTTGTGTAGCCAGTTTGTGGCTGCACAGAGCACAGGACCTGCTGGACTAGGGTTCACCTCCCTGCAATGTCCCTGCTTATGTGGATGGCTGGTGGGTATATATTTAACCCCCCAAAATCTATCCTAAATGCTTGAAGTAGGATTAACCTACTCTTTCTACCCAAAAATTTAGGTATTGGGAGCACTGTGGATCCTCTTTGCAGACAGGGAAAAGAACAGGCACCTCGAGAAGACAATTCTCGTCCCAAGAACTCTCCAGCAGAAGGCAAAGAGCACTTTGAAAAGGCTCCTCTTTCTTCCATTTACAAGAGTGTGTCTGATTTCAGACACAGGCAATAGGATCAGTGAAGCCTCTCGTTTGAGCTCATCTCAGCTAACACTCTCAGTGCACCCTGCCCAACCTCAGCGAGCTTTTCCTCTCCCTTTTGGAGCTGGTCCTGCAGCCATCCTGGCTTGTCTGTGCTTCAGGCTTTTGTTGTGAAAGAGACGGTGAGGGAGCAGGCAGAAGAAAAGAGGAAAGAGCCACTAGGTCTGATCTGATAAGCACAGCCCAGCAGGGCAGCTGGGGAAGAACAAACCGAGGAGGATACAGGGCAAAGACAAATTCTGCTGCTCCTCCCAGACTCCCAGGCAGAGGGGAAATAAAACACCACCATTCATTTAGCTGAGGAGCTGCCAAGAAGCTACCGACAAGGTTTGCACTGTTGTGAGACGATAGTCCATGGGGAACAAAACCACAAGCAATGTTATTGCAAAGAGAAATATGGTTATACTGGTAATGTAGCATTTTTGAGCCAGACACTGCTGGGACATACTGTTTTCCTCCAATTGTTACTTGATAAAGTGAGGAAATAAATGTATTAGAACTAAAGACATTTTAGTAACAATTTAGCAACTGGTTTCCATTTCAGGGGCTTTCGAGAGTATCTAACAACTTTCAAATGGCCGTCATGTGTTTCTGAGGGAATCTCTGGCTTCAGGCAAACAGAGCCAGGACCTTGTGCACTGAAGAAGATCTAGTCTGAAGGACTACAGCAAAACTGCTCCTTGCTGAGCCCACAGGAGAAGCGGGAGCTGAGAGATCTCCCGCCTGAAGCGAGGTCCCAACTTGAGCCCTGGAGTAAACAGTTTGTCAGTGACAATTGTGGTGCTGGTGCCCACAGCCTGGACGGGGATGATGTCCATAGGGCTGTTCTCAATGAACAGCTTCATCTTGTCCTGGAATTTGACTGTGTCATCCAGGTTTGCTGTGACGATCACAGACACCGCGGACTTAGGGGGGACCACTCCTTTACTGGGTTCAATCCTCCAGCGTGAGTGTTTGCCAGCCTGTAAGACAAGCCAAACACGAACCTAGGCTGGAAACCACGGACCCTGCTCTGCTGTGAGGTACAGGAAACAGGAGGACTAAAGAGAGGATAAAAATCATAAAGGCTTTATTTCCCTAAATCTGAGCTACAGAGTCTGGCAACAGCAACACTCCAAGAGCTTATACAACCTATATTTTACCCTCCTTTAACAGACTCACGTCATTAGCCCAGTTTTGCTCAACCCAAGGGATGCTCCTCCTCAGGAGGTTATTCCCCCCCCAGTCTCCCTTTGGAGGG